>JAEQBH010005176.1:0-321263 GCA_016808115.1 Tetrastigma voinierianum | reverse complement strand
AGAAGTCCATTTCGTCATCGAGATCACAGAAAATTTCGGGATTTTCGCAGAAATTACGATTTTGCCTTTACGAGAAAATTGGAATTTTCTTGGGTCTTCTGAGGCCTTGACAAAAGCATGGCGATATGGTTGATAAGTGGAACTGACTCCGCAGAAGTTGGCACATTTTCTGGCGGGTGCGGATGACCTTTACCTTGGAAGATTACAGTGGATTTGTACATTCGTGAGATAGTCGAATTTATGGAGTCACCATTATCCATAGTGTCGGATAGGGACGAGGTTTCATGACGCACTTTAGAAAGTTTCCAAAAGTTGTGGCCCCATTTATTTATGTCTGATGTTCCACCCTCAAGCAGAGATAGTCGATCTTAGAGAAATTTATCACGGGTGTTAGAGGACATACTCACAGGCATCGTCTGGATCATGGGGTAGCGAGGAAGAGCACTTGCCCATAGTGGAATTCGCCTACAACAACGGTTACGAGGCGAGGTATACGGATGTACCGTATAAGGCATTGTAATGGGAGGCCGTGTAGATCATAGTTATGTTGGGCCCAGGGTGGGGAGAGAGCTCCATCAACAGTCCTGATCAGTCAAAGACACCTCAGAAGGTGACGTCTGACGATTATTCTCCACGACCCAGAGCGGAATGAAGCCTATCTGCGGATATGCGACGTGACCCTTAGAGTTCGAGGTTGGGGATCGCGTCTTCGCGAAGGTGATGCCTAAGAGGGAGTGGTCGGTTCGACGCGTGGAGTACTCGGCGGGTTCTTTGGACGCTTCAGATATTCGAGAAGGTGAGACCATTCGCGTCTGGAGTTGGCGTTGCCCAGGCATCATGGGTATCCGCGGGTGTTTCAGTCTCCATGCTCAGGAGTACTCGGATCCATTTCATGTGGTGGATTGGGGACGATTGAGGTTGACATGGATGGGACCTTGGGGAGGGACCGGTGTGCATTGATGGCGGTGATCGGATTACTGCGTAGCGAGCTAGTGAAATTTAGTGAGGGTGGTACTAACCGACCTTATGGAGTTAAGGAGTCAACGTGGGGTAGTGAAGGGACACGATCCCGAGCTACCTATCCCTTCTTGTTCAGGGATGAAGGTACGTGGTTTAGTCGTTTAAGATTTAAATATTTGTTCTGTGCGTGGTAGAGTGCGTTGCATATGCATGTGAGTGATTGTGATTGTCCTAAATTTCGGGACGAAATTCCTTTTAGAGGAATGTGTGGGCAAAGAGTCAATTGGAAAGGCGAAATCGTAATTTCGATTCTAGTGTTAATTTAGGGTTAAAAATGCGTAATTTATTCTCTAGATCTTGGATGACTAAAGCGGATTATTTGAGATCATCTCAAATCTAGCTAACCGTAAAATTTCATCAAATTCGAAAACATGAAAATTTACCGTTACTGAGACATCCATGGATTACCAGGGTGTATGTAGTATTTTCAATCTTGACAGAAAATCCACATATAACATGTACTCATGTGCCATAAATTAGTATGGAGTGAAATGATTAAAATGAGAAAAGCCCAGAGATAGTCTGAATCTCAAGCAGGAAAAGAGAAGGGACACAACGGTCATTTTGGAAAAGTTCAAGTCACCTGGTTAATGAGAGTGTAAATAGTTCTCTTCCCCAAATAATATTTAAGGAGAGAAAAAAGCATGAAAAAAGAGGAGACAGTGTACCAAACTAAGGTGATTAGAAGTCAGAACTTCTCTCTAAATGTCTAGACAATCAAATGATCAGTGGTCTTGGGACAAGAAGGAGAGCCCATCTCTCTGTGGAGAGGGGCTTGGCAGGTCTGGGTTTAGGAGTTCAGAAAAACTCCATTGAGGTAGAGTTTCTCCTACTTGGGTTTTATTCTCATTTAAGTGTTTTAAGTCTTGGGTTGATATGAGGCCCAGTGAGAGACGTTTGATGGATCCCAGACCTTGGATGAATTAGTCACAAATTTTGAAAATTAAATAGACGCCACTTGAAACATCACATTTGTTACGAATCAAAAATTTATTATTTTAGTGTTGATCATATTATTAGTTGAAATTGGTAGAATGCATTGAAACTGGGGTTTCACTATTAAAGAAACAGTCATTCTCAAAATGTTTTGTGAAAATGTTTAGTCTAATGATTCTAATCATTGCTGGTGTTTGATCATTAGCCGAGTGACTAATTTGAGTGTATAGTTAATTCGTACATGACGATTGTTGGCAGTTAAGTTTTTATGTAAATATGTTCATGTTTATATATTTATACTTAGATTAGATTAGCTTATGCATTTCACCTGCACTCTAGATCATCCTACCTCCCCTAGATTATGGATTAGTGCATAGAAGGAATAGTCAGAAAATGATTGGGAGGTTTATCTAAAAATGTACAAATTATCGAGTGTCATGATACAAAAATATCAAGCGATTGATGGCCCAAACTTGGAGGATGAGTCACAAACAAATATATATCAATCATTGGGCGTATTAGTTGATATATAAGGAGGTTATCCACGAAACAAACAAATAATAATATATCAATATTGGACTGACCCCGTTAAATTATATATACACTTGGAAGGTTGTCCCACTGTAAATAAAGAAATTCATAGGCTTGCAGTGAGATAATAATTGATCGGTGGACATTCAGGACTCAGTTGGTCATGGGCATTCAAGTGGGATCCATGCATTTGGCAAATGTATGTTTATTTTGGAACATTACTGCATGGGGTGGAGGTAGCCCATTAGGCGATTCCCTCAGGCATTATTCCTTTGTTGAGGGATGTTCTTTACAAGTCTGAGGATGAGTCACGAGGAGACGTCTGATGAGAGGATTAGAAGAAAATGGGTTGTGAAGCTGATCTTGTATTAGAACTTTTAAGTTTAATGCCTGTATTGTATAAGAGTATAAAAACATATTAACTCTTGTAGCTATTGGAACATATAGTTGGATTCTGGATTGGCATGTTATCTTAGGTATGGTTTATGGGCCCCAGTATGCGTTTAAATCATAAGCTGTTATATTAGTTCTTGGACGGGTATATCTGAGGTTTTGCTTGTTGAGTGAAATCTTGTCTGAAAAGGAGACTACTGCTAGATTTTTCGTGAGAAAATGTCGGGTCACGGAGCATTCACGAGTGTTCCATGTGAGTTAAGCGGGTGAATCCAACGGACCCCGAGGTTTGGGGTGTCACAATTAGAAGGACTAGGCTGATGAAAAGACATGATAAAATCATCTTAGTTAATAATTAGGGGTTGTGAGGCGAGATCGAGATCTTCCTCACAATTGTTAGTGTAAACAAAATTGTTTCAAAATGTAATTTTATTAATACAAAATTTTCATACATTTATTAATTAATTAAAATCTTTTAAATATTTTATAATCATATGAATAATTATTTTAGTTTATTAATAAAATTTTTACCATATGTATGTTTATTCCAATAGTTTAAATCTTTTATAAAATATTGTAATCATAGAAATAATTATTGTAGGTTTTATTAATACAAATATTTAAATTTTTTTATAATCATAAAAATAGTTTATCTAGGTTTTATTAATATAAATTTTATATGTATTTATATACCTTTATAATAATTTTTATTTATTTATTATGATATCCTATTTTTAATTAAATATTATATGTCATTTTTGTAATTTTAATGATATAAAAGCGTTTTTACATGTTACAAAACTTTTATTGAATCCTTTTCGAGGATTCCTATAAAACTTATTAGAAAGTCATGTCCTGAAAACTTTTGGCTAAAAGCTTTCAATAAAACTATTAGATTATTATATGGCTAGTTAGATTATTATATATGACAAATTTGTATATTTTCATTTTAAGTTTATAACCATGCCTATAGACTCATCTTGTATATAATATTTGTTTTGATATACAAAAGATTCAAGTCATCTTTCTTCATGGTATCTAAGCGGAGTTCTAAATTTTTTTCGCGCTCTCCGCGGTCACAGAGCATTACAGCCACCGTATAGTTTATTTTTCCAGAGAACACCATCGTTTGCTTTTTATTTCCTACCTTTGCAAGCCTAAAGCGAGATTCTGAGGCCATTCGAGAGGCGGATCTTGTCGAAGATAACGTCGGTGTGCGTGAGTAGCAGAAAAAAAAGCCTCCACGCGCCGTCACGCGTCGCCTAAAGTCCGCGCGTTGTCCCACTCATTGCCTGCACGGGCCGTTGCTCCCGTCAGCGGGTTGTGCGCCCCCGTCGACATTGGCCATTGACCCCAAAAATTTGACCTTGGTGCATTCGACTTATTTTTGCATCACGACTAATCTTTCTTTGTTTGTTTCGATTCCAAGAATTTAGATATGCCAGGTGATGAGATTTCTCATCCGATTCATGTTATTTTTTATGGAGATCATTTTGCCCAGTGGTCACAAGCCATGTGCAGTTATCTCAAGGGCCGCAAGTTGTGGCTTTCTATCTCTGGTGATCATCTATTCGAAAAGTGGACAAAAGCGATTACTGCCTATACCGTTCGGATTTGAATTGGGAAAATAATCTTATCATTAGATAATCACTTGGTTTCGTATTACATCTATTCCATCCTTTGTTTATGAGTTTGACAACATTGATATTGCCAAAGAAGTTTGGGACTTACTTGTTACTTGGTATGCTGGATCGAGTGGTGCTTGCAACTTCAAACTCACACGCAAACTTTATCAAATTCGTCAGGACCCAGGTGAGCGAATCACTGTATATCACAACCGGTTGAGATCCATTTGGGATCAACTAATTGCTTCTGAACCAGTTCTCTCTAATTCTGCTAACATCAAATTGGTTTTATGTACAGAGTAATTAAGGGCATTTGTTCGAGTTTCTAATGAAGACTTTGTGATGAGTTTGAATCGTCGAAGTCATATTACCACATCAGGGATCCTTTGCAGCGAGTCTCACAAGCTCTTCATAAGTTAGTTGATGATGAGACACGTCTTCAAACTGATCCCATTTCTATCCAGACCATGGTTCTTGCTACTCCAGTCGCTATTCCGTAAACTGCTACTCCTGTTTTTCCCTATGCCAGTTCATCTACCTATGTTTTCAAAGCAAAGGGAATAATGTTAGACGACATAACAATAAGAAGTTCTTCTTATCTGTAGTTTCTTTAAACAAATTAATTATTATGACGCTGTCCACTCTGTTCATGTATTCTTGAACAATGCTGCTTTGACCCCGATCTGAATTATCGGTATGGATTCTCATTCCAAGTTTGGTCTACCTCATCTCTCTCTACTTATATCTAAAGGATGGGTTAATCGGAGTTCATATTCCATCTTCAATGCATCAAACCACCGCTCTTTCTGTAATTATCGGGTACTTCTCCTCACGTGGCTTCTTGATTACGCAACTGTGATCATATGGTGATCGTGCCACAGTAGGGTGATCCGAAATCAACAAAATTTATATCCTAAATCCTACTACCATAGTCAAACTCTTTGCGGTATAATTATTTCCCAGGGTCGAACTTGGGGATGGAACTGCCGTGCAGATGCTTTACAGGCTTTCAAAAAATGGTGAATCTCACTTTGGATTAAGGGGTTTTGTAAAAAGTGTGAGGCTGATGGTGTGCAAATTGAAAACAATGTGATGTAAAATGGAGTAAACTATGAAAAAGAACTTCTTGAAGTCTTGGGTTACTAGGCTAGGTTGAAAGGGATATACAGAGGTCCTCGGGTTCATTTCCTCGCGTTGGGGATGATGACATATAGTCATTTCGAGGCAGGTTCTTCATTTAACTTTAAACAACCCTCGATTACATTTCCTTTTGATGAAAGCATTTACTAAACATTTATGTTCCTTAAGGTAGAGTCAACACCTTGACCCCACCTACGAGGAGAGCTCGTACATCACAACTAATGGATGTCGGTGATCTAATGGTAGCATCACGAATCCAAAGGTTGCCAGTATTGGCTATGAGGACGTATCGAGAAAGGGCTTTTAAACTAAAGTTAAAGGCAGGAAACATGAATGACAATAAATGCTAGCATTAAAAAACGGGGAGAAGCGTATACCTCCACATCTACTAGGCTAGTAGCCCTCCTCTTCAAGGATGAGGGGTTTGGCAAAACATTTCTGAGTTGTCATTCTGAAGGAGTGTTTGGTTCTTGCAGAAAGTGAGAGAAAGAAGAGAAAAGAGAGAGACAGCGGAGAATAAAAACAGAGCACACGTGTTTTCTTCTCAAAAATTGTCTGTTGGGTCAACAGTGTACAAAATGGCTATTTATAGCCTTGCAATGAAGTGAAAAACCAAAATACCCATGTGCGGTGTTGCAAAAGGGTAAAAGGAAAATAAGCAAACGGAGTCGTTACGGACTGAAAATAGGAAACGGAAGAATTTGCAGTAGAAAATTTAGCGCATGCGCAAATTTCTCATGAGTGAGCAAAAATTCTACTGATGCGCCAAAATTCCTATGACTACATGAAATTTCCTGCGTTTGAAAATTTCGCACAGTCTTGTGAAATTTTCTCTTCACACTTCGGGCCTTCTACACTCTCAAGCTTTTACGCACTTGGCACTACGCCTGTTTCTTTTGGATTAGAAAGAGGGAGGTGCTTACAGTCCTTTATTCTAGGACCGATTCAGCTAAATAGCTAAACATTAAAACTACAAAATAGCCCGCAATGATCGAAGTATAAAGGGACCTTAACGTGCCAATTGGGCAGGTTATTTGAATGATTAGTACAATCACTTTCAGAAACCTATAATAACTAGGGTTCAAAATAGCACTTTTGGCACTAATCACACCCCCAACTGACATTGCTAGTCCTGCTTGAAGTGCGAAGATAATGAGCAAATACTTGAAGTATAGTAGCTTTCAGGTTGAAAGCAGTAAACGTAACTTTTTGTAATGAGAATTATGAAACTTAGCAAAAACTATCTCGAGGCCAAAGAGTGACATACAATTGAATATCCAAGAGTTTCCTCCATGATGCATCAACCCAGAACTTCCACCAAAATCTAAGTGTTCGTTGGATCAGCTTTCAATAATAAACTACTAAAATGCACTCCCAATAATTTCTTGCCATAACTTTGCTTCATGCTCCAACCTAAATAGATCAGGACCCACCTCTTATTCCACAATTCTTTTTGTGTTGTAGGGTGCAATGTTGAGGAATCGACTTCACCAAAGTCCTTATAACGGGGATTCGTCGATGACTCCCAACCAGTTAAGGTTTAGGGCATCAAGCCATGAGGATCATTCGACCACAAACTCTTAAGGTTTCACCGGATAAGATGAATTCAAGACTCTCCACTTTCTGACTTGCTAAATCCACCCATCCACGTGTAGAGAACACTAAGTCGGTGGCTCCAACTGATGGCTTAGGGCACCGAGGCTATAAAAACTTTCGCCATAAACCCCTTGGACCATGCTTGGGTATCAGTAGCGATTACAGTGTTTTCTTTTCTTTTTCTTTTGGAAGACACATTAGCCTTCTTTTCATAGGGGTCCTTAACCTATTAAAGCAGTCAACGAAACTAGGATAAGTTTTGCAAAGTTAAGGAGGTTGCGCAGTTTTTCAGCCTATCATTGGAACCTAATGTGCTCGGTGTGTGGTTAGCTAGAGGTGGAAGGAAAAGGTTAAAAGCAATACAAATTCAGCTAATCATCCACTCAATTAGGCATGGAACAATCCCAACAACAACGGGGTGGTAGCTTAAATTCGCTAAGCTATGAGGATTAGTTAGTAAATGAAAACTAATGTATTATAAATGGGTAGAAAAAATAGTCTTTGTAAATGGAAAAATAGAAAGCGTAAATGATGTTGTATAGTACACATTATAAAACAAAAGTATTTATATTTTTTCAAAAACAACTGAAAGCTTTATGGTAGCTTGACAAAACCACCCACTGCTAACTATTGGCTACTGCCTACTACCACTTTTGCAAAATAGATTAAAAGACAATATAAGTAATGTAAATATCACTTCCTTTGCTAACTCTTCACCCCCCAACCAAAAATCACATTGTCCTCAATGGGAGTGGATTGGAAAGTTAGCGAAGGAAGTGTAACCTCAAGTGCGGTGATGGTGGGTCATCTCCATCCGGGCGGGTGGGCAATGTTGCAAGAATTTGGAAGTATTTGAGATGTTCTGGCTGTGACCACGAGTAAATCTAGGGATGCCGCTTGAGTGGGCAATGTCGGCTCTGCCGAAGGTCTCGAAGTGGTGGTCTGAGCATGAGCGGGGGTGGGATCGTGGTAGGCCCAGGTAGTGACCACTGAATGCGAAGAATGGCCTGATTACGGGCGAGGCGAGGATCTCGGTGCATGCCATCAAGCTCGGCTAAGGATGCAGGCGACTACCCGATGAGGCATAAGTGAAACGAAGTATACGGACCGCATCCATGATAGCTAGAAAGTCCCAATTGATATGGGATATCTTTGTGGTGCGGTAGAGGATGAACCCATTCAGCCAGGAAAGGGAGATGGTTGTGGAGGTGACATCTTGTTGGGCGGCCCAGGACGGGATACGTAGGGCGGGTGGTCGATGCCGGAGCCGGAGGGGTGAATCTGGAGCTTGGAACCCCTCGTAGGCGACTGGGATGGCTGCTCATCTGGGGCAAGGGTAAGGTCCGCGGCTAGATTGTCCTCAACAACATCGGGAGGCCTAAGATGAAAATAGCGGGGCACACTCCGTGCTCGATCCAGAGTCATGACGACATCACAAATCTGCCTACGCTCGATTCGTGGCAGCGGGGGCAGGATGCTCAAGGACCTGGCACAGGAGTCTCGGGAAAAGCAGAGGGATGGACTTAGCTCGTTGCAAACCCTTGCGATGGACCTTGTCCTCGAAATGGAACAAGGAGGTCATGATCAGCTCCGTAGGGTTAGACGAAATCCTCGCCATCCCGGGGTATAGAGCCTCGAGAATGGCTCCTCTCCTCTGGACATGGTGCCGAAGTGGGTACAGGTTGCACCGCAAAATGTGATCGATGAGGAGCATGCTCGGGGGAAAATGCTTCGCTGAATAAGATGGGCCGGTGACATGTCCTAAGAGACGATGTCAGACCATGTCCCAGGGGCGGGGGTGTGGCCGTTTAATGCATGTCTATGAGGTGAAGAACACCGGGTAAATCGAAAGTAGTAGCTATGTGAGTGGCTCGAGAATCCACAGTGTGTCGGTAATCACGAAGTAAATCGATGTGGGGTTGGCTGCTCCCCTGGATGTCATGGTGTGATAAAATTGGAAGTGACCACCAGGGGTAAAAATCTTTGCCTCGGGATTTTTTGACTTAGGAATCTGGGTTGAAATAGCGCATAGAGTCTGATAGGTCATTGCTAATCTTGGGAGATCGTAGAAGAATTCTGAATGAATCTCCTTGCCTCGGCTGATCAATTCCAGAATCGGATGTAGTGAATGTGTGGCCTCACAGATCCTCGAGGCAGGAGAAACTGGGGAGAGGCTGCCTCATGGCCCGGATGAGGTGGTGGTGAGCGTAGGGGCTTCGGGCCCGAGCGGGAGGACTCCTAAGGCCGGATCCGGGCCGTTTGGAAAGCGAGGGCCCTTCGAGGCCAGAGGTGCTGAGAGAGGCGGGGCGGCCTCTCGTGTTGGCCTGCGGGGCGGAGGAACAACACCACGAGCACCAGGTGTGGCGGCGACATCAGCGGGTTGAGCATGACGGTGCGGCGGCGTATCACATTGATAGCGGCATCGGGAGCGGCGGCGGGCTGGGTGGGGCGCGGGCGCGCGGTGTCAGTGCTCTTTGCAGGCGAAATCGAGGCCACCTGAGTGCGAACCATGTTTTGCAAGAGCGGCATAGTGAGGGGAAGGGGGCTCGTCGCAGGTAAGGGCAACTACGCTGAGGAAAGTGACCTAACAAAAAAAAATAGGAAAGGGGGAATTTAAAGTGTCTGGTGGGCATGCGAAAGGGCGGGGAGAAGACGAAAGAGATTTGAATAGGGGCAAAAATTTCATGCACTGTGCGAAATTTTGCGCATGCGGCTCCCCTCTTTGCATTATATCCTCCTGCAGTACCCTTCCCAGAATAAAACTCACCTGCAGGATAAATAAGGTAGGAAATTAGTTAAAATAATAAAATTTAAAATTTAAAACTAAAAATTTAAAAATAAAGGAAAATTTATCTTGAAATACAAAAACAAAATAAAACAAAAAAATTTTAGGTGGTAGTTTGGTCTCAGTGGAGACTAAGCCAACCCAGTAACTGATGAAGTTAGGGAGGGTCGGAGGGAATCTCCTCCTTGTGCATGATGTCTTCGGGCGGCGTAGAACCCCATCTTTGCCCGCATTTGACCTTGAACACTCACAGTATCCTTTGTGTTGAGCGGGTCAGCGAACCGTGAATTATGCGTGATGGATGGTGAATGGTCCAGTCACATGTGATTTGAGCTTGCCGGAAAAGGTGGAGTTTGGAGTCGTAGAGTAGGACTTGAGTCTCCCTGATTAGGGTTTTATGCTTAGAGACTGTAAAAATTTGATCATGCCGCTGCTTTAATTTGTCCTTTGCGATTTTCGAATTGAAGTAAGGCGTCATCCCTCGGCTCTTCTAACTCATTGATATCGGGAGATCTTTAAGGCCTGCTCTTTACATATCCGGTTCAAATTTTTTATTGCCCACCAAGCCTTATATTCAATTTCTACAGGTAGGTGGCATGCCTTGCCATAGACTAGGCGATAGGGGGACATCCCAAGGATGGTCTTGTATGCCGTTCTATATGCCCACAAGGAATCTAGAAGCTTGAGAGACCAATCCTTCCTGTTCGAGTTCACCACTTTCATCAGTATGGTTTTGATTTCCCTGTTGGCTAGCTCCACTTGGCCATTGGTCTGAGGATGATAAGGGGTGGCCACTTTATACTTGACACCATACTTGGATAAAAGATTCTCAAAAGATTTGTTGCGAGAAATGTGAACCCTCATCATTGATTATGGCTTTAGGGACCCCAATGCGGAAAAAATGTTTTCCTTTAGGAATTTGACACCACTTTGTGGTCTGGCGCCTACCAGCCTTGCTTGCGTTTGACACATGATGACTCGGTAAGATGTAGACATATCCAAAGGAATGAGGGAAAGGTCTCATGAAGTCGATGCCCCAAACATCAAATAACTCAACAACTAGAATAGGGTTCAGCGGCATCATGTGACGACGAGAGATTTTTCCAACCTTTGGCATTTGTCACATTGTTTTCACATGGTATAGGCATCCTTAAACAAAGAAGGCCAATAAAATCCAGCTTGTAGCACCTTCATGGCAGTTTTCTGGGAAGCAAAATGGCCCCCACAGGCACTATCATGACAGTGGTTGAGTAGCCCTCTTTGTTCACCTTCAGGCACACATTTTCTGATAATTTGATCAGCACAGTATTTGTATAAGTAAGGTTCTTCCCAATAGTAGGAGTGGATTTTTGCATGGAAGAACTTCTTGTCTTGCGCTTTCCATTCTGTTGGCAATTCCCTTGTTACCAAGAAGTTAGCAATGTGGGCAAACCAAGGAGCACTATCCACTGTGAGTAGAGACTCCTCTAGGAATTCATCATAGATTGGAGGGTTGTGGGTGTTGTGTGCTATAGTTAGTCTGGAGAGATGATCGGTGACAACATTTTCCACACCCTTTTTATCCCGAATCTGCAGGTTGAACTCTTGTAACCAGAGAGGGTCCATCTAATAAGCCTAGCGCTTTCCATTTTGCTTAGTGAAGCGAGATACTTATTTGAATGGTTTGTGAAGATAACTATATATGATCGATCAAATAAGCCTGAAACTTGTCGAGCGTAGACCGGCTGCCGTGACTCTTTCTCAGTGGTAGTGTAATTCTTCTATGCTTCATTCAATGTTTTACTCGCATAGTAAACCACATACGGTTTTCCCTCTGCTCTTTATGCAATGCTGCATTAATGAGTCTCTTCGCATCACACATAACCTCGAAGGCATGTAGTTAAGGCCCTCTTATTGATGGGTAAGTACAGTAAATAACAAGGCCTTTCAAACCTTTATTTAACATTCGACATTCCACTCAAACTTGACATCTTTTTCTAGGAGCTTATAAAGTGGCTTGGCAATTTTTGAAAAGTTCTGTATGAACCTCTTGTACTGAAGCTGCATGCCACTAGAGTACCTCAGTTGTCTTCGCGTGGTGGGAAGGCGATTTAGAGATCGAATTTAACTTTACTGTCACTTCCAATTCCACTTCTCGGAAGCATGTCCCGACACTGCTCCCTTGGCTCACCATGAAATGGCACTTTTCCCAAATTCGATTAAGTTCTTCTCAATACATCTAATAGGACAGTTCCAAATGGATGAGGCATTCGTCAAAGCTTTCCCCATAGATCGTGATATCATCCTTGTAAACTTCCATAATGCGTTCTACCAAATCACTGAAAATCCTGAGCATACATGTTTGGAGCATTAGCGGGGCATTACACAAGCGAAGGGCATTCTCAATAGGCATAAGTGCGAATGGGTAGGTGAAGGTTGTCTTGTCCTAATCATACGCAACAATTTCTATTTGGAGTAGCTTTGAACCATCCAGAAAACCTGAAGGGGTGACTGAAATTCTTTCGATGGGCGATCAAAGTGAAAGGTAGAGGAATTGATCTTTTCTTGTCACCTCATTCGATCTTCCATAGTCGATACATACCCTCGATGCAGCCAGAAAACAAGTGGTGGGTATTTCCTCTCTTTTACATTACGCATTGTGGTTACCCACGATTTCTTGAGCCTGACTTTAAGGTTGGAGCTCACCAAATCTTTATCAGACATGGGGTAAATGATACAGCTACAGCGACTTGAGGACTTCAATGCTAACTACCTCTGCATGTGGTTAATCTCTACGTGGGCACTATGACTTTGACTCTTCTTAAATAAATGTGATGGGTCGCGGTGTTGGTGATACCTTTTAAATCGGAAAATTTCCACCCCAAGCTTGCTTGTTCCTCTTAGAGAGGTGCGGTAATTTTCTTCTTTTGAGTGGTCGAGCGGTGATGATGGCCTCTTGGACAGCTGCTTGTTTTCTTGAAATGCATATTTTAATTCCACGGGTGGGGGCGAGATCGCAGGCTGTTGAGATTCCTTTTCTTCTTTCTCAGTCGATAAAGGTAGAATTTCCATTTTCTTTCTCGGCACGTGCACGAGCTCTCATCATTGGAGTCTGTTGCTTTCTCTGAGGCACTTTCGGACAACTCTGGGTGACATATCTTGCACTTGATGCTCATTAGCTTGTTCTTCAAGAATTGTATCTATTATGCAGACTTCTTCACAGTCATCCTTCACTGGTTGCATATGCTTTTACTCAGTGGAAGATATTGGGTTCAGTCATGTTCTAGGTGAGTTGCATAACCCCCATTTCGGCAATTTATATTGGCATTAGTAGCGAGGAATGACCTTCCCAATATGATGGGTATATGGTTGGCCCCATTTACTGGCCGACTCTGTATCAATCTCGACCAATCCGGATAGTAGAATTTGTCCACTTGTGATAGAACATCCTCAATAGTCCCCTTTGGTATTTAATGAACTATCGGCCGAAACCGGTGTGATGGAAGTGGGCTTAAGTTCTCCCAGGCAAAACGCTTGTGCATGGCGGTGAAGTTCACACTAGCTCAAAGTCTAGTAGTGCTTTTTCTACACAAGTGCCTCGGAGTATTAGCAGAGATGGTAGGACACGAGATCTTTTGTACTTTCATAGGGTCTTAAACCCGATGATGACTTGCTCGGTTAAGAGGCCTTCTTGGTGACATTAAAACCTCTCTTCCTTTATGCATGAGTCACTGAAATTTAGCATAAGTGGGGACACTTTATCATGTCAAGCAGAGGGATGTTGACCTTCACTTGTCGCAGCACTTCTAATATTTCTGTCTGATTGATGGCCTTCTTCTTGTTTCTCAGTGCTTGTGGGAAAGGAGGGGGTGTACACTTATTCACTGTATCCCCTTTTGGTGCCTCATCCTGTAATTCAGGTTCAACTACTTTGGGGTCTTCCACTGCTGGTTTGGGGCGGATGGTTTGACTTCTCTACCACTCCTCAAAGCGACCAATGCTTTTACTTCATCCATTCTGGGGTTTAGGTCACTAGAAGAGCCAAATTCATGCATTCCTCGGATTGGGTTGTGTGCGAAAAGGAAATTTCCTTTTTCTAACTTTCTTCTTTGGTTTGTTAGCTTTGGAATTGAATCTCTTTAACGAGGTTGTCGTATTTTTGGGAGATCTCAGACTGTAGGTTATCTATCTTTTTATTGAGTGTGTGCATTCATGTGTTCCCGATTACTTCAAAAAGCATTCCAGCTGTCTTCTATTCCTCCACCAATTACCCCCGCACTCGCACTGCTTAAGTTCATATTGAAACTGTTCCACGGGGGATGAGGATTGGAGTTCTTGCTGGCGAGAATTGGGCCGATATCTTCTTCGCGTCTTGACGCGGGGGAACATACGGTGGAGGTTTAGGCTTCGAGGAAAGGTTGGGATGATTCCTCCAGTTAGGTTATAGGTGTTACCATATGGAGCATCGGTGATGGTTTATTTTGGCTCGCAAACATTTGCATGCTCCATCGTAAATCCCTCGCAAGGGGGCTATTGAATGATGCTCTCCTTGATGACTAGTGGATTGGCAGTTAAAATAGAAATTTGGAGGCCTGAGTGTTTAGGCTATGCTGAACCTCATGCGATTTCTCATTTCAAGCTCTTTGCTGATAATTAAATTCAGCGTGGACAGCTTTTCTTTAATCTCCATATACGTCGAAAGAGTGCGCCATCACTCCCCTTTGATGGGTTGCGGGCCTCATTTTCTCGACTTCCCTCGGGTTTAAGCTCAATCCCATGCTTTGGAGGTCTCGGTTACATAATTGAAATCCATAGCTTCATCGGATTTTTACTTTCGAAGTCTCCTCACACATGGTTTCCAACAAGTAGCCTTCATGGAAGGAGACATTCCATCATAAAGATTGACTAGCATCCATGTATCAAAGCCATGATGAGCGGGACGCGATGGTCTCCGTATACCTCTTGTCTGGTAGAACTTCTCATTATCATGTGCCACAAATGTATAAATCTGCCTCTTCAAGTTATTGGTCTGTGTGCCTTTAAGAATTTCTTAAAAATTCCGCTGGATCTACACTTGAGGGTTCTTGATAGTTCTTAGCCTTAGAGAATTAAGCCAAATCTTGGCCTTGTCTTTGAGGGTTAAAGGAAAGGCTTTCAACTTCAGCAACTCCATATCGGTTGCACCCTCCTTGAAAGTCGTGCAAACTTCCTCAAAATTCCGAATGTGTGTGTATGGATTTTCATTTTCCATACCATGAAAAGTTAGGAGTAGGGGCACCAGATAAGGCCTCACTGCTACCTCCTCAGCAAGGGGGATAATGCATGAGGGTGCACTCACCCTTGGTGGGTGAATGTGATCCCTCATTGATCTGTAGGTATTGGGATCCCTTTGAACCCCCTATTGGCTCTGTTGTTCTTCGAGTGGGGGCTCCATATGTTCAGTGTTTAGGCTCACTTCACAACCCTGCTCCTGTGGGACTCTTTAGTTCTCTGTCACTGTAGTGTTCCTATCGAGTTGCATATAGTCTATGAAAACGAGAACAAGACACAGGCGCAAAACAAACACGGGCTACTATGATATTCTTGTTAGCTAAAAAAATGAAAATTATAAACAAGAAATTTGAGTATGGACAGTATAAAAATTAAATCAACCCAGCAGTGAACTGCTAGAGGAAATAAAATTAAAAGTAGAAAATGTTTAGGATTCACCAATACTTGTGATGAGGATCACAAGTGTTCCACAACTCGTCAAATGTATTTAGGCACCATCCCCGACAACGGCGCCATTTGATTCGTGTCACAGTAGGGTGTCCAGAAATCAACAAGTATATCTAAATTCTCTGTTCAAACTCTTGTAGTATAGTGGCTCTTAGGTCGAACTCGAGGATGAGTTTTCTTCGTCTGAAATAATTTTGAGGCTTCAAAAATGAGTGAATCTCACTTTAGATTAAGGGTTTTGTAAAAAGTGTAGAGGTTGATGGTGTGCAAGTTTGAAAACAATGTGATGTAAAATGGAATTAAACTATGAAAAGAACTACTTGAGTCTTGGGTTACTAGGCTAGGTTGAAAGGGATATACAGAGGTCCTCGGGTTCATTTCCTCGCGTTGGGGATGATGACATATAGTCATTTCCCGAACCGGTTCTTCATTTAACTTTAAAAACTAACCCTCAGTGCATTTTCCTTTTGACAGAAAGCATTTACTAAACATTTATGTTCCTTAAGTGAAAATCGACACCTTGACCCCACTACGAGGCTCGTACATCTAACTAATGGATGTCGGTGATCCTAATGGTAAGCATCTTTTGAATCAAAGGTTTGCAATGTTGGCCTATGAGGACGTATCAAAGGGCTTTTAAACCTAAAGTTAAAGACGAAACATGAATGACAATAAATACTTGCATTAAACGAGGAGAAACTGTGTATACCTCACATCCCACAGCTAGTAGCCCTCCTCTTTGGGATGAGGGGTTTAGCCAAGCATTCTCGAGTTGTTGATACAGAGGGTGTTTGGTTCTTGAAAGTCATAGAAAGAAGAGAGAAAGAGAGAGACAATGGAGAATAAAAGCGAACAGTGTTTTCTTCTCAAGGGTATCGATTAGATTATTGATTGTCTGAAAATGGCTATTTATAGCCTTACAGTAAGTGAAAAACGAAAAACCCGTATTACTTGGTGTTACGACAAGGGCAAAGGAAAATAAGAAAAGCGAATTAGTTACGGGTGAAAATAGGAAGCGAAAATTTTGTGCGGCGAAGAATTTCGCACGTCTGAGGCCTGCCTTCCACTCGGAGCTATGCACGCACAAGCTTTTACAATGGCTTTACACTTGGCTTTAGTTGTTTTTTTTTGGATTAGAAGAGATTAACCCAAAATCCTTTATGCTAGGACCGATTAGACAAAATGGCATCAGAGGCAGCTAAAACTCACAAAATAATACAAGCGATTAGAAGTATAAAAAGGGACCTTAGCATTGCCAATTGGGTTTAATTTAAATGATTGGCTGCACACAAAAAGCACTCAAAACCTCTAATAACTAGGGTTCAAAATAGCGCACTTTTGAGCCTTTAATCAATGACTTCTTCTTCGATGTTGTCTCTTCACACCGCTACACTTCTCTCCACATATATCTATGAATGATTCTTTTATCCATGTCTCTCATCTTGGTAATGTCTCTATACCAGCCTTGTCTATTTACAATGTTTACCAGATTCCCCAACTCACTCATAATCTTCTATCTGTTGGGCAACTTACTGAACTTGGTTTTTCTCTAACCTTTTCTTCTACTGGTGTGGTTATGCAGGATTCTCAGACGGGACAGATCACTGGGACCATCTGTAAGGTTGGAAGGTTGTTTGAGCTCATCTTTCTTCATCTACTGTCCTCTCGTCTCTCTACTTTCGCCATCTCAGGTTAGAGCACCTCTTCTCTTGCTTTATGGCATTCTCGCCTTGGTCATGCATCTATCTCTAGGGTTAAATAAATAGTTTATAGGGGTTTGTTAGGTTTAGTTTCAAATAAGAGTTTTGATTGTATGCCTTGTTAATTTGGCACACAAACTGCTTTACCATTTAATAACAGTGTTTCTCATTCTCTCTCCCTTTGATCTTATTCATTATGATGTATGAGGTCCCTCTCCCATACTACTCGGGGTGGGTGACGTTGTTTGTTATTTTTGTGGATGATTTTTCCTGATATACTTGGATTTATCTCTTTAAAAATCGTTCTGAACTTTATCAAATATATCATGACTTTACCAATGATTGAAACACGGTTTTCTAAACCTATCAAAGTTTTCAGATCTAATAATGCCCAAGAATATAAAGCCCATAAATTTACCTCTATTCTACATCAATTTGGTATTGTTCCTCATTCCTCTTGTGCTCACTTCTCAACAAAATGGCGGGGGTTGAGGCGCGACCTTACGTTACTACTACTATTGCAGCCACACTCCTTCTCGGTTTGGGGAAGGCACTCTTCTTGGCGTTTACACCATCGATGGGTGTCCCTCCCATTATTCGAGAATCAAACTCATATGATACATTTTGGCTGGGTTCTCCTCCTATGACTTACTTAGAGTCTTTGGATGTGTCTGTTTTGTTCATCTTCAAGATCATGAAAGAAACAAACTTCAATCTCCTTCTCGTTTGTGTTGTTTTCTTAGGTATAGAATTAGTCAAAAAGGTTATAGGTGTTATGATCCCATTAGCAAAAGTCTTTATGTTTCTCGGCATGGGGTCTTTTGGGAACACAAAATGTTTTACCAACTACCTCATGTTCCTGTTTCCCCTATTCCCTTTATCAATCCTCTCCTTGACCTTTTTCCGGAGGAGTCTCTCCAGCATATGCGAGCCTTTGATCCCCCATGGTCTGCAGTCTCCCCTCTGTTTCGATGTTCTTTCTCATGCATCTGTGAGCTTCGGCCTTCGATCATCCAACATGCCCGATCTTGCCCACGGTGTGGATCATCTTGGAGTCCCTTTTGACTCCCATGCACTTCGTCGTTCCCATCGGGTAACTACTCTTCCTTCTCACCTTCATGACTTCCATTGCTTTTCTTCTCTTGCCTCTCTCTAGGAACCTCAGACTTTTCATGAGGCTTCCTCTAACCCTTTATGAAAGAAGAGTTGGATGCACTGCATAAGACTGAAACATGGGATCTGGTTGATCTCCCCTTTAGAAAATCTGCTATTGGTTGTAAATGGGTTATAAGATCAAGACTCGATCGGATGGCATTGTTGATTGCTACAAAGCTCGCCTTGTTGCTAGGGGTTTTACTCGGGAGTATGGGATTGATTATGAGGAGGCTTTTGCTCATGTGGCTCGACTTTCTTCTATCATGACTCTTATTTTCGTTTCTGCAGCTCGCAAATGACCACTTTTCAGATGGATGTCAAAAATTATTTTCTTAATGATGAACTCTCAGAGGAAGTCTATGTAAACCATCTATGTTACTCTCACCCTCAGGGAGTTCCCTCAAGTATATGAAATACGATGGCTTGCTTTATGGTCACAAACAGCTCCATAGAGCCTGGTTTGAAAAGTTCAGTTCTACTATCTCGGCCGTGGTTTTTCGGATGGAGTTCTTTTGATGTAGCTCTTTTAAAGGCCCAGTCCCAATCATGGTATTACCTATTCTCTCTTATATGTCAGTAATATGATTAATGCAATTGATGATATAAGGGTATTCGAAGATCTAAGAACTTTCTTGTTAGTGGGGAGACGAAATGAAAGATCTCGGCCCTCTTAATTACTTTCTTAGTCTAGAAGTTGCTTACGCAAATGGTTATTATCTTACTTGACTAGTATACTTCCGTCGATTTCCTTGAGCGATATCCTTTTGATGGCAGATAGTAAACCTGCGTATTAAGAGTATAATTGTCGCCTCAATTCTCATGATGACCGAATCACTATCTGATCTAATCTCTGAGATAGCTTATTTGAGATCTAATCTATCATTGTTACTCGTCACGATATTTCTATCTTGGTTATTAGCGGTCGGTTATAAGAACATACGGTGAGAAATTACTCGTCGATGTGCCAGATCACCTGATGAATCGATGTCAGTTGATGATTTGGGCGTATTTAGTGTCTCTGTTGAGCGTTACCAAGATTTATCTTTCGTTGATGCAGAAATAAATATATTTGCCTCATAAATATAAATCTCATTTCAGGTTCTCTCTCTCTCATTTTGGGTTGTCGTCAAGATGAAGTGAACCACGGATCTGATGTTGGTACTCAAGTATGAATTTGCTTCATTCTTGACTTCCTCGTATTCTTTGCCACCCACTATGTTTCTCGAGGCTACATATGGGCTATGAAGAGCGGGGTTGGTGTGGCCTCCATGCATGTGATGAGTTCGGAAGTTGTATTGAATTCGATTGTTGCGGTTGTTATGGTACATGGAGTTTTTTGGGTGTTATGGGTTGATTATTGTTGTTATCATTGAATCTTGGTGCCAACCACAAATTTAAAATCATTTTCTTTTCAATGGTTATCCTTCGTATGCGGCACCTGCCGTCGATGTTTCCTCTTGGAATGTCCATTAGGATCGTGGGTGATGTTGGTTTCAAAGCCTAACCAATAGATTTATTCTTTTGTTCCGATTTTAATATAATTTACATTATGTTGTTGGTTTTGTTGATTTGTATAATTTTTTCTTTGGATGGGTTTGGTGAGATTTATTTTGGCGTTCGAATTTAAAAAATCTCTTGTACAAAAATTTTAATTTTAGGGTGTTGTTCTTTCATCATCGATTCCATGGTTGATTCAGAAAAATAAGAAGGATAAGATGGAAGGAAAAACTCAAAAATCAGTTGAGCAGGCGGGGGATGGGATTTTGGTTCTGATATCTGTCTAGTATGAGATACATATCCGAGTCGAGGCTCAGTTGGGTGAGATGTGAACATCAAATCATCACTATGTGGGATGGGAATGGGATTAGGGTGCCTCGTCCAGGCAGCCCGGAAATTCATGACCCTAGCTGCCCACTAAGATCTTCTCATTATCTTCTTTGTTCTCGGGATTATTCGATATCGAAAGGCCACTTAGTATTTTATAGTCTTCATTTTTCTTCATTAACTCTTTAGGCATATTCAGATGTAGATTGGGCAGGTGATCCCATTGATCGTCGATCTACTACAAGATATTATTTTTTTTTGATTCTCTTATCTCTTGGAGAAGCAAGAAACAAACAATCGTTACTCGTTCCAACACTAAAGTAGAATATAGAGCACTAGTAGCTACTATAGCTGAACTTATTGGTTACATTAGTTACTACAGGGTCTTGGTGTTGACTGTTCCACTCAACTAAACTTCACTGTTATAATCGAAGTGCTATTCAAATTGCTTATAATGATGTCTTCCATGAACGTACTAAACATATTGAGATTGATTGTCACTTCATTCGTCATCATCTACTTCAGGGTACACTCACACTTTAATATGTTTTCTCTCAGGATCAGTTAGATATCTTCACCAAACCCCTTCTTCCAGAAACTTTTCGAGCTTTAACTTCCAAACTCATAATGGTTTCTCTTAAACCACCATGAGTTTGAAGGGGATGTTAAATTATTATATATAGTATTAGCCATATTTTCCCATTTTTAGGTTTGTATAGCTTAACATATAAGGCCTCATCTTGTACATGTAATATTTGTTAGTTTGATATCTATTATTTCAAGTCTTTCTTGAAGCTTTGGCCCACGTGGAGAGGTGTTTATTAAGTTTTGCCTGTGTCCCATAAGACATACTTGAGGACATTATGTATGTCACATCCCGCATGTCGGATAGGGGAGAAACTTTTCGACCTTGTATAAGTATGAAGCCTATCCAACCCTAATAAACGGCGTTTTAAAGTCACGAGGACCCTTAGGTCAGCGGACAATATCATGGTTGGATGATTCATTACATGATATCAGGAAGTAGATCCCCAACCTGATGTGGGAGACATGGAAACGTCGTGTCCTTTGAGATGGAAAGGACACCCTCTTTCTTGAGATGGTGACCTCGGCTTTGTTGAGGAAGGAATATTCGCCCACTGCGAGCTGAATTCCCGCGCCTGTCGAGGGGGGGGGGGAGGGAACGGAGGCCAGTGAGTTCTCTACCTTCTGGAGGAACTCCACCTTTGGTAAGGGGCAGAGAGATGTTGAGTTCCTCCGCCCCTTGGCGAGTAGGAACTCGCCGCTGAAGACGGCAAGGGCGCCCGTTATCCAACAGTAAGCGCCATAACCATAAGGGGAGAGGGCGAGATTTCAAAGAAGAAACATTTTTTTTTTTGAGTAAGACTAATGAGACTGAAATGGGGTGATAAAAGCTTGCTTATATCTGAATCATAGATTAGTATAAAAGATGAAACAAAAAAGACCATATGTAGCCCAGTTCCCGGAAATTAGTTTGATGACCAGTCGACCGCGGAATACTCGTGGATGTCGGGTAACCCGACACCACACATGAAAAATGGCGAAGTCTCACTTTGTACGAGGAGCTGCAGTACAAAACTTGTCCAACAATTTACAATGACCACACAGGGTCCACATGCGAGTAAAATAATGGTCACTTGGGCCCTGCATGACTCTCTACAAAATACATCAACTTCATGTACCATAGTTCAAGGGTTAATAAATAACTCTTAATTCAACATATAATAAAATGTACAATTTCTAATACATATTTATACAAGAAGTCTCACAAAGCCTGGCAAACTTTCTTCTAAACCACGGCCTCTAGTGATTAGTCCTCCTGTACACTCCACAGCGCACAAAATAGTGATCCCTCGACAGGGTGAGCAAAGCCCAGTAGTGAAAATTTCCTACGTGGGTTACTCATAGCTAAGTGCACATGTCATGGCAAAGCAGAACCCACCCACTCAGAGCAGAATTACACTTTAAGACCTACTCGAATGTCTACATGACATTCCCATGTCCTAGTCTCATGAGCTCCTCATATGCCTAAGCAGATCTGAGTAAAATATCAGGTTTTGTAAACAAAAAGCTTTTGTTCTAGGAACTTCTTCTAGAGTTTGAGTAAAATATTGAATTTATAGGCGAATTGTTGGATAACTCTAGAAAGCAGAGTCATGGTCCTCATCAGAAGTAATCTGTTGAATGACTCTCGAGGCAATTCTTAAATCACTACCAAAATTCCTTTCACAAACATTTTAAGTTTCTTTCAATTTCGTAATCATGCACTCACTCTAATATTCTAGGGTGCCACGAGTGCATATGGAATGCATGATGCAATCCCGAAACAAACTATGTTAATATATAAAACATGTATATAAATAACATAATTAATTCTACAGTTCATGTTATTAAACTCGCATGATAACATGTAGGTAAGCTCCACATAGGCTAATTAACAGTACAAACATTCATTTGAATCACTACGACATCATGAAATTCTACACAAAAATCAGTCAGCGTGTGAGCGATTGAAACCCTCGGGTTAATGCGTTCCTGACCATAACAATGGGATTTCTCCCTCGGTTCAAAGCTTTGAGGCCAGAAAACCACAATTTGAGTGGCGCCGAGCAATGAAAGCGTTACATGGCTCTTAGCCAAGAATAACACAAATGGAAAAGGTCCACACGCACAGGGTTGTGGAACTCCACGAATGGGTGTCCACAGTAACCTCGCCGCATAGAGCAGCTTTACTTCTTGCTCCAGTCGAGTGACCGGTCAGATAGTAGAATCCCAGAAGGAGCTCTTCTCCCAAAATCACAAAACCTCACTTTCTGCACTTTTCTGCCTACTACGTTTTTAGCTTCTTTGGGAAGAAGATCGGTATGCATTTTGTGCTGATACCGTTGAATTTCAATGAATTCCGTGATGTCCCTTTTGTCTTGATTTTTGACACTGCGCAATCTGGTAGTTCATTACATCATCTCTAATCCCGTTTGCAACATGTGTCATATGAGTACATGTAGTAGAGTTGCTTTAGTCACATCCACATGTCATCTCAATTACTTTATTTTGGAATCTGGGTTACTAGAAAAAGCGATGAAATTCAATTGTCTCGGAACCAATGAAATTGTGCTTGCTAAATTTGTGAGGCAGTTGCTTGGTGAAGTCAGTTTAAACATCTGAGCTAGAAAGTGCAGTTTGGCGAAATTCTGATTTTACCATTTTTAAAAAATTGGAACTTTCTCGGTCTTACCATAGATCTTAGCGGATCTGACCTAGATGAAGAATGAGCGCCTTTTGTATTCGAACGAGCCTCGTAAAAACAAATATTATTAATTATTTTTACTAATAAAATTTCCTATAAATGGATTTTAGTTCATGCTTAAATTTCTGAAAAGATTTATACTCATTTTCTTGTTACTGATATTAATTTACACGATTCTAGAAAATAAGAAAATATGGAGAAGACATCAATATAATGAAATAAGTTTGAAAAAGTAAACAGTTTTTCAAGTTTATATTATCTACTTTCTTTTTAAGTTAAGGAATTTATAGTTTGTTAAATGCTTTTCATATTTAGACGTTCACACGTATGTTTTAATAAATAAATAAAAAATTCAAAAATATCTCCACACTTAGAAGATCGGCTCCACAAATATATTTTAAATTTAATATAAAATATTATATTATATTATATTATATTATATTAGAGCTTAATATTATTATATTAAGAATAATATCTCTTTTTCGGAAATTGAACACATTTTTTGCTAATTGGCAATGGAATTTATGGGAAAACATTGGAGAAGGGGAGTTGTGGAAAATAAAATTAGACAAATACTTTTTATATTAGTATATAGATATAGATATATTTACTTTGAAATCTAAATAATATATATATGTTTAAAAAAATTTAAAATATTTATTTCTTGGATATTCGAGTTTTAGATATAAATAAAAAGGGTTGAGGGCAGAAACCCCTAAAACCAATTTTCTGCAAGTAAGAAAGATCAAAGATGGCAATGGGGATGGGGATGGGGATGACAAACATTCTTAACTATTATAGAGTCAATTTCATACGCGTTCTATAACCTTAGGCACATGCGATTATGTGTTGAAAGAAATCATCGCTTTTATTCTTCATCTGTGAAATATATTGCATTGAGGTTAATACTTGTTATTTTCCAAGACACTTGTCGCGGTGAGGTTTTCCCTTTTGTTTTTTTTTTTTATTTTCTTTGTTGTTTGCAGTGAGTTATTATACTTCTTTGTTTCCAATAATTTAATTTAATTTAATTTATGTTGATTTGATTAAAAGATCTTTTTTGAAAACTGAATTTCGAAAACCTAAGGGACTGTTTGATTTTTTGTTTTTGAAATCTGTTATTGAGAACTATTTTTTAAAACATAGAAAATATTATTTTGGTATTTTTTTAAAACAGTTTTTGTTCTCTAAATTCAGTGTTTTTTATATTTTTTCAGAATAAAAAAAACTGAGAAATAAGGAAGGATGTTCTCCCTCTCCCTCTTTTTAAGAATAGAACACAATTTTTAAAAAAGCATATCAACAATTACGACCTTAAATAATTTTACTTCGAAAATATTCTCATTGTTTTTTCTTTAAGCTTGGAATAACCATTTAAAATGAACAAATTCAATAAAAATTGTAATTTAATACTCATTTTAAATTCAAAGCACAGTACAAAAATATATTTTTGGGGCAAAATGTCCTTGGTTATTATTTAGTTATAATGGGAAGGATGGAATGAGAAATGATTATGGACCTTTAGGGGCATTTTTCAAGGTTATTTTTGCATATTAGTTTACGTAAATAACTTTTGAATTTATTTCTTTTAATCCATTTGCATTTGCTTAAGACATTAAATATATAAAATGAGAAAATATATGTATATTTTTGTTTTAATATGAGTTATACTTCAAGAAAACACGGGGAAGAAGTTGAGGATATTATTATTTGGCGTTCTTTTAACCAAATATTTATTACGTTTTCGGGGTTCTCTCTCCAAAGCCCTATAAAGACCATTTATTCAATAGAAAAACTTCTTTTTAACTCTTCACCTGCAGAGAAAGATACTCTTCTTCATACCATCCCGGTCGGAGATCATGCCTGCATATCGAGTGAGTTTTACTTTGTTTTCTGTGTTGTTTTCTGTTTGAATATTTTGAAGTTTGAAGGAACCTGTTTTATTGTTGGATATAGTGAATGAAATGGATGACATTCACTGGATAATTCTCTGTTCTTAATTCTTTGGATTTCAGTTATAAGAAATAATTATTTTGATTTCAGTTATAAGAAATAATTATTTAGATATCGATTATAAAAATAATTATTTGGATTTAGTTATAGAATTTAATGACACTCAATGAATGAGATTAATGACATTCAATGATGTAATTTATTTGAATTCTAAACGTTTAGGAAGCCAAGGTTTGGCATTCAAGGTGAAGTCTCTCCTACATGTAAGGTTGTCGGGGTATTTCAGGAAGAATACTGTCAAAGATGATCGAGTCTTGAGTTTTCCTTCCTTTCGTCCTTTTGTTGATAGAGCAAACATCATCGGAGTTGAATTAGCGGCCAAAGTGCTTTATTGACCATTGACGCCAGTTTTATCTGGGAGGCAGGCGGCAGTAGATCCAAACCGTAATAGGAGGCGTTTGTCTTAAGGAATTGTGAATTTCAGGGCTTCGGTTGTTTCTCCAACTTGTTATATTCTCTCAACTCTTATTAATTGTTTATTTTGGTTGAATAGCATTATTTGCGACATTAATATTGTATGTTGCTTGGCATCATCCGTCTTGGTTTATGCGTTCCAGTTTCTCTGACAAGGAGACAATTTGTCTTAACAACCTTAAGACAAATTCGGACTCCGCAGTTGTTGTTTGGTTTGGTTGTGGACATGAAGAAAAAAAAAAAGAAAGGAAAACTCCTTTGGTTTGGTAAACAAACGATTTGGTTTGATACGTGTGGGAAAAGCCCTTCTTCTTGGAGGATCTGTGCGGCCGGGGTTCGAATCGATAGCGGGAGTTGAGAGTGCGGTGAGTTATATACTGATAATTTGTGTGGTCTCATCACCGAGTCCCCAGTTTATTGGATGACAATGAACCAAGTTTCAGGTAAACAAACGATTTGGTTTTTTGTTACATGTAATGAGGAAAAAAAAAAATTTTGTTGGGAACAAAGTTTGGGCTTAAAGTTGTATCAAGTTTTTTAAGGAAAAAAAAAACTCATTTTATTGAAAACTAAACATTTCTACAACCAAACAAACTAGTGGTTTGTTTGATTGCGGAAAATCTTGTTGGTACATACAAGGTCAGCTAATTATGGAAAATCTTTGTTGAAAATACAGAGTTAGGCGATTTGAAAAATCCTTGTTGCAGCGATGCGAAGACCCAATGTCGGGCAGGACCTTGTGTAAAAGATCTAATTGCCTATCGGGGACCTAAACCCTTTAGGCTATAATTAAAGTTATGTGTTGAATTATTGAATTGACATTTTCTTGAATATTTGGAAAATGATCTTTGATTCCAATCCACGGTATTGTATTTGAATTTACCCAGTAGTTATGTGTTTACTTTGGGAATTGCAATGGTAGCATGGAAATCCCTCAGAAATAGACGGTTATTCTTGGGATCCACAATGGAATGCGAGGTTTATAGCACTAGACAAATGTGGGAAGAGGCATAATGGCTGCGCCACTTCTAGAGAGGACATTCGAGGTGGCGAAGCAGTGCCTCCAATATGCATACATTGTGACCCAGGTCAATCTGCGTGGTAGAGAACAAAAGCAGTATGTATAATGGTAAGTCTAGACATATCAGTCGTAGACACAATACCATTAAAACAACAACTCTCAACTGGGGTTATCTCTGTAGATTATGTAAAATCTAAGGATAACATTGTGGATCTGCTAACCAAAGGGTTAAACAGAGAGTTGGTTGAAAAGTCATCGAAGGGAATGGGACTAAAGCGTAAAGATAAAGTCGATCTGATGGATACTTGACCTAGTACATTTGGAGATCCCGATATCTGGGTTGAAGGAATGACAAATTGTAAAGACTTTGATACAATCCTTTGTGGGGATATTATCGTGTCCATTCACATGATGGCATTGATGCTCGCTGAAGCTTTTAATGATCTCAGCATTGGCGAAGAGTAACATATTCTCTTAATGTCTGGAGATCACCTATGTAAGAGTGAAGTGGGGCAGCAGGAGGGAATTGAATAGAGCACAATTCTATTAAGCTCTTCTTGAACCGGGCGCGTATCCATGGCTAAGAAATGGACATAAAAGTGAGAACTGAAATGTGTTTGGAAGATTCCTATGTGAGATATGTCATCGTCTACACAAATGACAGAATAGTTCAAGGACATCGTGTCTACTGTTTCGCTAGTATAGTAAACATATTTTCACAAGGGAATGTTCAAAGGGTAACACCTACCTCTCCTATGCAAGTTTCAAGCAGATTTATTCTATCACCATGTTGGTCTGGAGTCTTTAGTCATCAATTTCATTCATGTGGGAATTGTTGGATATAGTGAATGAGAATGGATGACATTCCTTTGGATGATTCTCTGTTCTTAATTCTTTAGTTTCGATTATAAGAAAATAATTATTTTGATTTCAGTTATAAGAAATAATTATTTAGATTTGATTATAAGAAATAATTATTTGGATTTCGATTATAAGAATTTAATGACATAGTAAATGAGATTAATGACATTGATAGATAATTTATTTCGAATTCTAAACGTTTGGGAAGCCAAAAGGTTTGGCATTCCAAAAGGTCAAGTCTCTCCCTATATAAAGGTTGTCGGGGTATTTCAGGAAGAATACAGTCAAAAAAAAGAGATCGAGTCTTGAGTTTTCCTTCCTTTCGTCCTTTTATCGGTGATAGAGCAAACACATCATCAGTTCGTCGGAGTGGCGGCAAAGTGCTTTTGTCGACCATTCGACAACCGTTTTATCTGGGAGGCGGCGCGCCCAGGAATCTCAAAGCACCAACGGAGAAGCGAATTTGTCTTAAAGGAGGGGGTGTGAATTTCACAAAAGACTCGATTTGTTTTCTCGACTTGTTATATTCCCTCCTTTCTTATTAACATTTAATTTATTTTGGTTTTCTTGAATAACCATTATTTTGCCGGCACATTATGTGTATATTTGCTTGGCATGTCCAGCTCTTTGGTTTATGCATTCCCGGGTTTCTACAACAGAGGCAATTTGTTAACATTTAGTCTCCCTATTCAATGTGTGTGTGTGTGTGTATATATATATATATATAATGATTTATTAGAAAATAATTATTAATAATAACAATGGAAGGTTATAACCAGCGATATAACCTGCAGTTTTTTCTTCCTTATAGATGATGGAGCTTTCGGATTGATTTCTTTTAATGGTTCCAAATGGTTTTGCTTTTGAAATTGATTATGACCGTGAAAAGCAAACCATATTACTAGTAAGGGAGTATGAGAATGAAGTCATCCAAGTTAAAACACTTACCTCACGCTAGCGGGGAGGGAGAGGAGAGAGAGAGAGGAGATGACAAGGATAATGAAGATAAGTGCGCCTTTGGGCGTTAGTGTTTTGAAAAATGGAACCTTTCTAAACTTCCATTTTGCTCACCTTGTTATAAGACGAGGATGTTATAGCTCACTCCATATCATTGAAAAAGTGAGAATCTAGTGAGGATGAAGGGTAATTAAGAAGCCCTTTCAGTTCATTTTATTGTGTTAATGTTTGTATTATTGATCATTTTTATTGGAATATATATTCTAACGTGGGGTTTAATATTTCTTTCCACAGGGTTTTGGATGGTTGTACTTTCGATGAAACTTGAACTTTCACAAGTATTTGGAGATTAGAGAATTAATCCGATAGCCATTTTCTTGTTTAGTTCTCTTACGTAGGCAGAGAAGAGGAGAGAAAAGTAAGAGAATACTTTCGATGCGCTTGAAAATGTTAAAGTGTTTTGGAACTTAATTTTCTTGTATATATGGCATAGCTTTTGGTTTTATTTTCTTTTCCTTATAAAAATTAGCCCCTGACATTGTCATTGCCATTACCTACGTCTTGTCTGACTTTTAGTTAGCACCTTTGCTTTGCCGTATCCTAGACGCCACACCCAGTGTGGCTTTTAGTCCTCGAGGTGGGTATGGGACCCCTCTTATTATCCCCACTATTTATTGTTATCACCATAAGGCACTATAATACAAATTAACTTTTGCAAAACTATGGACACTTAGTATTAGCAGATCTTCAAGTGTGCAAAATCAGTAATATGTAATAATATCATCAATAGCTGAGTCCTTTGGCAAACTTTAAAAAAAAACCGATCGGTCGCGAGAAGGTGAAGAGAGAGCTAGGGTACTTCTGTGAAGATGAGTTTCGATATATTAAAAAAGTAATAATAATAAAAAAAAGCTCAGTCCTTTAAGCTAAAGCGAAAGAAAAACAAACAAGTCGAAAGTCTTGAATTTATATCTGTATCGATTCAGTTACCGGAGTTCACCGTAGTTGGTGCCGTTTTCACCAGCAGTTATTGTCACATCATTGGCCCCAGATTGGTTTCCGTGACGCCCTCAGTTGGCCCGATGTATCGCAATGCATGCTAACAATGCTTCAGTTTCCTTGCTTGTTGTGGAGGAGGAGGAGTAAATCATCTGACTCTGTGATCTACATTTTAAACGAGAAATAAACACCGAAATAGGACGAAAGGTTGAGTTCAACCATCGCTTCCCCCGGAAGAGGAAACAGTCCCTCCCTCGGAAGAGGAAATAGGGTCATCCCCTTACCCCTCCTCAGAAATATGGTCGTTCTCTACCTTCTCCCCTTTCCCCATTACTACTTCAACACGACATGGGAGACCTCGTCTATTGAGATAAAAGTCATAGCTCTTAAAGGCGTGAGCCTCATTTGTGAAAATGAAAAGGAATGCTCAGCCCTTGAAGGAGCGGTGATCTCCATGATCAAACAAATGTTGAGCTCCAGCGCTTGACAATGAATTCGCGCCTCCGTCTTTGCGGAAGAAAAGCTCTTCGAGACAAGAGGGTAGGGGACTGAGATGTCGAAGACGAAACATTACGTAGTGAGAATGCAAGAATTGTGAGACTAGCTGGCTCTTGATGGCGGCGGGGTGCTCATGCATGATCTTTGCTTAGAAGCTCTTGAGACAAAGGAGAGACGAAATATCGAGAGACCAAACATTACATGGGTGAATGAATTGTGTGAGGCTGAATTATGGAAATGTGGGGGTGTGGGAATTGATGCATAGGGGTTCAGTCTGTGATTTTTAAAAAAAAAAAAAAATTATTTTCATTGCAAATAAAAGAATTTTTAAAAACGCTTAACAAAGAAATCGCCCAAAAATCGGTCTACACATAGGCGATATCCGAAAAAATAGACAATACGATCTACATATCGGCGATATTTGAAAAAATCAACAATATGATATACACATCGGCAATATCCGAAAAACCAATAACATAGTCTACATATCGGCGACAATAAAGGAAGGTTATATCTCCGAAATTAATTTAGTTTTCAAATTTCCTTTTCTTTACTTTTTCCCGTATTTTCTTTCTGCGTTAATTTCTATTCTAAAGAATGATCAAAAATTTTCTTTTAGGAATGAAAACTAAAGTACATCCTACAGCATTATTCATGGGAAGCTTCTTCCTATCATCATATCATGAATGCAATAATATGCTCCTACTTTTAAAGTAACAATTTATTTTTACACCAAAGGTAATTCGATCCTTTCTGATTATATATATATATATATACATGAAGCGAGGGATGGTTAGACAAGTTGCGGGTCGGCCCTTCTATAGATGATTCATATAGAGTTTGAAATGTAAAGCCAAACTTTTGGGCCACATTTTTATGGTATAATTAAAAGACAATAAATGGAGTAGTGAAGACAAGGTCGAGGAAAATGGCGCTACAATACTTCTATTTTTGAATATGTTCCTATATATTACCTTTTTGTTCACCTTATAAACAACCAGGGGCATTAACTGGCTAATCATATTTTCTTGAACGATATTCCTAAGTATATATATACCCTTTAATTATTTCGGCCTAGCTCATTGGTTTCTGAAGAAAAATATGAAAACTTTCTTCCAGTTGCAATGTCCGTACTCGACTTTTATCTGCTTTGTTATTTCATCAATCGATAAAACCTTCTCACTTAAAGTCATGAAGGGAATTAGAATGAAGTAGAATTGAGAAGCGGGCGAGATCGACTCACTTAGGCCGTGGGCTAATTTTACCAAATTTTATTCAAGTTAGCTTTTATCTATTTGAGACCTTAATGTCCTAGGTACGATTATAATAAGCAGTGTCAAGGTAGTACATATAATCCTTATCCATAAGATCCATGAATGCCATTGGAGCATTCGTCAATCTTAATGACATCACTGTGAACTCGAAATGCTCATACCTCTTCTTGAATGTTGTCTTAGGGATGTTTGCCTCCTTAACTCTGAATTATTGATGATACTTGGGGTCGGAGATCTATCTTGCAGAGTAGACTCGCGCCCCTCTCGGTTGATCAAACAAATCATCAATCCTCCCGCCCCTCTCAATTGATCAAACAAATCATCAATCCTCGGAAAAGGGTACCTATTCTTGACAGTAACCCTGTTCAATTCTATACAAAGCCGAAGGGTCTTGTCCTTCTTGTAAAAGCGATGCCCAGCGGCACAAGGTGAAGTGTTCGGTCTAATAAAACCTTTGTCTAACAATTCTGCAGTGGACCTTGAGTTCCCTCTGACTACATTTAGGCGTGCGTCCTATCTTGGAGTCATAGAAATAGGCGATGTACCAGGGTGTAACATGATGGTGAAGTCTACATCCCTATGCGAAGGTACTCCCGGCAGTTCATCCGGAAAAACATCCTCATACTCACAAACCGCCCAAGGTAGACCCAACTTCTGTCTCTCCTCATCCTCTAGAGTAAAGCTTGCTAGCCAGGCCCATGTTGCAGTGCTACACAGGGTTGTACACGGCGAGGTAAAACATCGTGCTTATTCAGGGACACGTAAAACAGAAATGCGGAAATCGGATCATAGGCGGTAGCTTTCTGTTGCGATCACAATTAATGGCGACTCGATTGTTAGATCGACTGAGTCCATTATAAGGATGACATCAAACTCGCCATCTTATGACCTCAGGTCCATAGTGAGTAGAATCCCCAGATCTCTATTTCGCAATCCAGGCATAAGCCCGATCAACACTCACCCTAGTTCCTAGGGGAGAACTCACACACAGTGGCTTTTCCAAGGTTTCAACCTCTAAACCCAAATCTTTCACACATCTTTAACACTCGCCTCTCGAATATTTCGTGCGTTGTCCACCTCCCTCTCAATGGCAATTGCTGTAATGACTATCAAGTCCATGTCTTATAGGAGAAGTCCCACAATTTTACCTCGAATGGGCAATTTCAAACCATCCTCAAACTTTCTCACTTTGGCATTATCTGGCCACATAATATTCACGACACGGGCTAACTTAGTGAACTTAGCCGCGTTTGAGCCTTGTCATTGTTCCTTGTTTTAACTCCTAGGAACTCCAAGGCTTTTGCATATGACGAGATCTTGAGAAATGCTTGCCATGAAGGCTTAAATTCATCCCATGTCATTGCCTCCAAGTTCCTTGAGGCTTTGACCCAATCCCACCTTTCAGTTCATTTATCATAAATTGTTTAAGCTTTTTATTTTTTTGATTGTGTTGTTAGCTTGTTAATTTGTTGTCTGCTGCTCTTTGAATGTGCAACTCCAATTCCAACCGAAGGATGGGAGTGATGAAGGAGTGAGTGAGATCTAAAATCTAAGTTTTAAGGTTTCTTCGTCATTTTCTATTTAAGAAAGGAATTCCTTTTTGTCTTTTAGTTGTGTAGATGATGATGGCTAGTTTTATGAGAATTTTTTGATATGTCTTGTTTGGGTAATTTGAAAAAAGGCGAAGCCCGAGAACAAGGTGCGGACCCCCGAAGAAGACGATGTTGTTGTCTCTTGGATTCTCGGAGTCTCCGGATCGTCGGGGCATGAACTTGGCAGCAAGGACATGTAAAAACAAACAATGCACCGGCGGTGGTGTGTCGACCACCTCTTGGATGCTTAAGTTAGAATAGAGAGCGTAAAGATCTTCTGTTTTTCAGTAGAGTATTTTCACATACCTTTCTGTGGTAATTCCTTTCTTATTTATGAAGGAGGAGAATGATCCACTTTTTATGGAAAGTGGTGATTGGTTTCGAAATGGAAGGGAGGAGGGCGCTTCATTTGCGCGTTAATCATTTTTCCTTTTGGATAGCCTAGTCATCTGAATCTTTCGCCTCAACGATCGTTTGATCATCCTAAGGGCGGTTATGTACGTGGTTCGTGGAAGGATGTGTTTAGAATTTGTCGCAGGTAGTAGGAAATTATTGAGTGACCATCTTCCTCGAGGCGCGGTAAACCCAGGAAGGATGTGCTCGACGATAAATCTATGACCTCGCTTTGATCGGATAGTCCATGGGCCAGGATTCGGGTCGTGGTTTGGATCCGTGTTGTGAGGATACTTGGACTTGGCTTTGTGGCGAGGTACTTGGAGCTGAAGCTTGGACTGTTTGTGGGCTTTAATCTTGCCTAGGCCTTTTTGGATAGGTCTTTGGGCAAGCCATGGTACCTGATACTTTATTTGTTAATTTGGGAAGATCAGTCTTCCCCGGTTGGAAAAATACCGTATTCTTGACCTGTTTGTCGTTGGGAATGGGGGACACTTAATGCTTGTGTGTTCCAACGTGCACGTTTCCGAGGGGTTTCCTATTTTTGGTAACACATTTAATACGGCCTTTGGGGTTTCCCACAAGTTTGTAACCCCTATAAAAGGCTGCAAGGTGATGGAATCTTTTGTGCTAATGGCTGGTTTTGAGTTTTCGTTGGATGTGTATGGCTAGACGCTATCGAATGTTGCATGTACCTGGCATTTCTGATTGCTCCTGGGCTTAATGTGATGTTGACAGGGGTCGGCCAGAGGCTACAAGGAACGTGTTGGAGCCTGCTAATTTGGGTTTGAAAAGTCCCCATGGGTGGTTCGAAAACTCGAATGGAATCCTCTGACAAGAACACCGCTGATCAATATATCCATGTTGATAAGCCTTGTATGCCCATCGCTTTGGCATCGTGAAAGTATTTGTAACCATATTGCGAGGCAGCGGCGAGGCTTTTCTTTTCATATCTTCTTTCTTAGCCTCTTCTTCAACTCTTTCCTCTTTCTTAGCCTCCTTTTCAACTTTTTCCTCTTTCTTAGCCATTTTCTTCCACTTCTTCTTCTTTCTTAGGCTTTTTCTTTGACTTTTTCTTCTTTCTTAGGCTTAGTTTTCAGCCTTGCTGGGTTATGTAATTGTTGAAGTATGTTAGCTTAGACATAAGTTGTAGCAATTATGATGTTTGACTGTTAATAAAGTGTGATTTTTTAGAATTTTGCATCTTTCTCACCTTAGTTTTTCGTGCTTTCCGACTAGCAGGTCAACAATGCGGAATAACTCAGCAGGATAAGGTTATGGGGTTTGATGAATTCTAGAGAAATGGGTCGAATGCCACGATTCTGTTGGACTTTGGTTTGCTTAGCTGGCTTTATGCATTGGGGGAGGCACAAAGGCCTAGCACGGGGGCGCGAGGCACAGCCCTTTACTCGTTCTGTATACAATAAGTGAGCGTCGCCGAGTTGAATATTTTGGAGCGTGAGTCGGTGCATTTAATGCACTTCACGGACGGTAGACGCCTAATACATAGTCATAATTGGATTTCATCCCCATTTCCTTCGTGTCTACACCATTTTCTTGTTTTTCACTTAACAAGGCTTACAGCGATACTCACATTTGTAGGGTTGCGTGTTTGCGACTTGTCTTTCAGCGTTTGTTTTATCTTCTAAATTAAGCCTTGTTTTGCTCTAAGAATGCGTTTGATTCTAGTTCTTGGCGTATTTAGACGATAGGATCGTAGGAAGATGTTTTCAAGACAAGTAGAATTGAGGGGGGGGTTTCTAGGTTTGGTAAATTCATGTTCGTTCTCGCCACCGGTTTGGTATTATGGCATGGAAGCTGATTCACACCTGCCACTTCTTTTGTTGTCTTCTTGCAGTATGGGGAGAGGTCAAGAAGAAACTTCCACTAGTCAGGCTAGGCGCATAAGAGGGCTAAGCCGGGATGCCTGCTTTCTGCTGGCTTGACATCATCTCACTCTGTCATGGACGAGTTGAGGTCTTATTGTCAAATTCCTAACAATATCGATTTTGAGTTGTCGGACGGTCCGGGTGAACCCACTATCGACGAGGAAGAAAGTGTAGTATATTTCACCCGAGAATAGCTACTTAGCAGGGCTCACTTCCCTTTTCATCTCTGGTAAAGCAATTCCTGCACTTCTCTAGAGCTCCTTTTGCTCTTATTCATTCAAATGTCATTGGTTACGACCCGGATGTATCTTCGAACCTCCTTTACCACCTTCTTGACATTTCGTTGGTAGAAGTATGCTTTATTTACACCTTGAAGTTGGGACAAGGAGGCTGGCTATCCATGTCGACTGAGCCCCATTTTAATTGATTACAAGACTCTTCAACTTTCCTAAGGCAGGCGGGGCGTGATCTTAGTTGGGGCCTTGATATGAGACCAGGGCTCCCGACTCATTTCTTTGAACGATCAATGTCATTCCCAGTGTGTTCAAGTTGGGATTTGTATATCGAGTGCATTTCTATCACGTCATCCTTTACAACTCAATATCTTATTAATAAATATTTTTGTGCAAAGAGAAAAGTCGGAGAATTGATTAGTAGGCGGGAGGAGCGGCTTGAGAGAAAATTCATAAGTTGCTAAAGATTTCTGAGCGGGAACGGCATCACAAAATTATCTTAGCTGAGGACTCTTCGTGAGTTTGAGTCCGCATTCTCCTTACATTATTCCGATTATTCATGCCCTCTTGCTTTTAGAAATAGTGGAGAACGTACTTTATTGATGATCTCACTCAATTTAGCCACTAGCGGCTAAGTCTCGACGAGACTTCCCTAGGCGAGGAGGTTGGTGAGGCTACAGAGTGGTCAGTCATCGGCAGACAACGCTTCTTTGGTCGGGAGGATTTCAACCTTGTCCCTAAGCATCTCGGGAGGACGATAGAGTGCTTAGTTTGGAGCGTTCCACTTTTGCGAAAAGGGTTGTCGTCCTACCCAGAATCTAAGAAGGGGAAGGAGGTGTCACGAGAGGCAGCTGCAAGGCTGGAGAGGGAGTAGAAGATTTTGTCCCTTGGGTTCCCCCAACATCTAACACCCCCTTTCCATTCAGAAGGAAGGGGGCCCAGATAGATCTACGTTCATAACTTCGGCTGAACGAGTGCTAGCTTTAGGCGGAGACGATCACTACCCCGAGGTGTTTGGTGGTGATCAACATCCATCGACGAGAGTCGGATGTCGCAGGAGAGGCTATAGTCGTTTCGGACTCGCTTGAGATGGGCTTCCATGGCCAGTTGGCTTCGGAGACTGCCTTCTTGGCTGATTTTAGAGAGGTCTCCCTAGTTCATGCGGAGGTCCAGGAGGACATTCCTTGGAAGCGGTGCTAGCCCAGGTGGACCAGGCTGCATCTTACTAGTAGAGCATTAGGCCATTGCTTCCCCAATAAATTTCTTTGTTGAATTCTTACATTCCTCAGAGGTGAAACCCTATGGAGGGAAGTAGTGACTCACAGGTCGAAGGTGCTCGGAAGATAATCAATGGCCCAGGCGGGTTTAATCGGGGCGAATCCTCGGCTACCCATATGCACCAAGCGTATCAGAGCACTACTTAGTTCTTGGCTGTGCGGCTGGGGAAGGCGAATATTATGTCATCTCGGTCCACACATGCTTATAAGGACGGAACTCACGCGGGTGGTTAAAGGCGACATGCTTACGTATGACAAATTTAATACATTCATTTGAACATTTATGTTCTGACTTCTATGCCTTTGTTACAACATCCGCTTCCAAGTTATTGCCTTATTAATCGCGTTCTTTTGCTAATACATTTACTAGAAAGATGACTTACCGGCATCGAGTTCGATCTCGGTAGGGATGTGAAGAGGTTCGCGGCTCTCGCTGTCGGTCGTTCACGAACACGGGAGTGCTTGCTTTAGGCTGAAGCGGAGTCTAGTTCCTGGCGTTGGGAGAAAGAGGCCAAAGAAGGCGTTGAGAAGGTGGCTCGGCGAGCGGAGAGCTCTTTGCTCGCCCGCAAGCCTCGATGGCCATGGATCTTTGTTCACGCGGGAGTGCAGCGAAGAGTGGGTTGGGTTGGCCGGGGGCCAAGTAGTTGGTTGAGGGAAGAATTTGGGCGGAAGGCGCGGAAGACTGAAGACGAGGCTAGCCGTCTGGCCGTCGAGTGAGTCTCTCTGCTTCTAGAGCTTGGGACTAGTCAGTCTTAGGTGTTAAAAGCTCCTCCAGGGAGTCTGGGCCCTTAAGAGAAAAAAAGCCTGGAGGGAGGCTTATGAGGAGGGATTCGAAGTGATTTTCAATTATGGTTATGGTTGTGCTTTCGCACATAATATTTCTGAAAGTCAACCTGTGGTTACAAACTGGATGCCAGACACGTCCAAGCCATTACCCCCAAAGTTCTTTATCAACCCTCGATGCCCCTCGGGTGATGTTCTTCTTAGAAGGCTATGACCCAGCGATGGCCATGCGGTGAAGTGATGGTGCGCGAGAGAGGGAGGCTCCTTTACGGTCCTTGGGATAGATATTAGCGAGGCGGGAGAACATCTCTCTGCCCAGTGAGGTTGAAATTTCAGGTGGCCAGGCACGATTTTCGGCAAGTGCTTAGGGAGGTGAGAAGCAAATGTCTCTGGCGGGGACTAGGGGTTGTATTTTGCCATTGCTCGTTGAGCCTTGTTCCTTCTCCAATGTTATGTACCCCCGATTTTTGTTACTCTGTAACCGAGTTCCATAATAAAACATGTGTTGTTTTTTAATCTAATGTTGTTACTTTCCCTTTGTCGAATCATGCAATTCAGCTCATTTTAGAGATAGGCGAAGATATACCTTGAGTAGGACACATTGATCGGAATGGGATGAACACACGTAGACAAGTTCCTTGTCCCTCTTCTAGCGTCTCTTTACCCTGGCTTCATAATGAACCAGCTGGGCATCAACCATCTTGGCGGTGGGACATCAAAACTACGGGCTTTGTGGTGAACCAGGGCATCAAGCTATCTTGGGTCGTGGGACATCGACATTACGGGCTTTGTAGTGAGACTAGCTAGACATCAACCATCTTGGTAGGTGGGACATCAACCTTACCGGGCTTTATGGCTGAACCAGGCCCGGGCATCAGCCATACTAGGCGATGGGACGCTCAGGCCTTACCAGGCTTTATAATGAACCGGGTTGGGCATCAATATGCGGGCCAGGTATAGCATCAACATACTAGAGGCTTTGTAATGGACCAGCGATCAACCATCTTGGGCGGTAAGACATCAACCTTACCTAGGCTTTGTAGTGAACCAGCTAGGCATCAACCATATTGGGCCGGTAGGACATCAACCTTACGCGGGCTTTGTAGTGAACCATACTGGGCCAGTAGGACATCAACCTTAACCGAGCTTTGTAGTGAACTAGCTGGGCATCAACCATACTAGGCGATAGGACTATCAGCTATACTTAGGGCTTTTATATTAGAAAGCTAAAAATGGGAACATGGTTAGAGATTGAATCATTCTTTATTGATAGTATCTTTTGAGGTGCATAACATTCCACATTCTAGGTACAGGTGTCTCGTCTAGTTTATCTAATGCATACGATTCGGATTCGTCGGCTCGCATTACAATATACGGTCCCTCCCAGCTTGGCTTGAACTTTCCGGCTAACAGATCGGCTATGTTCTCGAAAACTTTTCTCAGGACCAGGTCCCCTAGCTAGAACATTCGGGGTTTCACGCATTTGTTGTATAAGTTTTCTAGCTGCGATTGTGTATGATGCTCTTTCGCCTTGTCACTGCCAGCAGTTAAATGCGCCATGTGTAGGCCCTTAATCATGATTTAGTATTCGATACGAGGTATATCGAATTCGGAGCGTGGGCATCTGGAGTTTTTGTTGGGGCTGTAGCTTCCATCCATAAGTGAGCACGAAGGGGATATCTGGGTTGTCTGCGGTGTCGTGCAGTAGGCTAAGTACCCTAAGGAGTTCGTCCACCTATTTACCTTTAGCTGAGTCTAATATTTTCTTTAAGGCGGTCAATAGGGTTTTATTAGAAGCCTCTGCTTAGCCATTGCTCTGCGGATATCGCGGGGTGGAGTATAAATTCTTTATTTTCAACTCCTAGCAGACGTTCCTGTATGTCAGGCTATCAACTTGAGGTCCATTGTATGATACAATTGATCAAGGTATCTGAGCCCAGGCGGACAATATTCTTAGATGGGCCAGGTGACATCCTTATCTTAAAGCGATCACGAAAGCCTCGAGCTCCTATCCACTTAACAAATAATTAGTGTTCTGGCCAATAAATTTTTAGCCGAGGCGATGGGAGGCTTGACTTGGAGCTATGTCGTTCCCGTTGAAGCGAAGGGTCAAGGGCTTGTGATGGAAATTAAGTCCTGTGCTGGTGATCTCAAAACAGGGGCTTGCCGCTTGCATTGATCACACTTTGTATGCGTGGTGGCGGCACGGATCTCATGGTTGGCAATGTACCCCTGAGTGTGGGCTGCGTGTGCCCGGTCTGGCAGCGGATGATTACCACATATCCACTCATATGAGTCGCTAACATAGCCTGTTGGGGTGGTTAAGCACTTTAGATACGGCCCATCTAAGGTCGTTTAAAGCAACATACATTAACGAAGAGATACGGCCGATTGGATTTGGATCTTATGGCTTTATCCCTTTTCGTTTAAGGTTCTCATGTGATATATTGTACTATGGGTCCATTCAAGAGAGCTCGTCTTGCTTACTCGGTTGGTAATGAGTGAAGTCGGCTAATAATAGATGGCGGGAACCTTTGTTTTGTTCAGAAGAAGCGAAGCTACGGCGAGCTGGCGTCAAACTTTCTCATTCTGATCCTAGGGATGTGTTTGAGCCTCCAAGCTGAAAAGTTGCCCAAGCGTTGCTTAACTAGGGATACATACTTTGCCATTCGAGAGTCTCGCGGCTTCGTACTACAGCGTTTACTTGCCTACCTGGCCCAGGGAATCACTTTTGAGATCAAAGCGTAGGGCGACCTTTGTAGTGCCGGTTCAATTAGGCTAGGATGGCCTCATATTCTGATTCGTTGTTGGAGGAGCTGAAGACTAAATGGATTACCTTCTCGATCTTCTCCCCAGATGGAGATTTAAGTTGCAAATCGATGCCAACTCCGGTTTGCCGAGATGCCCCATCTACATTAAGGGTCCACCTGTTCAAGCTGTCCAGGCTCACTCCGGATTGGGGGGTCTCTGCTAGAAAATATGCCAAAACCTGTCATTTTTTAGCCAATCTTGGCTTATATTGAAAATCGAATTCGCTGATTAAGCCCCTTATTTGAGCCATCCTCAGGAATAAGTCGAAACATGAATGGTGCTTCAAAGAGGAAATTCGATTAACGCAACTGATGAGGGTGTGGAAGTATGGGCGAGCTTCTTAGTTGCTAGGAGGAACTAATGCACTTTGCTCGAGGTGGCTAAATCAGGTTTTTTGCGTCGACTAAGGACTTGCTGACGAAAAATATTGGCCTCTGCTTTCTATTCTTATCTACCTTGAATAGGGCGGCCTCATGAGACATACGAAGCGCAGTATATGAAGAGTGTTTCGTCGGCTTCAGGGCTAGCAAAGACTAGAGGTTTTGCGAGATGCGTTTTGATCCTTTGTTTGATCCTTTGTGAGGCTTTATCACATTCCTCATTCCATGGCTGGTTGGCCCACGAGTATGAGAATGGCTTTAGGCCGGTTTATAAGCGAGACATGAAGCTTGCTTGGGCGACCCGACTTGACCGGTCAGTTGTTGTACCCCTTTTCTAGAGGCGGTAGTCGGGGACTCCAAAATAGCTTTAAGCTGAGCATGGTTGGCCTCTATCCCCTTCGAGTCACCATGAATGTAAGACCCGAGAAATTCCAATTTCTGGAACAAGGGCAAAATCGTAATTTTGATTACAAAATTATAATTACGGTTAAAAGTCTGTAATTAATTCTCTAGATCTCAGATGACTAAACGGATTGCAGATTGGAATCGTCTCGAAATCTAGCTAGCACGTAAAATTTGTAATTCTTGAGAAGTCAGATCGACTCTTGTTTTGAGCATCGCGTTTGGTCTTAAATGTCGATTTGATGCGACAGAAAGTCACATATAACATGTACTCATGTGCCATTGAGTAGTATGAGTAGAGAAATGATGAAAATGGGTAATGAGATAATCACAGAATATCGAATCCCGAGAAAAAGAAGGGCGAGAAATGGTCATTTTTAAGTTTGATTAAATGTCATAAAATGACAAAAAAAATTGTGATCTTTGTCTTTAATTAAAGTAACCAAGAACGGGCAGAACAGGGGTGGGTTGGACGGAGAGCAGCAGGTTTCCATTTTTTGCTTTAGAGAGCTTCTCTCACAAAAATCGCGAATCAGGCCGAGTCGGTCGGCGGAACAGGGAAGGCGTTCTGCGGACGGGACATGGACCCGGTTGGAGTTTCTTCCAAACTCCTTGAGGTGGGATTTCCCCCTACTTGGGTTTATTCCCATTTTTAGTGTTTTTCGAATGTTTGAGTTGATGTTAGAGTCGTGGGGTGTTTGGTCGGTCCCGAACCTTGGGACCGAGATTATCCCCTAAAATTTTGAGACCAAATGGAGCGACCTAGGCGCTCCACGGCTATGGGTATGAAAATGGTGTTTTGTGGTTTTGGAATCATGTATTGGTTGGATTTGAGGCGGTAGTGGTAGTGAAATGGAGTTCTCAAAAATATGAACCTAGGATTATTTGAGTCTTCGAGAGCAGTCAAAACTGGGTTTTTCTTTGTTCCCAAATCAATAATAATGTATTTTTGGGAGAAAATCTGTGTTTGGTTAAGTAATTCGAATCGAATTGCTTGTGTTTGAAACATTAGCCCAGTAGGCTAATTTTAGGCGTTTGAAATGATAAATTACATAACATGTTTGTGTGATTTAAATTTTTATGTGAATATATTTGTATTTATATATTTGCATGTGATTGAAGTTGTATTGGAAGTGGCATACATGCACTCCATATGCTGACATCCTAGGATTATGGGAGTTAGTCGTAGAGATGAGTGCAGAAAAATGGTTGGAGGGTAGTCACAAAATATAAATTATCGAGTTAGTCAAACCAAAATATCAATCGTCGGATGACCCAGTGATATTCATCGGATAGTCCACAAACTAAATAATATATCAACGTCGGGCGCCCGGTTGATATATATTCATCGGTAGTCAGCGAAGCAAATATGTATATATCGATCGTCGGAGCGGCGTGATATATATTCCATATGGAGAAGTTTGCCCACTTAATAATATAATAATTCTCATGCGAGGCTTGGCGAGTGTGGGAAATCGATGAGGAGCTCGGGATGCGAGGTTAGTCATGTAGACATTCAAGTAGGATCATGCATTTGCTGAATGTGTGTTTCAGTGGAACATTGCGCTCTACTTGAATTGGTGATGGAGCCCGCCCAGGGCGATTCTCCTACTGAGCTTTAGCTCACCCCGTCGTGGGATCCCCCTTTTTACAGGTACAGGGAGCGTGCGAGGAGACGGTTCGTCCTAGAGATTTATTGTGAAGAAAGCCGGGATGTGGCTTTGGTGGTTGTACATGTATTAGAACTCTTTAAGTTTAATATATGTATTGTTTAAGAGTAAAAATATTAACTCTTGTAACTATTGGGTATATAGTTGGTTTCATAGTTGGCATGTAAATTGACGTGTTTATGGGCCCAGTGGTCATATTAGTATGCATATATTGGGTACATTTGGGGCGGGGTATATGCGATCTTGTTTTTGGGTAGAGCTCAGGTACAAGGAGACTGCCAGATTTTCTAAAGTGGCGTCAGATTAACCCAGGCCTCCACTTAATATTCAGCGGAGTTATTTGGTAGTCAACGGACCCCGGTTTTGGGGTGTCACTGACTTGGTATCGGGCTTAGGTATCACGAATACCTAGGGAGCTCGGGTTGGGTATCCATCGCGGTAGGTGTGGTTTGATGTTGAGTTAAGGTGTAGGTTACCTAGGAAAATCAGGACAAAACTGGACCTACGTGCACATGCGTTGATGTGTTTGGGTGATTTGATGAATTGTGTGAATGGTATGCTTACCATGTTGTGTGATGGATTGATTATGTTGTGTAGAAAATATGCATAACATGAATGATGGGTGTGTTGTCTTAAGTAGTATCCCAAGATGAGTATGTGTGTGTGCTTAAGTTATTAGCACATGGACGTGTAGAAAATATTTAGAAAATATTTTAAGGTTATCTGATGTACAAAGCTGAAAGGAAAATGAAGAAAAAATAAATTTTTAATTTATTTGATGAGAGTGAAGAAAAATGAGAAGAAATGTTAAAGTAAAGAAAATAGAATTTTGTTAGAAGTTTATTTGGTTATATGGAGAAAGAAAATGATTTTAGATTTTACAAGTGGTAAAATTGAAGAAAATGAAGGAAAATAAATTTTATAAAATTTATTTGAGTGGAGAAAATTTTCGATGAAATCTTGGAAAAAGAAAATAAATTTTTATAAATTTACTGTTGTTAAGGTGAAAAATAATTTTCTAAGGTTTTATGGGAATTGTAAGAATTTTAGAAAATGGGGTTAAATAAATTTTATAAATTTATTTGAGTATTAAAAGTATGAAAAAAAAATGAATTTTAGTGATTTTTATGATTTTCGATTCTTTGGAAATAATGAAAAAAAAAATAATTTATAAAAGCGAAAAAAAAAATTTGGTGCGAGATTTTGAATGGAGCTCTTTGCTTGATTGTGTTTAGGAGGGGGTGTATTTACATCTTGGATTTTGTATTACAGAGATTTAGGCTTTGAAGGCAAGGTTGTATTGCAATATTGGCTGCTGGGGGTTGGATTGTGTCCGCCAATGCGAGTTCAACATGTGTGGCGGGGAAGCGCAAGCAGGGCTGTATTATGTCTGATCCGCGTGCCTGATGCGACAAGGGCATGGGCGGCCCAGGCGGCGCGAGCGTGCGGGAGCGTGCGGTGGGCGGCCCCAGGCGCGGCGCCTTGGGGCTTCTTGCCTTGACGAAGCGGCGTGCGCGGCATTGCGAGTGGGGCGCGCTGGGCGCTGGTGTCTTAGGCTGGGCCGAGTTGGGGCTCGTGCATGACTTGATTTTCAATGCAGTTTTCGACTCTGAGTATTTTCTTGAGTCTGCAAATAGACTGCTTGTTCATTTGTAAAATCAATTTTCGAAAAAAATATTTTAAATTTAATTAAAAATAAAATAAAATCAAATAAATTTGATGAAATTTTGAAAAATAAAATTTTCAAATGAAATTTTGAAAATAAAATTTGATGGCAATCTTTAAATGCAAAATTATTTAACGTATCTGCTTTAGGTTATGTGTATGATTAGTGTCTCGAAATTTGTGTTTATGCCTTAGAATCTTTGTGATAGATTCAACTACCATTTGAAATGTTGATTGCTTGGGGAGTAGTTGATGCGAGTCTATATGCATGGTGTAATGCCATAGGAAGATGTGAATCTTAAGGTTAGGAATTATGACCTTAGGGTTTAGATGCTGAAATGGTAGAAAGCTTAGAATTTATCGGAATAAATGAATTGAGTGGTTGGAATTTATCACTTAGGAAATGAGCAGATGGAGTTCATGGTTGTCAAGTCTATTAATGTCCCGGCATCTGCGTTACTAGTTGAAATTTGAAATAAACTAAATGACTCTTGTTGCCATGTTAATTGTGTAAATGGCTAGTAGAGGACTTGAGGACGTAGAGTCACGGGACCTGGTCAGCTTCTGCCGACAGTGTGACTCGCCGGCCTTGTTGGCGGAACTGTAGAGGCGTAGGTGCGACATTTGCTATCGCCTGGTAGCATAGCGGTGGTCGGGGAGAGTCTGGTAACCTCCCGAGGTTTAGGACGTATCATCCTCAGAGCATTCTGGGGAAGATCGATGGTGTGTTGGAGCCCCGTTGGTTCGTGCGAACGAAAGTGTTAGAGCATGGAATTACCTCGGCGCTGACTGGATAGACTAGGCTGCGTTCTAGCTAGAATGGGCATATATGGGTGGAATTGGAGGCGGGGACCTCTAGAGACCTTAGAGGAGCCATTGTATTTTAGTTCTCCCTTAGGGATTAGGGTGGGAGCTAAGAATGATAGGTCAAGGTTGCGAGTTAGAGATCTCGGGACTCCTGCTCACAATGGACGAGGATTTGGACATGTCGGAGTTCGATGTCTCATCTGAGGATGGATTGGTGATAGCTTGCAGGTCGTTATCGATTGTGAGCGTGGGGGTTGTGCACTTTATCTGCGGGACGGCGACATCGTATGAGCATTCGGGGGCAATCATGACATTTTTCCGGACGGGTATCACGAGTCAAGTGTCGGGAGACCGGTCCCAGGTCAGGTTGGCTAGTGAGCCTTACCCTAGGGCGGTGAGACCAGACTTAGATCTACCTCGGTAGTTTGCGAATATGTGGATGTTTTTTTCAGACGAAATTTACTGGATTACTCGCATGGGGATGTAGACTTGTTCATTGAGTTACTGGTGTTTCACCCATCTCTATGACTCATGGGGATGGCAGGTTTGGTGCGAGACTCGAGTCCAGCTACAAGGGGCTATTGGACAAGGGATTATGAAGCCTAGAGCACTTCACCATGGGGCGCTTAGGTTCTAATTGCGAAGAAAGGAGTGACGAGACCCCTAAAGTGACGAGAGGAAATGCAGAGCAACTCCACGGTAACCTCGACCAAGCTCGCTCATTGACAAGTTACCATGAAGCTAAGCAGTTAAAGCGATGAAGCGTATTTAGGCATTGGAGTTTATAAAATTTTCATTTTCTATCAAAATCCACACCTTTAGATTTAAGCGAAAATCAGGCGACATAACGACGCACGAGTGGTCGAGAAGCCCGAAATACAAAATCACGTATAAGCAATGCACTCCTGATGACAGTGTCCATTCTATGACAATAAGGACCTACGGGTCGTCAAAATATAAGATAAGGATCAATCCGACATAATTTTTATGTAACTTTGTTTTTCCAAAACCATGCATGCATATTTACAAAATATATTTACATATACAAAATGTCACATTTTAAGTTTACTAGTTTTAATTTACCTTATCTTATATGTAATCACAACCTTTCAAGCGTCTAGAGTGAGGATCACGAAAAGATCTTTAAACCCGACACTTACTTTTGAAAAATTATTTTAAAAACAGAAAGCGTGACAACAGACTCAGTGAGTCTGCAACTTCTAAATCTTTGTATCTGTTGTACCTCGATATAGAAAATCGTACGAGAAATGGTTGTAAGCATTTATGAGAAAACTGAGTTTTCTTATGAAAACCATTTAAAACTATTTATAACATTGAAGCCCCATTTGCGCTCTTAGCTAGTGCGAAAACTAATTCTGTGTGACGTACGAAAACTAATTACCAACTGGCGGCGATACGAAAACTATTTCTCTTAGCGCTTGTTTTGATGGTGAATAATATACGAAAGTGCTATGCGTAAAACAAGTACCAACCACTTGTGGCCCATTTAAAGCCACAAGTGATGCCTCGGAACTACCGAACTTTGGCAGCCGGTAGTGAACTCTCGAACCTTCACCATTTAGATGATGATGAGCACGGCGGGATCTATATAGCATAATGGAACCTCGGAACAAAATGCTTCGGTGATGGAACACCGAACCAACACCTCATCGCTGTCTCCATGCTAAGTCGTAGCTAACTATATACCTCAGCCAGATATGGGGAGACTCAGCATATAAATATACTATATCTAACCCCGATTAGACCAGGTATTATAGTTAATCATAATATCCCATGCTTTGCATTTGCCATGCACAATCTAAGAAATACATCGGCCCAGGAGCCCCGAAATTTGTGCCATCTAGGGTTTTTCTTGAAACCCGGGCCAAAGCTTGTTTCTTAAATCTTGAAATCGAACTTTTAATGAGTATAACAATGGGATAATAAAATGCTTTATAAATCTATATTTTTTCAGCACTTTACAAACTTGTAATTTAAACACTTTCATTTTAGAAAATGATTTTGAGTACTCACCTTTTTCTCCACTAATTTCTTTCAAATCTTGTCAAGCACTCTAGATTCTCGTCGGATACCAGGCTCGCCTACCTGATTCATTCAAATTCTGAAAATGCCTAAGTTCCAGCGTTTTAACCATAAAACATATACGGGGCTTTCAAAGTAAGCATATCGAGCGAACTCCGATTCTAGCAAAACTTTACGTGCTAGTCCTGTCGATATGGACATCGATAATATGATGTGAAATTGACGGAAATGTCCGATACACATTAAAGTATCTGTAAAAAACCCATACATTTTAGTCAACTTTTGACTTAGGGACTTTCCATAGAGTACAAAAATATCCGAGAAACATTTACGAAAATTCCGTCAGAGCTTGTCATTCCTCACGAAATTTCAATCAAAAGCGTCCATAAGCAGTCCCCAATTATGCAAGCATCAGAACACGGTCAAAAAATTCTAAAAATTCATAAACTCGATCCCCAATTTTGGGACTAAAGTTCCCGACCTTTTACGGTCTCTAGAAAATTTCAAGCCATTATATGGCCTTTAGGCTTGAAATAACCTAAATGAGCAAATTTTCTACCTTTAAAGTTTGTGAAGTGGGATATTAGTACACATGTAGCTCTCTTGGCGTGTCTGGTACATGCAACAAACCAATGCCTACGGTCTAGATTTAGTAGATGAGAAAAGAAGCAGAAAAGAAGAAAAGATAAAATGGCCTCACGCCCTCTCTCTTGCTTCTCACCGTCAGCTCCCCACTTTATGAGTTTGATTTTTTGTTTATCCTTTTTGTTTTTAATTATTATTATTTTTCTTTAATTATTATTCTTACTATTTAGATAAATAATTTCTATTACTAAGTGGAGTCTATTTATCAGGAAAATTTTATTTATCATAATTGAATATTCTTTAAATATTTGTCATTTTCGAAATTTTTCTAAAATCTCTCGTTTAGGTTCGCTCTGGCTTGATGCGCACAGAAATTCGTAAAATATTCAGACTATCTAGATTTAAACTTTCTGGAGTTCTTAGATTTCGAGACGAACTTAGCGGCTTTGTCTGTTTCGTCATCAGGATCTAGAGAATTTCGAGACTTCACTGAACTATTTTGGTAATTTATTATTATTATTTTATATTTAAACTTCACATTAATTATGCTTTCACCTCTACTTTCCTTAATTGTAAAAGTGCCTGATTGTTGAAAACTTTATAATTTCACCCCTTAAACCAATTTTCAAAAATTCTATTGCGCGCTAAAATAATTAAGGAAGTCCTTGGTGCACTACGGTTACACATACAGTACACCCTCTCGGGACGGGTGTTACAAATCCTCCCCTCCTTAAGAACATTTAGTCTCGAAATGAACAAAACTAATATAACGAGAATCATGTCGGTGAGCAATGAGGATATTATTTGCGCATCGAGCCTCACGACTCCCGTGTCGCCTCTTTAATCCCATAGTTCCCCCGTAAAACTTTGACTAATGGAATGACCTTATTCCTTAAAATGCACTCTCTGCGATGCACTATACATTGAGCATCTTATAGGTGAATTATCCTTTGGATTCCAGCTGGGCGTCTACGAGTGCTGTGGGAGGATCTGGAATGTACTTGCGGAGCATGGATACATATGAAGCATTATGAACCTTAGACAACTCTGGAGGAAGGTCCTAATCTATGTGCTCTTGGTCCACTAAAATAATCTCCTTATTTTATGTATGCGGGCCTCGACTTTCACGCGTCTTCCCAGATACGAGGACACCTTTCAAGGGGAAACTTTGAGAAAACCCCTATCGCTACCTTAAGCGTAGATCCTCGGCGTTTGTCAGCATAACTTACAATACGTCACGCTATCTTAAGTGCGTCTCGGTTGTCTGGATCTTATACAAATTGTCTGTGCTAACTGCAGGCTATCGGTCTCCTCTCCTACTTCATCCCGACATACGGGAGTACGACTTGGCCATACAATCTTAGTAAATGGGCCATGCCTATCTTGGATTGATAAACATTATTGTAGGCGAACTCCATCGAGAGATAAATGCATATCTGACTTCCTTAAACTCATGCGCATGCTCTAAAGCATCACTCTAGTGTCTGAATGGATCTACGGTGACCATCGGTCACGAGGGATGGAAAGCTGATAACAAAGTCTGTCGAGTCCCAGTAGCATCCTGTAAAGCTGGACCAAAATCGGATGTGAATCTGGGGTCTCGATGCGAGACTATCGATAGAGGGAACACCATGTAATCTAACTATCTCCTCCACATATAGTGGGCGACTTGTCAATGGGTGCATCATTCTTCGGGAGAAAATCGATTTCGTTAGTCTATCCACTGTCGCCCGCTATGGCATCATTGTCTCAGGAGTCTCGGGCTTGGATAACAAAATCCATAGTAATCTTATCCCACTTCCATACGAGATCGGAAGGGCTGTATCTTTCTGGGCTTGGTGCTCGCTACACCACGGCCGGGTTAGGCATGCGGATCTGAAATGCGCAATTTCCTTTCCATGCCCTTCCATGATAATGCTTTCTGCCAGTGTGATACATCTTAGTGCTACGGGGTGCATGGCATATCTTGAAGAGTGAGCCTCTTCAAGTTTCCTTTTTAGTTTCCACTGTTCCAGTACACATTCGACTCCACTCTAACTATTACGCCATCGTGTCTGATCTGGAACTCTGGTTCTGCCACCCTCGATCACCCCTCGAAGCAATCATCTCTGAAACACATGGACCTTCCTTGATCGATCCACGAGAAAGGACGAGCGTAAAATGATGCCAGCAGTGTCCACTATTACTTGACTACACACTGGCTGAACTCCCAAAGATCTCAACTCTATCAACAATGGGAGATATCTTTGTCTGTGAGATAAGCATAGGAACCCTCGGGTTTGGAGCTTAAGGCATCGACCGCTACGTAGCCTTCACGGATGGTGCTTTACATCGTGCGATCATAATCCTTAATCAACTCCGACCCTTATTGTTGCCTTAAGTTAAGCTCTTTAGAGTAAAGATATATTACGGGCTCTTATGATCGGTGAATGCTCGACAAGGAACAGTATAGATAATGTCTCCCGGATCTTTAGAGCGAAAACCACTTTATTTGCTAGTTCTAAATCATGGGTCGAATTAGTTGTTAGGTGCTTAACTAGCGACGGGAAGCATAAGCTATCTTTCTACCATCACGCATGAAACACACCCTAACCACAGTGCAGGCATCACTATATACCATCTTGATCCTTTTAAACGGTAGTGCTAATCTTTGGAGGCATGGAGTCAGTCTGTCTCGGCTGCCAGCTATCTTGCGGGTATCGGCGCTCAGTTCGATCCTTTTTCAATGGGTGGTCGCGGTGTTGCTATCTTGAAAATCCATCAACAAATTTCTGTAATAACACATGACCCAAGGCTGCGAACCCGAAGTATTTGTGGCGGTTTCCGATTCCTTATAACCCCAATCTTCGAGGATCCGCTAATACCTTACAGAAATGACATGACCCGAAAATTTACTTTGTCGACAAAGCTGGCACTTACTAAACTTAGCGTATAGCGTCTCACAGAGAAAGGCTGCAAATCATGGGAGATGCTCTGCATGTTCTCTGACTGCTGAGTACCAGAATGTCGTCGATGAATCTGATGCAAGCTTATCTAAATGCGATTTGAGCATACAATTCATCAAATCCGTGAGCAGTGGGGCATGTTCGATCCGGATTGGCATCACTAGGAACTTCGTAGTGATGAGTATCTCGATTCGAAGGCAGTCTTAGAAACATCATTCTCGGACCCTCAGGCGATGGTAATGCTTGACCTTAGGTCGATCTTAGAATATACGAGATCCATACGATTGGTCAAATATGGCTCATTATCGAGGGAAGAGGATCTTTGGTTGCGTGTTGTAAATGGTCCCGGTGTCATAGTCATACACAGCAGTAAGCTTCCATCTTTCTTCTTCTGAAGAGAAGCTGGAGCTCCGCGGTCAGTCTTGGAGTCGGATGAAGCGCGCCTTAATTCCTCGATTGTGCCTTTAATTCTTTGACTCTAGCCAGCGCCATTACGTATGGAGGAATGGATGTCTCGGCTTTCAGTCCGCAGAACTAGTTCGATAACGAACTTCGATTTCTCTATCGGGGTAAACTGAAATATCATACGGAAAGACGTAGGAACTCTTTTCTTATGGGGATGTCTTCCAGTCTGTGTCCCCTCTTGTCTCCTATCCTCTGAATGCCAAATAACCTATGCGACCTTTAAAAGCATTTCGAAGCGGTCATGACATTAATGAGACTGAGGCGATCTCTCTGCGATTCCCGAGAAATATCACGCCTGGTTCCTCTGGCCCAGAGACAATCTTACTTCTTTCTTGCAATCTAAGGTGGCTCATGCACGATTAACTGATCCATACCGAATTATATCGAAATCATGATTACCCCAACACTATCAAGTTTGTTGGAAAATCATGATACGGATCCTGTCACTACGGAACTATCCTTTCGGATATCATAGTATCCCCATTGGTGAAACCACCATCGACCATCCCATAGTGGGACTCTGTGCAAACCTCGGTGAATGAATGCTGAAATAAATGAATGAGTGGCTCTAGGTCCACCAATGCATATGCATCATGATCGTGGCCCGAAATCATACGGTAATCACGTGCAGTGATGCATCTGCCTCTATTTGTGTGTTGTAAATAGAGCTGATGCAGTACCACTCGAATCTGACTGTCGAGTCTTGCCTGCGCCTCCACTGCACCTGCAGCGACCTCACAGGGTCTTTGTCTGCCACTCTGCACAGAACCACCCCTACCGGCTTTGAAGTGGGACCTGCAGTGCACAGGGTAGATGCTCTTGTACCTACCTGAGTCTCTGACTCTTGCTTGTGGGCAGTCTCGGATAAAGTGACCTTCACGCATGATAGGAAACATCTGTCATATTCATCACCTGCACTCTCAGGGATGCCTCCTCGACATGTAGGGCCTGATGGAAAAGATGATCGAAGATCTACCACCTCTGGGGCTGCGGTGATCGACGGATCCCACTGGCTAAATCTTTGCTCCTCGTCCACGAGCCTCTGTTTGGTCCTTCTTTCCTTTCTTTCTTCATTACAGTGATTGCTGGTGACTAGTCTTGGAACTACCTCTCTTCTTGTACGGCTGCCCTGAGTTAGGCGAAACTATCCTTTCTACCTTTAGTGCGACCTCAGGCACACATAAAATTGTTGCTTGCTTTGCTTTTCTTTGTATCTTAGTAAGCACAGGAGAGCACGTGTCTCTACGGGTGCCGGTGGAAGACCTCGTGTCCACGTCACCTTTTTCCAGCGGTATGGTGGAAAGACTATGTCTACATCACCATATAATAGCTAGAACCTATTTTTATCTAACCATAAGTACCACTGCCTGCAGGTGTGGGGTGCAAATCATAAGTTTTAGCCCACTAATTTAGGCACGCTCACATCATGCCCCTCTGCTCTTGCAGAAGACTCCGTGTCGGCGGTCATTCTTTATGCCCATCTTTGTATGACTGATCCATCGTGAGTACCGCCACCAGTTACGCGGCCTCGGTGCAGTTCTGCGGGAGCTGATTCATTGAAACGCTCTTCAGATCAAAAATTGTTAACCGAGCATATCTCTCTGGTGGTGCCTTTGGTGCGGAAGTCCTAGGTCGACCTCTACGACCTCACCAGACATAAAGTTGTGAATTTCAAGATTAAAAGATTCGATGACACTTTTCAATGCTCCCCCGATGCATGCAGAGTTTAGCAAAACAATATAGGTTGCGATAGAAAATCATTATAAAAACAATTCTATAGAAATCTTGTGGAAGCTAGCGCGAAAAAGCAGGCGACTATCGCTGCGTCAAGTACAAGTTGTGAGACCCCCTTTCCTAGTGACGGGAAATGCAAGCGACTCACGGTAACCTCCCAGCTAAGCTGGCTCATTGACAGTTACCATGAAGCTAGTTAGCGGTAGAGCGTATTTGGGCATTGGGTTATAAATTTTCATTTTCTATCAAATCACCTTTGATTTACTTGAAAATCGGCATAGCATTTGCGGTGGTGGCAAAATACAAATCACACATATAAAACAAAAATACACTCGATGTTTCCAAATGTCCAACTACAACGATAAGGACCTCACGGTCCTCACTTCAAGAAAATATAAGATAAGATCAATCCGACCTTAATTTTTGTCGCCAACTGTTTTCTAAAAACCGGCATGCATATTTTTACAAAATATATTTTATATACAAAATGTCACATTTTAAGTTTTACTAGTTTTAATTTACACCTTATCTTATATGTAATCACAACACAGTCTGGGAGCGAGGATCTGAAAAGGTCTTCGACATTTGCACCTGAAAAATTATTTTAAACAGACGTAGGCGAACGGCTCGGTGGAGAGTGTTATAACTTCTAAATGCTGTATCTTAACATTTGTACCTCAATATGAAAGATACATCAAATGGTTGTCATTGTTATGAGAAAACTGAGTTTTGCTGTGAGAAACATTCACGGCTATTTCTGCACATTGACCCATTTTACGCTCTTGAAAGTGATGAAATAGTCTAACTGCAAACTGATTCACGAAAATAATTCTATTCTTTGGCCATTAAAGCTTATTTCTCTTCTTGAAAGCTGTTTTCGATGTGGATTAATATCGAAAATGCTATCTTGTAAAGCAGTATAACCAGCTGGCCCATTTAAAAATACCACATTGTTACTCGGAACCTCGGAACTGGCATCGTGAGTGAACCTAGGCATTACCCATTTAAGATAATTCAGAGTGAACACAGCGGCGGGATCTATGCATAATGGAACCACAGACAAAATGCTCGGTGATGGAACCTCGGAACCAACACCTCATCGCTATATACTAAGTGACCAGCGCTAATATATACCTCAGATAATAGGCATTCTTATATAAATATACTATATCTAACTTGATTCTGAAGCGACGTAGATTGAATCATAATATCCCATAACATTTACCATACAATCAAAGCCATCTGGCCGGAAAGCTAATTTGTGCCTCCCAGGGGTTTTTGCTAAACCGAGCCAAAGCGACTCTGCATCCTTGAGAAATCAGACTTTTCTGTATGAGTATAATTGGGAGGTAATAAAATGCTTTATAAATCTATATTTTCAAAGCACTTTACAAACTTGTAATTTAAACACTTTCATTTTAGAAAATGATTTTGAGTACTCACCTTTTCTCCACTAATTTCTTTCAAATCTTGTCAAGCACTCCTAGATTCTCGTGGATGCTCAAATAAGCCTACACAATTCATTCAAATTCGAAAATGCCCTCGAGTTCAGCGTTTTAACATAAAAACACTATCTGGGGCTTTCAAAGTAACTATATCAGAACGAGAACTTGAACCTACAACAAAACTGGTGCTAGTCCTGGTGATATAGGACGTAGTAATATGATGTGAAATTGACCAAAATGTCCATACATTAAGTCTCAAGCCTCTGTTTTAGTCAATTTTTGACTTAAGGGACTTTCCATAAGTCCCAAAATATCAGAACATTGAAAATTAAGTCAGACTTGTCAGACTACCTCCTGAAATTTCAATCAAAGCGTCAGTAGCAATTAAAAATTTAGCACTTATTTGTCAGAACAGTTACAAAAAATTCCTAAAAATTCATAAACTCGATGCAAAATTTTTTGGGACTAAAGGTTCACGACCTTTACGGTCTCTAGAAAATTCAAACCATTATATAGCCTTTGGGCTTGAAATAACTTTACAAATAGGCAAATTTTCTACCTTTTAAGAAGTTTGACAAAAGGCTAAGATATTGGTACTATGCGTAGCTCTCTTGGCGATATGCCAATTTTGCATACCTTTCGACGAATGCCTACGGTCAGATTTGTAGATGCGGAAAGAGCGAAAGAAGAAAAGATAAAAAAGTAGCCTCACGCCCCTCTCTCTCTGCTTCTCACTTGATCGCTCCCACTGTGGAGTTTGATTTTTTGTTTTTTTATCCCTTTTTGTTTTTAATTATTATTATTTTCTTTAATTATTATTCTTACTATTTAGATAAATATTTCTATTGCCCATTCGAGTATTTCTATCTAGGAAAATTTATTTATCATAATTGAATATTCTTTAAATGTTGTCATTTTTCGAATTTTTTTCTAAAATCTCGTTCGGGTTATTTCCCTAACAGCACATCGCTGAAAATTCGTAAAATATTCAGGCTATCTCGAATTTAACGAGAGCTTTCACGGGTTCTTAGGTTCGCGAGGCGAACTAACGGCACAATCTGTTTTAGTCATAGAGATCTAAATTCGAGACTTCCTTTTTGAACTATTTGGTAATTTATTATTATTATTTTACTATTTAAACTTCCATTAATTATACTTTCACCCCCTCTACTTTCCTTAATTGTAAAAGTGCCACAATTATTTGAAAACTTTATAATTTCACCCTTAAACCAATTTTCAAAAATTCTATTATGGCACTAAAATAACGTTAAAGAAGTCCTTGGTGCACTACGATTACACCTCTGTTACCCTCTCGGGACGGGGTGTTCTGAAGGCGAACCGCTATTTGTGCATTATTCACGAGGCGATTGAACAAGGTTATGATCGAATGGTGCCCATTGCGAGGATTGATGATTTATTTGTCAGTTGAGAGGAAGCGCGAGTCTACTCAGATAGACCTTCGCACTAAGTTACCATGTCGGTGAGTTAGGGATATGTATATCCCCCAGGCGGCGTTTAGGAGCCCGCGTTATGGGCTTTTTGAGTTTGCGGTGATGCCCTTTGGATTGGCGAATGCGCCGGCGTTCATGGACCTCATGCATAGGTGTTTAACCTTATCTAGATGGGTTTGTCGTAGTCTTCGTGGATGACATTTTTGATCGCTCCCGATCCAGTGGGAGCATGAGTATTATTGAGGATGCTACAGGTTGTTGAGAGACCATCGGAGTTTGTACACTAAGTTCCAGGTAAGTCTTGAGTTTTAGCTTATTGAAGGGAGGTTTTGGGACACGTGGTATCAGCACTAGGAGTGCTAGTCGAGCTTCAAGGAAGGTTGAAGGCGGTGATGCGTTGGGAGAGGCCAGAGATGTCGATCTTCGAGATACGTAGTTTTCTTGGGGTTGGCTGGATAGTATGAGAGGCGTGAGAATGGATTGAAGTTGTCCGTCGGGACGGGATCGTAGGACTTCACCTGAACATGTAAGGACTCCATGGTTGGGGCGTACGACCATAGAAGAGGGAGACAGGGGATGCGGAACTCGGGATAGTGTTGGTAGCAGAGGAGGATCGAGCTTCCTTGGTCGAGGAAGAGGAAGACACGCTTCACACTAGTTTCAGGACTAGGGCCAGGATTGGGCATGTGAGACGGGATTGCCCTAGAGACGGATCGCAGGGCTTGGGACAATGCGGTCGAGTTAGCCGTAGAGACGGGGGTATACCAGTTCATTTCTCACACCACTAGTGCGAAGGTCGGAGAAGCTAGTTTAGTTTCGGGTGTGCTCTGAAGCCTCCTGCAGCAAACAGAATAGGCAAGAGGGCGGAGTGTGGGTCGGTCGGGGACGGTCGGAGTTGCCGCAGAGGATCACGTGGTGGACCTTCGGTGGTAGACTGATGATTCTTGATTGTCGAAGCGACATGGATGGTTGACAACTTGACGGGTTGTCGATGGCCCGAGACTTGGGTAAGGTTGTCATACTTTCGACCGCGGCATTGGATTTCTGAGAACTGGGGTTAAGGCCTTTAGAAGCCCGGTCTCGTGTTCTTTCGGGATGTAGGGTGAGAGTTGACTTGATAGGTCGGGATTATGGTGAGAGATCACTACGAGGTTACATTTATGGTGGACCGGGTGGAGTGCGCCACGGTATAATTCGTTCACCGGCACTCATGGTGAGTGTGGGTTGAGTTGTCTTTAGGACTACGTCCAATGAAGACTCATAGTTGAATCGGGAAATGTAAGAGGCTCGAAGTGTAAGCCGAGAAGTTATGTGGCTCGAGATGAAAACACACGATCAGGTAATCACGTAGACTTAAAGTTGAGTGATAGGAGTCGGGAGTGACTCGAGAATTGGATACCCTTTTGGAAATTGCGGCTGGGTATTGTTGGAGTTGGCAAAGGCTCACGATTATAGGGATGTCATTCATGACATGGACTAGGTTAATGATCCCTTAGTTGTCGCGATAGTGACCTTGGGTTACTCATTATATGGATTATAGGTGTTAGAGGACCGCAGGGAGCATGTCGGTCGTAAGGGTAGAGAGATGGTGTGCCGCTGAGTGGGTCGCCTCGACTGGAGGTTATCAGGCGGTATACGGATGGCACATATGAGGCATTGTATAGGAGGCCATGTAGGTCCACTAGATTAGGATGGGCCAGGGAACAGGAGAGGGTCCATCACGGGTCCTTATCTGATTAGAGACACCTATGAAGGTGGAAGCGATGCGACGAGAGTCTTACTCGGCTGGGGCCGCGAGGAAGAGCTATGCGGATGTGCGCGTCGACCTAGAGTTCGAGGTTGGTGATCACGTTACAGGGTGATGCCTAAGGGGGAGGTGGTCGGGTTCGACAAGCCTTGGAAGCTGCTCCCGGCCCAGGAGTTTATTGGACCTTTCGAGATCTTTCGAGAGGTGAAGCTGCAGTCTGGGTTAGCGTTCACTTGACATGTCAGGTGTCCACGAGGTGTTTCACGTCTCCATGCTCCGGGTTTATACTTTAGATCCAGCCCATGTGGTGGATTGGGGACAGATTGAGATTGACACTGATGGGACCTTTGAGGAGGGACCAGGGTGCATTGTTTGTAGCCGTGATCAGGTTTTGCGACGCAAGGCAGCGAGGCTGAAGTGAGGTGTATGGCGACCTTGTGGGTGGAGGAGTCAACGTGGGGCCGAGGGGATCTGATGCGGGCCACTATCCTTCTTGTTTAGGGATGAAGGTCACGTAATTTAGTCGTTTAAGGTTTAAATGATTAGTTTAACCATAATAGAGTGCGCGTTGCATATGCATGTGCGAATTGTAATGATCTGAATTTCGGGACTGAAATTCTTTTAAGGAGGAGAATGTAAGATTTAGAGAAATTCAATTTGGAACAAGAGCTGAAATCGTAATTTTGATTCTGAGATTATAATTACGGTTAAAAAGTCAAGTAATTAATTCTCTAGATCTCGGATGTGAAACGGATTGCAGTTAGAATACGTCTCGAAATCTAGCTAGCACGTAAAATTTTGCAATTCTTTGTAAGGAGCAGTCGAATTAAACCACGTTTTCGGCATCGCGATTTAGTCTGTCATCGATTTTCGATGCGCTTGAAAAGTCACATATAACATGTACTCATGTGCCATTAGTGGTATAGTGAAATGATGAAAATGGATGTAGAGATAGTCTTGGAATATCAAATCGAGAAAGAAGGACGAAATGGTGTTTTAAGTTTGATTAAATGTCATAAAATGACAAAAAAATTATCTGATCTTTGTCTTCCCGATTAAAGTAACCAAAAACGGGCAGAGCAGGGTGGGAATTTGGACGGAGAAGCGGCTGAGTTTCCATTTTTGCTTTAGAAAGAAAACTTCTCTCTAAAAATCTACGGCGAATCCATTGTCGGCGGTCGCCAGACAAGAAAGGAAAATTTGTTCTCTGAGGACTGCGTGGACCGGTTGGAGTTTCTTCAAACTCCTTGGTGATTCCCCCTACTTGGGTTTATTCCATTTTTTGAAATGTTTCCAGATCATTTGAGATTGATAGTCCAAATGAGGGAACCTTTGATAGGTCCCAGGCTGCCGGGGGCAGATATCTAAACACAGAATAAATAGAACAACAAAAGTAATTGCTCCGAAAGCTATCTTAATTATAAATAAAGTGTTTTATGGTTTGAATCAATATAATAGTTGGTTAGAGGCAGACAGATGAAGCAGTAAATCACGGGACTAACCTGAACTCAGACCATTCAGGTATGGGAGCAGTCAACCTAGTTTCTCTTATTACAAATCAATGACAAAATGTATTTTGAGGAAAATGTGTTGATTCAAATATTGAATAGATTAACATCATTTGACAACAACGACAGACTAAATTTTGGCGTTTGAAATGATAAATTACATAACATGTTTGTGTGATTTAATTTTTATGTGAATATATTTATTATATTTGCATGTGATTATACGTATTGGAAATTGGCATACATGCACTCCATATGCTTGAACATCCTAGGATTATGGGAGTTTAGTGCATGAGATGAGTCACAGAAGAAAAATGGTTGGAGGTATTCTAAAATATAAATTATCGGAGGTAGTCCAAACCAAAATATCCAATCGTGAATGGCCCAATTGATATTCATGGAGGGTAGTCCACAAAACTAAATAATATATCAGCCGTCGGATGCGGTTGATATTCATCGAGTAGTCCTGGCTTAGATAATATATATATCAATGTATTCGGGAGGCCCCGATTGATATAATTCATCGGAGGATTTGCTTACTTAATAATATAATAATTCTCATACGAACGTGAGTGTGAGAGAGTCGGTGAGGGCTCGGGATCTGAGTTAGTCATGTAGACATTCAAGTAGGATCATGCATTTGCTTGAATGTGTGTTTAAATTGGAACATTACTACGGCAGGTGGTGATGAGCCCGCTTAGGGCGATGCCCTCTTGAGCTTTAGCTCACCGGGTCGTGGGATCCCCTTTTACGAGGTACGGAGCGTGCGGGAGACGGTTCAATTATAGAGATTTATTGTGAAAGAAAGTAGGGATGTGGCTGGTGGTTTATTACATGTATTAGAACTCTTTTCAGTTTAATATGTATTGTTTAAGTAAAAATATTAACTCTTGTAACTATTAGGTATATAGTTGGTTTCATAGTTGGCATATAAATTGAGCAATGTTTATGGGCCCAGTGGTCATGTGGATATATATTACATATATTAGATGCATTTGGGACAGGTATATCTCACGGAGTGCTTGTTTTGGGTAGAGCTCCGTACAAGGAGACTCTGCTGGTCACTCTAAAGTGGCGTCGGGTAACGAGCCTCCGCTATATTAATGGAGTTGTGGTGGTCAGCGGACCCCGGTTTTGGGGTGTCAGTAGAGCAGGCGGCTGTCTTGATACGAAGGCTCACTTTGGGGATTAAGCTTCATCTTTGTATGCTCTTAGGAGTTCAAAGCCTTTGCGAGTGTTAAAGCGTAATTAAGGCTGTTCCTTGGTTCTGACATATCTTCAATGTAAACCTCTATGGTTTTTCCTAGTAGCGGCCTGAACATCTTGGTCATTAGCCTCTGATACGTTGCCTCGGCATTCTTTAATCCAAACGGCATCACATTGTAGTAGAACAGCCGTCTTAGTGATTGATGAATGTTGTTTCTCTCGTGCGGCGGATGCATGGTATTGGTGATATCACGAAGGCATCGGGAAGACAACATCCATGCGACTAACGCATCAACAATTTGATCTATCCGAGGTAGTGGGAAACAGTCTTTCGGGCACACCTCATAAAGATTTGTGTAGTCCACACATACTCTCCGTTCACAGCCTTTTTCGAATTCTTACCACATTGGCGGAGCATTCGGGTACTTTATCTCACGATGAATCCTGCTTTTAAAAAGATTATCCATACGCAGAATAACGTGTGATCTAGGTGGAAACACCTCACTTTACGTCTGTCGGCACATTTGGGCAGGGATGACATTCGGTTGTGAGAGGTGTGTACAAGATTAATGCCAGCCGTATGCGAGTGAGTCGGTGAATACATCAACAATACGAAGCAAAACTGTTGTATTTCAGTGAGTGAATTATGCATGCATTTTAGTAAAATTTACGTGTTTTATATTTCCGGTGATTAACGTTCATATTCACTAATATTGCGCTAATCCCCCATACTATAATGTTTTATAGGACACAGCGATATAGGAGTCAAAATGGAAGCTGAATAAATAGAAGAAAGGTAGAAGCCGGAGAATCTGATAGAGAAATGCGGCAAGAGCTACCGGGTATGCGGAGTTGCGGGCACTCACGCTTGCGGCGTGGCGCCGCAGCAGTGGGCTCACACAACTGACGAACCCGACCAGGCGGATTCAGTAGCCTCGGTGCGTAGGCTGCGTATCCTTAACCCGGCTGCGGCGTGCGAGGTCTTCTTCCAGACGGGAGGATTAAAAACTCTAAAATTACGGGCCAATGATGACGCATCTCAGAGTATAAAGAGAAGCAATTTCGAGGGCAAATGACGAGGATTGGGAGAAAATTAAAGACAAGAACGAAAGGATAAAGGCAGTTGGAGGCAGTTCGAGATCGTGAAGATGACTTCTTTTGTATTTCTTTTTCATTATTCGTTTGATGCTAAAAATCTTCGGTTGTAATGAAATCACTATGAACTAACTTTTCTCTCTAGGGTTTGTCAACCCCTAACTTTCGTGGTTAATACATTAATAATTGGTTTATTTAATATTAGTATGAATTTGTATAGATTCCTTTACTCTGAATTTAATCACATGTTATTATTTTGGCCAATTGGCATCTTGATGTTAAGAATTCGATATAGAGAGCGATGACTTATAGGGACATAGGTAAAGCAACACTTGGTCAATTAGGGAATAGAAGTATCCCGTTCCCAGTGTAGCACTAGGGTTTGCACATTTATGCATCTTAGTCAGTTGAGATCTGTCCTTTCTAGCGAGATAAGCAGCTATATCTCGAGAGAGAATATCTTGTAGGCATGATCAATCCGCTAACGTAAATCATATGAAATATTAAATAAGGACACTATCAAGGTTAAAATCCATCAGGTGTGGTAAGCGAAGGCAAAACCCTAGTTTTCTCATCATGATTTTAAATCAAATTTTTAATATTAGGCTTTCCTTAAATCAGTTAATTTAGTCATAATTATTTATGGTGGATCGAATATTGTCTAGATCACTAAGGCGGTATTGACCGCGCTTCTCTTAATTAGAACGACCTTTGGACTAGCCACTACACTCGTGAACTCGATGCGTATACTTCTTGCGCCTGCAGTGCATTTTACCGACTTTTACACACTCACTTTCCAGCGATCGAGTTTTCAACGTCGTTCTTGGGGAGAGGTTTAGTGTTGATATTATTGTGATGCTATAGATTGTACTTTGGATCAATTTTATTTTATTTAATTCTTTGCTTATTAATCATTTTATTTCTTTGTTTTAGGTATTTTGCCTTATTTCATACGTGTTGTGACTTGGTATGGAGCTTCATACTTGTGATTTGAAAGCGAATTAGTGTCGTCTGAAAGCGAGATCGCCCAGGAATTCATGCTGCATTCGATCTTGAACGAAACTTGAACATTACATATCGATTACGCGGGAAGCACACACACAGCGAATTAAGTCATAAATTAAGAGGATGAAGGATAGTTCGAGAAAGGAATGAACCACGGATGGATCGGAGATGGAGCGAATCATAGAGATCGGTAGTGATGATTTATCTGACCCCGATGTCGCATATGCAACTTGAGGACTTCGCCTTACCACCTACAGTTGTTCAGTCAGCCATACGACGACCACCCATTCAAGTGAACAACTTTGAGCTGAAAGCAGTAACTCTACAAATGCACCACAATATACAGTTTCATGGGTTGCCTAGTGAAAATCCCAGATACATTTGTAGAGTTTTATTGAGTCTGTGACACGGCGAGTACAATGGAGTATGAAGAAGCTCTTAGATTGCGTCTATTTCCACTGTCACTTAGCGACTGAGCTAAGCATTGGTTGACTAGCCAGCCACGATTCCGATACCTCATAGAATGACTTAGTGAAATTTATGACCAAATTTTCCTGCCACAAAGATCGCTGGCCCAGTGCGAAAGATTAACACATTCGACGATTGGGAGAGGCAGTTTGGGGCACAGGAGAGATTTCATGAGGCTATTGAGGAGATGCACATCACGGGTTAACTGGGTGGATCACGGAACACATTCTATAACGGTTTTAAGCAATTCGACTAGGCGATCATTGATGCCTCGATTACAGGAGGTGCCACGATGAAAAGACTACGAGATCAAACATGAGATAATTAGGAAGACACAGCCACTATCTTGTCAGTGGCCTTGAGATAGATCGGCACCTAGGAAGTCCTAGCGAGGAAGCGAGACACAAAAGTTCTCGAGCAGAAGTTAATAAAGTTCTCAAGAATCTGTGAACCATGTCGCCAGTTAATCAAACAAATTACGTAAGTAGCAAGGTAATACAATAAATGCGATTCGACAATCTCGAGATTCGCGATTCTCATGAGGACAACACAAGATTATAGAGTGTCACTGGGCATATAACAAGAGAGAGCAAGCACATGTGATGTGAATCATCAAAATCAACAACAAAGAGGATGGGGTAATGGAGGTAATACGATCGCATCGATACCAGATCAATCAATCAAGGCCAGGGTTAGAGAGGTAACCAGAATAATCAGAGCAATCAGAACTATGGCTAGAGGAACAACCATAATAGTATGCCACCACTTCAAGCGAGCAAGCCGCCACCTGAGAAGCAAATGGATTTGGAAGAAGCCTTAGCTCATATGATGACTTCCCATAGCACATTTGCACGAGATTTGAAGGCCACATTCCGCAAACCAGCTCAACAACTACAAACCAATCCACCAGCCATGTAATCTAAGGAGCCCAACTCATAAACCTGGAAGTGCAAATAGGCCAAATGGCCACATTTGGTATTATTCCTCATTCCTCAGGCTCACACTTCAAGAAAATATGTGGTTGAAGCGCAAACTTCACATATTCTGATGTTGTCGCCACTGGCCATTTCCGCTTCTACTCTTCTTCTCGCTTTGGGAAACTGCTTCATCATTGCCACTATCAATCTGTCCTCCCATTATTCGTAATCAAACTCCTATGATATGTTGTTTGGTTCTTTCCTCCCAGTGACTTACTTGTAGTCTGGATGTGTCTCGCTGGTTCATCTTCAAGATCATGAAAGAAACAAACTCGCCCCTGCTCGTTTCAGGTTTTTCAGGTATATAATCGTCAAAAGGTCATAGATGCTAAGGGATCCTAGAAAAGTCTTTGTGAGCTTCTCAATATGTGGTCTTTGGCAACACAAATGTTTCCACCAACCACCATGTTCCCTCGTTTCCTATTCCCCCATCAATCCTCCTCCTCACCTTTCCGAGGAGTCTCTCACCTCATGTCCGAGCACCCCCCCTTGGTCTCTAAATTTCTTCCTCTCCATATTTCTCATGTTCTTCTCATGCATCTCGATGAGAGCTTCGCAAAGACCATCATCGACAGTGCTCCACCGATAATCGCCTCACCGTGGATCATGCCGCCCTTTAACCCCATGCACTCGCCGTTCTATCGGTAACTACTCTTCCTTCTCACCTTCGTGACTCATCGCTTTTCTTTCTCGCTCTCCAGAACCTTTAATTTTCACAAACCTTTATGGCAGCAAGCTATGAAAGAAGAGTCGATGCACCGCATAAGACCGGAACACGGATCCGGGCTTATCTCCCTCTGTAAAACTCGCTATTGGGTCAGAATGGGTTTATAAGATCAAGACCGCATCTACGGCAATCGCGGATCGCCACAAAGCTCGCCTTGTGTGCCAGTGGTTTACTCGGAGTATGGGATTGATTAGAGAGGCTTTCGCTCATGTGGCCCGACACTTTCTTCATCATGACTCTATTGTCAAGCTTCACAACTGTGAAATGGCCACTTTTCGCAGATGGATGTAAAAAATTCTTTTCATCGAGAGAATTTCAGAGAGTTCATATGAAGCTTTCATCAAGCATCACCCTCCCGGTTCCTCCAAAGGTCGATCACGGCAATCTTTATGGTCCCCAAATGTTCTCCTCGAGCATGATTTGCAAAGTTCAGCCTACTATCTCTCAAAGATGGTTGTGCACTTATAGTTGTACTCTTTTATGAGACGATCTAATCATGGTATTACTATTTCTCCTCTCAGATGTCTGAAGGATATGATTATTACAGTGATGATATGTGGTATTCAAGATTCCAAAGAACTTTTCAGTCGTCATTTGAAATGAAAGATCTCGGCCCTCTTAATTACTTTCGTCTAGAATTTGGGTTTCTTCCGCAAATGGTTATATTATCTACTTCACCAAGTATACTACATCCGATTGAAACAAGATTAACGAGAAGAAGATAGCTCACACACCATTGAGTATAAATCGCGCTCACTCATGATTAATAATCACTATCTGATGCTATTCTCTACATATAGCTTGTTGGGGTCTAATCTATCTCATTGTTACTTCCCGGCCCGATATTTCCTATGCGTCATGTAGTCAAATGGGCTTATGGTCAGCCTCTAGATGGCACTGCATTCCATGCCCGACACCCGCTCCGTCCCGCCTGAAAGGTAAGGAATAGGCCACCTGCTCGGACGAAAGAGGCTTCTATTTTGAAACTGCATTTCCAAGTTCTAGCACTTCGTTTGGGATTTATAACTTTCTAATTCGACTACTCGAATAAAAAATTACATAGAAGTTACCCTCATAAATATAAATTCACATTTTAGATTCCCTCTCCTCTCTCATTTAAAATGCCATCAAATAGATAAAAACTAGAGAAGTGAATTTGACTAGAGTGAAGAAAGCCCAAAACGGTGATGATCTGGCCCATTCTTCTACTCGACATACACACACCCCCTCGTAGACTTAAAAGGAACCGCGATAAGGAACTCGCAGATGATTAGTGTGGCTCCACGCATGCGTGATGAGTTCTGAGATCAGACGTCAATCGTTCTTAGTTGTTATGGTCGAGCTCTTTTCGGGGTATTTATGGTCGATTATCACGTTATCATTAGTAATCGTAATTAACCCCAAGGCCAAATCCTATTTTCTTTCTAATGGTTATCCTTCTTATCCGTCATTTTCGCCAATGTTTCTACCGAACGCCCACAGATCGTGGGTGATGTCGGGCTTCAAAGCCTAAACCCAATAGATTTGTCGTTTTGTTTCCTATTTTAAGCCATTTCTATATGTTGGTTTTTGTTGATTTTATATATAATTTTCTTTTCGATGTGGGTTGATCAGATTATTTTGATATTCGTAATTTTAAAAATCTTCAGGACAAGAATTTTGAATTTTTAGAATTGCTTCGTTTTTCTTCATCATCTCGATTCCATGGTTGATCAATAGAAAATAGAGGATGAATGCATGAGAAAACACAAACACAAAGTGTATGGCGGGGATGGGATTTTGTCTATATCATACTTCGGGCGCATGGGGAATACAAATCCCGCCCGACTCAGCTCAGGACGCGGCGCGGAAATGATCATACTACGGGACGAATGGGATTATGGTGCCGCCCGTCCCCAAACCCGCCTGCCAACCCTAGTCGCCCAGATCTTCCTTATGCCGTTGTTCTCAAGATTCTTCAGGTATATCCGTAAAGGCATTCATATTTATGGTCTTCATTTTCTTCATTAACTTCAGGTAGCGAGTTCGGGATGTGATCGCGCAGTGATCCCATTGATCGCTTTGCATTCCATTGTGATATTATTTTTTGCGATTCCTCTTATCTCGGACAGTTGTTAAAACAAATAATCGTTACTGCTCCAACACTAAAGGTATCATAGAGCACCAGTAGCTACTACAAATGAACTATCGTTTTACATTAGTTATCATTGTAGTCTGTATGTCGGGATCGTCTGACCGCAACTAAACTTCACTTCGATAATCGGCGTTATTCAAATCAGCTTCATAATGATGTTCTATGTAACCGCACTAAACATATTGCACTCACATCACATTTGTCACACAGTCATCCAAGCCTGTGGTACACTCACACTTCAATATGTTTTCTCTCAAGATCAGTTAGATGATATCTTCACCAAACCCCTTCTTCCAGAAACTTTTTGAGCTTTAACTTCCAAACTCATAATGGTTTCTCTTAAACCACCATGAGTTTGAAGGGGATGTTAAATTATGCAGATGAAAAGAACATATTTTCCATTTTTAGTTTGTAGCTTAGGCTGAGTAGAAAGTAAGGCCTCATTCAGATGTATTATTTAGTTTTTTGAGTATGTTAATACGACTCAAGTCTTTTCTTCAAAACTTCGCCCTCGTATGAGGTGTATTCATCCGCTACCTCAATCCAGTTAAGACATAACGAGGACATTATGTATGTCACATCCCACATCGGATAGGAGAAACTTTCTAAACACTATATAAGTATGGGGCTTTCAATCCCATAGAATAAACACGTTTTAAAGTCGTGAGGGCCCTTGGGTCCAAAGCGGACAATATCTACATGGTTGAATCGGGTCATTACACATGATATCAGAGCCGATCCCTAACCCCGATGTGGGAGACATGGAAAACATCGTGTCCTTTGCCGAGATGGAAAGGACACCACTCTTTGCTGAGATGGTGACCTCGACTTTATTTGAGGAAAAGGAATATTCCGCCTCAAACTAATACATGATTCCCTGCTCTTGTCGTGACAAAAGAGATAGCGTAGTTCTCACCTTACAGAGAACTCCACCTTTGTACGAGAGATGTTGAGTTCTCTGAATTTGACTGGCTTGCAGAGGGAACTCCGCCCTTCACGACTAAGAAGGGTCACCATTGCCAAGCAAGTAAAGCACTTCGCAACCACAAGGGGGAGGGGACGAGATGTCAAAAGAAGAAACATTTTTTTGTTTTTTTAGTAAGACTAATGAGACTGAAATGTGGGGTGATAAAAAAACACTTATATACAGATCATAGATTAGTATAAAAAGATGAAACAAAAGACCATATGACGCCCCAATCCTGTGGTCCATGACAACTCGTCAACCCGGAATACCACAGATGCCTGCAACCCGACACACCACACACATGGTGCACCCAGCCCCTCAGAATGGGAGTCTCACCAAGGTACAAAAACCTGTCCCACACAATGACCACAGGTCCATATGCAAAATAATGGTCACTGGGCCCTCGTATCAATACTCACAAAATACATCAACTATATTACCATAGTTCAAGAGTTAATAAATAACTTAATTCAAACATATAATAAATGTACAATTTAATATGTTATACAAAGTCTCACCAAAGCCATAACCCCATCTTCTTAACACGGCCTCTAAGCATGAGCAATCAGCCTTCCCGTACACCTCCCGTTCAAACATGATCCTTCGACGTGGTGAGTAAAGCCCGCAGTGAAAATTTCACATGGGTTACTCCCACCTAAGTGTACACATGTCATGGCAAACAAAGACACTCACAATTACATGAACTACTAAATGCCTACACACTAATCCCATGTCCCGAATCCTCACCTACTCCCTCACATATGCCTGCTTCAATGCGAGTAAAACATCTAGCTTTCAAAATAAAAGCTTTTGTTCTCTAAAACTTACTACCGAAGCTTCGAGCAAATTATCGACTACCCTCTGCTAATTGTCAGATAACGCTCCGAAATGGGCCATGGTCCTCATCCGGCGATCCGTCGATCCACTTCCAAGGCAATTTTCGTAGCTTTGAAATTCCTTTCATGAACATTTTCTGCTTCTTTCACCTCATCATGCACTCCATTCCCATTACGCCCCAGTGGTGCCCCAAAGGTATACTGAATGCATGATGTCAATCCCAACAAAACTCATGTTAATACAAACATGTATATATTAACATAATTAATTCACACAAATATGTTATTAAATTCACATCAATAACATCAAAATTCCATTTCTCATGTACATAGGCTAATTAACACGACGACCATTTTCTAATCACTCAACATCATAAAAATTCACACCAAAAATCACGTCATTATTCATCGTGGAATAAAGTGAAACCCTGGTCGGGGCACTATTCACTACCACAACAATAGGAATTTTCTCCACTCGCTCAAAGCTTCAGAGACCGAAAAACAAGGTTAATTCAAGCTTCTCCTCGTAACATCCTCAACCATTTACACATTCTTAATAAAGAATAACACAAGTAGGAAAAGATCCCACCTCTCTTTGGGAGCTGTCGAACTCCAAATAAATTCCAAGGTTCCACGCGTAGCTCCCGCCTGTAGAACGCTTTTCATTGTCACGTTAACTCGACTGGTCCACTGCCGAAAATTCAGAGAGATAAGGAGTTCCTTCTCTCTCTAAAATCACAAAAACCTCACTTTCTGCATCTTTCCACTAATGCACGCATTTTTGCTTCTTTGAGAAGAAGATCACTATCGTGATTTTGTCTTATTCTCATTAATCTTTTCCATTAATTCCATCCATGTCCCTCATTTTGATTTTTAACACTCGCACAATTCTACTATTCATTTCCATCATCTCTCTAATCACGCAAATACGTGTCGCATGAGTACATGTAGTAGGTGACTCATTGCCACATCACACGCCTCTCAACCGCTTTACTAAGACCCACAAATTCTGCGTTCTAAAATATGAAATTTAATCCATTCGTGATTCATTGAATCTCATGTGGTGCAGCTAGATTTCCAGACCATTCCAACGCGAAGTCCGCTTCATTATCCCATTCAAAAATTTCTGATTGACCAAATTACGATTTTACCCATTTCTAAAAATTGAAATTTCTGATTCGTTGTACCATGATCTTAGCTTGCCACGACTAGATGAAGGAATGAACCCGTTTCAGATCGAACGGAGCCTCCTTAAAACAAATATTATTAATTATTTTTACTAATAAAATTTCCCATAAATGGATTTAAGTTCATGCTTAAATTCTCAAAAAAGATTTATACTCATTTTCGCTGACATTAATTTACCAATGATTCTAGAAAAATAAGTAGAAAAATATGGAAAATATAATATAAATAAGATAAGTCATGGAAATAGTAACGCTTTTTTTCAAGTTTATATTATCTACTTTCTTTTGGCGACCCCTGAAAATCCATTCCCCGGAAGGAGGTAAAATGGTAATTTCGGTCAAAATCCGAAATTTTCTAGATCTCTTGATGACGAACTGACTTTTCGCTGAAATTGCCTCATGGAATTGCTAACCACGCTAAATTTCTATATAGATTCCGAGGCATTGTGGATTTCAATGCTGAAAAGCTTGAAAGGTCTGACGATTACACGTTAGTGGTGTGCGAGACGCTACACAAGACCTCGTGTGACACTTGGCATAAAGAAATGGCTCACATTGAGTCAGGCTGGTGGCATGATCCCATGGCTCAATAAGCCACTGATCAGACGACGTCATAAATGGAAATAATGAAATAAAGAAAATATAAAGTAAGAGCTCAATCTATTCGTTGGGAGGAAAAGGTGAGGAAATTTCCTTCAATCTGATAAAGGATGTGCTCCAAAAATAAGTATAGGCAGGAAAAAGAGAAAAGGAGAAAATGAGGAGAAATGGGGAGAAATGAAAGAGAAAGAGCAGAAAGAGGATGAGAAGAGAACAGAAAAAGAAAGAAAAGCAATGTGGAAAGAATGTTAAAAGAAAGTTAAACAAGGAGGAGAAAAAGCAAGATATCCAAGAGCTATTGCTTGGTTTTGTAGGAGAGAACGTTTTCCTTCTCAGATCAGAGATCCAATGTTTGATTTCCTTTCTGAGACAAGAAGCGGAAGTTGTTCTACCTCTGAGAGACAACTATGGGACTATGTGGTTTTAGGGAGTTTCTTCAAACTCCTTGAGGTAGGGGTTTCATTCTACTTGTTTTACACTTTATTTAAGTGTTTTGTGGTGTTTGAGTTGATTGAGGCCGTGAGGGGCCGTTTGATCGATTCCAAATCTTGGAACCGAAGTGTGGAATTTTTTTAGACCCATTTGGTAAGGCACCGTAGCAATTTTAGGACTGTTAAGGCTGATGATAATTTATTAAATAAATTATGATTCGTGAGTAGGAGACCTAGAATGGTATAATCCTTGCCCACTGCAAGAGGAACTTGCTGGGAGGGAAAGGAAGAATGCCTGTAGACAAACACTTGAGTCACGTTGGGACCGTAGCATCCCACTCAGATGAAGTTCATCGCCATAAATGTCCATTTGTTTTTCTGCCAATAGAGAATCATTGAGATGCAGAGTTTGAATGGTAAGGTGTAGGGAAAGAGAAGTATATATTATTTTAATGTGTTAGTACAATGACACAATTACATGAATTAAATCGATCAGATAACAGAGATGATTATGATCATCAATTGAGCTAATCAGATGATTTATGTTGAATTTACATGTGTAATTTGTAGGATTGAAAATATATGTCAATATATTGTAAATGATTTTGGAAAATGGCACAATGTATTTTCATATGCAATCGGTAACTCATAGAACCAAAGTGATCAGACACATGCATGAAACTAGATATGGTTGGGCAAAGAGTCTCACGTGATGATTATTCCTGAGATCAATGGACGGTCAATGCATCGCCTAGATGAGGACCATGACTCCATGGAAAGCTCAAATTAAACCAATTCTAAATTTCTGAGGTAGTCCAGACAAACGCCACCTCACATCGCTCGTAGTACATTTTCAAGAACAATAGGTTTTGTGTTTTTGAAAACGATTATTTTCTAAGCACATTGGCCAGTATGTGGATGAATGCAGAGGACTCGTGACATGGGTGATCATGTAGACATTCAAGAGATTCATTTATTTACTTGAGTGTGTTTACCTTCTCGAGCATCGTGATATGACTTAGGTGGAGTAAACGGTATTTAGATGATTCCACTGCATTCATTTATGTACTCACCTGTCGTAGGATTATGATTTTTTCGTGTAATGTGATGCCATGTGAGATCATGATTTAGAGGTCACTGAAGCAGCCTTCTGCCATGGCTTTGATACTTCTTGGTTATAACATGTATTAGAATTGTAGATTTTAATATATGTTTGTATAAAAGTGTAATCAAGTACAAATTATTAGGAGATAATTGAATATAATCGTGATAATTGTTTCATTTAGCATACTATGCCCAGCAGCATTTTATCAGCACGCCCGTGAGATATGCCAGTACAAATGTTAGATTCTCCGCAAGCTGACCTGCAAATATCAAACTTAATCCCTGCCTTTGGGCCACAAGAAGCTAGAAGATTTAAAAAGTATGTTAAATGTTTTTCATATTTAGACGCTCACATATGTTTTAATAAATAACAAAAATTCAACAACATCCTCCCTTCCGAAGATCCCTTACTCCACAAATATTTTAAATTTAATATAAAATATTATATTATATTTTATTATATTATATTAGAGCTTAATATTATTATATTAAGAATAATATCTCTCGTTTTTAAATTGAACACATTTTGCTAATCGCAGTTTATTTATGGAAAAATCGAGAAGGGGAGTCAGGAAAATAAAATTGACAAATACTTTTATATTAGTATAGATATAGATATATTTATTTTGGAAATCTAAATAATATATATATGTTTAAAAAAATTAAAATATTTATTTCTTGATATCTAGTTTTAGATATAACATATATTGAGGGCGTAAAACCCCTTAAAACAAATTTTCGTAAGTAAGAAAGATCAAAGGGTAAATGGGACGGGATGGGATGACAAACATTCTTCTCTTCTAAAGTTAGCCTTCTGACCTGTGTTCTTCTTCTTAAGGCACGCAAGGTGGCGCGTACAAGGAAAGAAATCATTTCTTTATTCTTCATCCGTCGAGAAAGAGACTCCGTCATTTAGAGGAGTTTTACTTATTTTATTTCCAAGACGCGAATAAAGCTAAGTGAGGTTTTCCTTTTGTTTTTTTTATTTATTTTCTTTGTTGTTTATGAGTTATTATAATTTTTTGTTTCCACAATTTAATTTAATTTATGTTGATTTGATTAAAAGATCTTTTTTGAAAACCTAATTCAAACCCAAGGGACTGTTGAATTTTTTTGAAATATGTTATTGAGAACTATTTTTTAAAACATAGAAAATATTATTTTGGTATTTTTTGAAAACAGTTTTTGTTCTCTAAATTCAGTGTTTTTTATATATTTTCAAAATAAAAGTAAGTCGAAATACAATGATGTTTCTCCTCTTTTTAAGAATAGAACACAATTTTAAAAAAATAAGATCCAAACAAGTCCCAACCCTTCATCAATTTTATTATTCAATTCTATTTAAAATATTCTATTGTTTTCTTTTAAAATTGGCAACACATTTAAAAATGAACAAATTCCAATAAAAATGTAATTTAAACATCTTTCTTTAAATTCAAAGACAAGATGTGTATATTTTTTTGGGCAAAATACCTTCTAGTTAATATCAGTTATAATGGAAGATGGAACAATAAAATGACTATGGACCACTTTTTTAAATAACTTTGAATTTATTTCTTTAAATCAATTTCATTTGTAAGACATTAAATATATAAAATAGAAAAATATATGTATATTTTTTGCTTAATACAGAGCTTATACCTTCAAGAGAAACACGGGGGAAGACTGATATTATTATTTGACGTTTCTTTAAACCAAATATTTATTCCTGCTTATCGTATTCTTCAGAAGCCCTCTCCAAGGCCATTTGCTTCATGTAACATAAAAATTCTTTAATTCCTTCTTCACCTGCAAAGAAAGATACTCTTCTTCATACCATCTGTGGTCAGATCAAATATCGACAGGTTTTTACTTTTGTTTTCCTGGTTGTTTTCTATTCGAATACTAAGTTCAAGGAACCTCGTTTTTCTTAGTCTCCTAATTCAATGTGTGTGTGTGTATATATATATATATACATATATTTAAAAATGATTTTTAGAAAGAAGAATTAATAATAATAAAATGAAGGGTATAACTAACGTATATAACCTGCAGCTTTTTCTTCTCATGAATGAGCTCCTGGATTGATTTTTATCGAGTTCCAAATGGTTTATTTAAATTAGAATCATGATCAGAAAAGCAAACCCAGGCTACTGTGGTGGGAGTGAGAACAAAGTCATCCAAGTTGAACCATTTCACCCCCACCTGTTAACAGTGAGATGAGAGGAGAGGAGAGGGAGATGACAAGATGAATTAAATGAGAAGTGTCAGAAGATCTAGAAAATTCAATTTTCTCTTAAAGGGCAAAATTACTCGGTACTGAACCTAATTTTTCTAGATCTGACTACACAAAACTACATCTCCGTCGAACGTCTCAGGCACTAGCAACCACGGCCAATTTCCATATACTGAATTCCAGGCATTCGGATTTCACATTTTTCGAGGCTGGTGCTCGTATCACATGGTGCAGTGTTGTAGGTTATGAGTGGCACCATAAGAGAGCTAATAATTTGCAAAGCCACTGTGGTCCACTTCAAAGAATTCGCCACAATGAGCCATGCGTGAATGAATTCCAGCATACCATACGGCTTCATGTATTGACGATGTCATTAAGAAAACAAGAAAAGAAACAGGCGCAAATGAGACAGCACCTTTAATTTTGAGGGAAAGGGGGAGATACTTCTCCTTTGACCTGACAGCGGTGGCTCCAAAAAGCAGAGAAAACGATCAAGAGTAAGAGAAACGAGTAGAACGTGAAAGTGAATAGATGAGAAAGAGAAAAAGGAAAAGAAAGCAAAAAGGAGAAAAGGCGGCTGAAAGAAGAAAGGAAGAATCGTAGAGAAAAGAAGTAAAGAAGCAAAGTAAAAAGGAAGATTCCTGAGCCAAGGTCACGCTCGGAAGTTCGAGAGGACTGGGAAGCCGGCACACGCAGCGATCTACGTAGCGCGGATTACTCACAAAAGTTTTCCAGTTTTCGACTAACTCCAAGAGGTAAGGATATTTTCCTACTTCACGAAGCATTTTTTAAATTTCAAAGGCTTTATAATTATAGGGTTGTTGTGGAGGCCATGAGAGGCCATGTAAATTAGTTCCAAGCTTTGGAATTGGGCATGGATTTCACGACCTAAGCTTTCACACAAATACCATTCGTGGAGTTAGGTTTGACCAGAAACGTTTAAATGCGGTTCGTGGTTGTGATAATGATGCTCGGAACCCGATCGTTCATGTTCATGGCTGGGCCGTGAGGTACCCCCGTTGAATGGTCCTAATTTTGAGACTTTATTAGGTGTTACACGCTTGCCTTTGAATAACATGCTAAGTGTGGAAATGTGATATCGATACTGCTTTTGATGTAATAATATATTTGCAGATAGATTATATATGAATTATAATGGTCCATGGTGTAACAAGCTCATATGTAGCGCCATTTATGCATGTAACATGAGAAAATGCATGGGCATCATGTATTTCATATGCACGGCCACATCGTGTTAGGCTCGTGTGGGTGCAAAGGTTTATTCATCGGTTGGTGAACGGTCGTGAGCTCTGAAAAATGGGACAAAGTCCAAGGTAGAGATCTTCACGAGTGTGTAAAATGATCAAAATGATAAATTACAAGCCTTTCACGGAGCAAGTCATAAATTTCTGTGGTGAAAGTCCGCAACTCGGGCTCTCAAAGACTAAGACATGAACCCGACGATGGGGTTCGAAAAATGTTGAAAAAGGCGCATACGTCCATTTTAAACCTGAACTACGTCGCTTCACAAATAAGGAAAAGAATCAATAAAATCGCTTTGATAAATAAAATCGAGGTGTCCAGTCGGTTTACCACGGTAGATACAGTTTTATCTTACGCTGCGCATTCCAAAGGGAGGGAGTCGAGTCGACTCAATGGAGTATTGAGGGGTCGTGATCTCTGCATGATATGTACATTTCATATAATAGGGTAAATAAATTAAAATGAATGTGATTGATTGTTTATTTATTACGCCATCAGATATGCATTTTAAAGTAGGAAGTAAATCTCTTGTAGGAAAACTTTCAATTGGGCTTTGCTCACCCCGTCATAGACCCCTTTCGTATAGAGACTATCCAGTAGATTCGCACGCAAAGAAGTAGTTATCGGTACAGTTCTGTAAATGCCATTGAGTAAACATTTTGTAAAGATGAATCTTTCAGAGAACAAGCATGAAAACTATGAGAATATAGCGTTGATTATTATTTATGAAAGATTTATCGTATAGTTCCATGCGCCATTTTACTCATGTGATGAGTCTCATCACGAGACATTTGATTTCCACAGTCGACCTGCAACAACTGACACCCTAAGCTCAGCGCCACAAGTGCTCGCCTTGGACGTTAGTGTTTCTAAAGAAAATGTTGAACCTTCTGAACTTTCACGCTTCCGTTTGTTATAAGACAAAGATATTATGGGTCACCTACATCATTGAAAAAAATTAAGTAATCTATGAGGATGAAGGTAATTAAGAAGCCTCTTCAGCCTATTTTATTATGTGTTAAATAGTTTGAACATTATTGTTCATTTATCAGAATATATATTCTAACGTGGGGTTTAATATTTCTTTCCACAGGGTTTTGGATGGTTGTACTTTCAATGAGAAACTTCATAAACTTTTTCACAAGTATTTGGAGATTAGAGGAATTAATCCCAGCTTAACCATTTTCTTGTTTGGTTACCTCTTCTGTAGACAAAGAAGAGGAAAGAGAAGAGTAAGAGAATACTCGATGCGCTTGAAAAATGTTGTGAAGCAGTTGAGGCTTAGTTACCCAATGATATAAGGACTCCAAAACTGTTTATTTTCTTTTCCCTTATAAAAAATTAGTCCCCAACATTGTCATTGCTGGTTACTACGTAGATTATATTGGAATTCTTAGTTAGCACACTGCTTACCCATATCCCAGAGTCGCCGCACCCAAACTATCGCTTTTTAGCCGTCCTCAAAGGTGGGTATGGGACCCAACTACTATTATCCACCAGTCATCACCCATCATCCACCATACAAGACTATATCACAAATTAACTTTTTTGCAAAACTATGGACACTCAAGATGACAGATTCTCCCTCCTCTAAATTCATGCAAATCAATAATAATAATAATAATAATAAAGCTCATGGTGTCCTTTAACCAAGCTTAAAAAACCAATCAAATAAGAAGGTAAGAGAGAGCCAGGATCACAATAAGATGAGTTCCGATATATTAAAAAAACAGTAATAATAAAAAAAGCTCAAGTCCTTTAACTAAAGCGAAAAAAAAAGAAAACAAAGTCGTGGGTTCACGCCAGCATTACATCTCCGCTTCACATTCTTGCTATCGCTTTCAGGTGCCGTTTTCACCACCGCCGTTATTGTCACCGCCATTGGCCCCGTTGGTTTTCCCATTGACCACCCTCCCGTTGGCTTCGATGGCCTTCCTATTCGCCCCACCAATGGCCTTTCCGTTTCCTTCTTGGCTGGTGGGAGGAGGAGGAGTAGGTCACCACCAGCTCCCGTGAGCTAAGACAGAAACGAGGGAACATAAGAGAAACCAAATAGACCCAAGGTCTAGTTCCAAATTCTTCCTTCCTAAGAGGAAATGCCCCTCCACCGAAAGAGGAAACAGGGTAATCCCCTTTCCCCTCCTCAGAAATATGGTCCTTCTTCATCCCTCCTTTCCTCATTACTCAACAGTCCCATGAGATCTCATACACATCCTTCACGAGATGGAAAGTCCCCACCACCGCCTTAGAAGAGAGCGTGACCTCATTTGGATGAAATGGAAAAAGGAATACTCCACCGCCCTCATACTAGGTGCGGTGATCTCCCGCCAATCAAACACATCAGCTCTGCCTTCGATTTTCATGAAGAGGGTCGCGCCGATGCCGCAGGCAGCGTTTTCGAGACAAACAGGTAGGAGGGACAGATGTCAAGAGACGAAACATTCTGTTGGTGAGAATGTAAGAATTGTGAGACTAGCCGCTCTTGACGGCGGCAGGGGTCGCCACCGCGATGCCGCGGCATAGCCTTCGGAGACAAAGAGGGGGAGGGGACTAGATGTCAAGAGACGCAAAAGACATTATGGGTGAGAGAGAATGTAAGAATCAGAGACTGAGGCTGGAAAGGGACTGTGGGGTGATACTTATAGGTTCAGTACTGCAAATTTTTTTAAAAAGAAATTATTTTCATTGCAAATAAAAGAGAATTTTTAAAAAACGCTAAATAAAAGGAGGTTATCAGCCAAAATCGGTCTACACATAGGCGATATCCAAAAAAATAGACAATACGATCTACATATCGACGATATCCGAAAAACCAATAACATAGTCTACATATCGGCGACAATAATGGAAGGTTATATCTCCAAAATTAATTTAGTTTTCAAAAGATATATATTAGTTAAGATTAGGTTTGTCTTAACAAGTCGACCAAAATAGAGCGCACTCGATATAACCAGTTTTTTCTTCCTCATAGATGATGGAGCTTCCGATGGGATTTCCTTACTATCGGTTCCAAATGGTTTTGTTTAAATTGAATATGACCGTGAAAAGCAAAAACCAGTTAGCTACTAGTAAGGGAGATAAGAATAAAGTCATCCAAGAACCACTTACCTCACCTTGTTACTATGGGAGGGAAAGAGAGAGAGAGGGAGATGACAAGGATAATGAAGTGATAAGTGTCATTTTTGACGTTAGTGTTTCAAAGAAAAAATGGAACCTCTAACCTACGCTTCCGCTTGTTATAGTATCAGGATATTCCGGGCCACTCCATATCATTGAAAAATTCAGAATATAGTGATGATGAAGGGTACTAAGAATTCCTTTCATACCATTTTTATTATGTAAGAATAAGCTTTATTATCGTATCATTTTTTATTAGAATATATAGCTCTAACGGGGTTTAATATTTCTTTCCATAGGGTTTTGCATGATTATACTTTCAATGGGAAACTTCAGAAACTTTTTCACAAGTATTTGGAGATTAGAGGAATTAATCCCAGCTTAGCCATTTTCTTGTTTGGTTACCTCTTCTGTAAAGGGAGAAGAGGAGAGAAAAGAGGAAGAGAATACTGATGCGCCTTGAAAAATGTTAAAGCAGTTTTTGAGGCTAGAAGTTAATGATGTATATATGCCTAAACTTTTGGTTTATTTTCTTTTCCCTTTTAAAAAATTAGTCCTCATTACCTACTGTACAACTTTTAGTTATTATAAGCAGTTAGTTTTCTGTACAACTTTGATAATGTCATTGAAAGGATCTGTTATTTATTTATTTTAAAAAAATTAGGACTTAGCTTTGCAGCTTCATTTTCCAAATATGTTCTATATATTACCTTTTTGTTCACCTTATAAACAAACGACAAGGCATTGCTCTAGCTTAATCATATTTTCTGAACGATATTCCTAAGTATATATATACCCTTCTTAATTATTTCTGGTTTGAAGCCATTGGTTCCTGAAGAAAAATATGAAAACTTTCTTCCAGTTGCAATGTCCATACTCGACTTATATCTGCTTTGTTATTTCAATGATCGATAAACCTTCTCACTTAAAGTCATGCGAAGGAATCAGAATGAAGTAGAATATATAGTTGAGCGAGATCGACTCACTTGGGCCGTGGGCTAATTTTACCAAATTTTATTCAAGTTAGCTTTTATCTATTTGAGACCTTAATGTCCTAGGTACGATTATAATAAGCAGTGTCAAGGTAGCACATATAATCTATTAATATAGTATTTAAGTATTATTATATATTTTTAATAATCGTATTGAATAATATATTTTGCATTTTTTTATTTACCTATTTTTCAATTATTCTCAAATCAATAAGCCCGAAATACAAATTTTGCCTAATTTTAAAAGATAATTCATGACCTTGAATGCCAAGGGGGTGTATTGGATTAGGACTTTTAATGACTTTTATGGAATTACAAAATCTATAAAAATCAAGCAGATTGATTACAACTCAAAGACTTTTAAGTTCATACAGATTCGACAAGCATTTTTAAAGTCTATAAAAGTTATGATGTATTTGATTAAAATCTTTATAAGCCTATAAAAGTCAAATTATATTCAATTACAACTTTTATGCACTCTTAAAAAGATATCGGCACACAAAACATTGACTTTCGTAGACTTTAAGACTTTTAATTACTTTTACTTAATTTTCTAGTATGAGTATAAAAACTCACCCTTTAAAATTCTCCTACGTTTTTTCGTAATATTTGAAACGACTTTTTCATCTCGTAAGTTAAGCCAATCAAAAATTTTAAAGGTAAGGGTTTAACCCTATGAGTTAGATAAGTTTTTAGATCATTTTTAAAAACTCATACGATTTCTAAAATTAGATAAATTTTTAGTTATTCATATTTTAAGAACTAAAAAGTTAAAAAAATATGGTTGTTCCTAAAATCACATACAATTTTTTTTAATCGTTTTACATGCAAATCTGATATTTTAAGAACTAAAAATAGCATAATTGTTTTCAAAAAAATATATCAGACTCAAAATCATAATTTTATTCAAATACACCTAGCTTCTTGTCTCATTTAAAATAGAAATCAAAATCAAAATTATAATAACACACTCACTCAAATGTATATAAATATATAGGTTATCCATGATTTTCATTCACTATTCATGAAAGAAGAACGGTTTAGGAATAAGGCAAAGTTATATCCGCTTTCTGATCATCTCATCTTATTCTACTTGGCAAAATTTCTTCTTCTTAATTCATTATCTGGTTTTTATTTTTTTTATTTTTTTCTTCTTCTTGATTCATTATCAACAAAAATCTATTCATATAAACGGATATATTCATTATCAGACAAAGTTATTTGTATATAATATAATTTTTTTTAGACAAAGGTTTAACCGAAGATTTGTATTACGTAACTACTAATCTAATTTTAAATTTTGTTGTAATGCAAATCATATATGTATACTAAGTAGCTGGTGAAATAAAATATGATTTTTTTATTGGAAATTATAGTTCTTAATTGTTCCTAAAATATGTATTGTTCTTTGTTTGAATACTTTCATATAAGTATGTGAATAAAAATAATATTTTTTACTTCGTTGATATTAATTTTAAATCACATAAAATACATTTTTCTCGTATTTCATCGATAAATTCTGTCTTTTAGTTGTGTAGATGATGATGGCTAGTTTTATGAGAATTTTTGACATTACTTGTTTTGGTAATTTGAAAAAAGGCGGAGCCCGAGAAGAGGATGCTTCCGAGCGTAAGTTCAGGGTTTCAGGGAGACTCAGACCAACCTTTTATTTAAAATTAATTTATTAAAAGATAATGATAAATTTTGGATAATTTTTATAAAAATAAAAAACCGTGCAATTTATAAGTTTAAGGATCCATAAAATAAGTTGAGTAGAGAGACAGGGGCCTAAAATGTTAGGATTGTGTTTGGTTTCCAAAAAATAATAAGAAAAGAAAAAATATGTTTACAGGAAAGAAAATAAAGAAATTATAATATGTTCATTAAAGAATATTTCCAAAACAGATATATTATTCATAATATAATATTAAACCTTTTTTTTTGTTATGAGGTGTCAATCCGTACACACTATGCTTTAAATCATACTCATACCTTGACACCTCATTTATAAATATAAATAATAAAAGTATATTTCATTTCTCATTTTATAATCTTATAATACATAGTATCTCAAGCACTTTACTCTCACTGCGACATCTCATGATCTAACAAAAAAAAAAAAAAAAAAAGGTTACGCATCAATAAGTGTGGCTACCATCATTTCTTACCATATAATTATTCAATATGATTTCTTAGAAAATAATCGTGTTTCATGTATAGTAATTAATACTTAGGTACTATATTAATAGACTATAGATATTACCTTGACACTGCTTATTATAATAATACCTAGGACATTAAGTTAGTACCTAGATACTACCATACCTGATACGGGTTTTGTCAATTTGACCCACTTCTATTCGGGTCATTGTTACCCAAGCTCAATTCTTTATATAGCAAAGTGGGACCAAAATGCAGCTTAAATGAATCCTAACATTAAAACATTAAAAATAATAAATAAATAAAGATTTTACAAATTTTATATTTGTAACATAATTTTTTTAAATGTTTATAGTTTATCTTATATTATACTTATATATCTTGAAAACATGATAAAAAATTAAAAATAAAGTAAAGCTTCACTATTTACTAAAAACATTTATTATTCAAATATAATATCTAGTATAAAAAATAGCTAATGAACCATTCTCTTACCTTTATTTTTGTTTCATATTTATCAAACAAATTATAAAAACTAAAATATTCTTGTAAAATCAACGGGAATCTTGCAAAACTATAGGCACTTATCATTAATTAGATGAAGGAATTCATGCAAAATCAGTATGATTACTAAACTATATTTCAAAATATTCGTATTTATTTTAAAGAAAATGTTTTCTAATTCTTATAAACAAAGTTTTCATAACTGGATCACTCATTAAATTGGAAAATGTTCACGATTGATTAGTGGAATCGATGATGCAACAAATATTGCAACAAATATAATATGTATATATTATTAACATTAAATATTATATATATATATATAATATTTATCTTTTTTATCTTTACATAAAATAAGTGCAGATACTTAATATTAGAAAATGATAAAATATAATAAATCTAATATTTAAATACAAAGCCAAAGTTTAATTATTTAATTTAAATAATAGGAAGTAGTATACTTTTATTTGGCACGTAATGTTGTTGTATGATAATCAATTAGACAAATGATTGCAAGCTTATCCAAGTAGCCCACATGTAACTAATAATTTGATTGGGCTTTAATTGGGCTGATGGGATGGGACTGAATGAGCCTCCATGTTTGAACTGGGTTTGATTCTGAATATCGCCCGATTTATCGCTCGACGACCGCTCGTATACTCTGCTTCATCAAGAACGTCCGAATCGGACAGTTAATTGATCCATGTCTCGCCCACATTTATATATATATATATATTAGATTTAAAAAGAAAAGAAAAGAAATATCTGTATCAATCTATCTATCTATATCTATACTGATATAAAAACGTATGGTGTTTCGTGTTTATCAAAATTTATTTTCCACAAATACTTTTCTACAATTTTTTTTCCCATAAATATCATTTAGAAAAAAAATATATTCATTAAGAAATCCATTTAGATATTATCCGTAATATAATATTAAAGCTATAATATAATATAATATCCTATATTAAATTTAATATGGAATTCGATGTTAAAGCTCTAATTTTATCCGTAATAAACTTTTAAAATTTTATATTAAATTTGACGTTTGGTTAAAAGTAAAAAGATTTTTTTTACCCTTCTCAAACTTTTAAAATTTATGAAAAATATAGGATATTACAATTTAAAAGTTTACAATCTTGAAAATAATAAGAAATAAAAATAGGATAAAAGTTTATGGAAAATTTTATCTTTAACGAAAATAATGTTTTTTTTTATCCTTAGTGATACTAATTTAAAATTTTATATTAAATTTGACATTTAAAAAAAAAAAAAAAAATTTATTTATAATAAAATATTAAAATTTATGAAAATATAGATACTACAATTTAAAAGTTTACAATTTAAAAGACATAAAAATAGGAAAAAGTTTATGAAAACATTTTAATCTAAGAAAGAATTTTCTTTTATCCCTTATACTTTTAAAATTTTATATTAAATTTGATTTTTTATTATTGTATTTTATGAAATTATTCTTATAAAACTCATATATAGAGATATTTCAATATAGAAAACACTTTTATAATAAAGGAGTTGTTGAGCTTATGTGAATCACACCTCGAGTCATCCAAAAACAAAGTTCGACTCACTTGGACGAGGTCGTAATTGAAGCTCGAGGCTTACATATCTCATATGCCTACGATAATAAAGATTTTATACTTTTAAACAAAAAATTAAATGTAAATATTTATTTTAAGTTATAAATTATAGTTATTTTACTTTTGTTAAAGATTTATTAAATTCTATTTGTAGAAGGAGCAGCTTAACTAATATCATCTTAGTTAATAGTTAGGGGAGGCTGTTCAAAGCATCTAGGAAGAAAGTGTTAGAAGTTTTAAAACATAAGTTTCAAAGTTTCATATTGATTGTAGAAGTGTTTGTATAACATTTTATAAGAATGGAGACTTTATTTACTATCGATGAGATTTGGAAGCCCGGTAGTGATGGGTGTCTCTTTCACAGCCTTATAGCCTTATATAATATATTAATAAATCAAAATGATTTGGACATAGTTTGAAATAAAAATATATATTTTATTTTTGTTTTTGTTTTATGAAATGTTGCATTTTTAGTGAAAATTGCAATTTTGTGTAATGCTGTACTTTTGAAAACGCTGAAATGTGAGGTGCATTTTTATGAAAGGCTGTAACCATATAATCTGCATACTAATTTATAAATATTCATTTCAGGATTCTTTTATAAAAGGTTGAATTAATATACAAAAATAGTGCATTCACTTATTGAAGAGAAAAAATAGTTAAAGAGTTTGCTTCAATTGAAATTTCATGTGCAAATACTTCAACAATAGATAATTTCATCACGTGAGTCAATCACCTGAAGTTTGCCTTATCTACTTCTTCTCTCTTCCTACTGCTACCGGCTTCTTATCTAATAGAAAGGATCGAGCAATGAAAAAGACATGATAAAATCTCATCTTTAGTTAATAATTAGGGCAAAGTTGGGAGGCCAAGATCGACCAGCCTCACAATTGTTAAGGATAATAAAAACGAAATTGTTTTAAAATCGCACAATTTTATTAATACAAAATTTTTCATACATTTATTAATTAATTCAAATCTTTTTTTTAAATATTTTATAATCATATAAATAATTATTTTAGGTTTTTATTAATAAAATTTTTTTTATGTATATTTATTCAATAGTTTAAATCTTTTTATAAATATTTTTGTAATCGTAAAAATAATTATTATAGGTTTTTTATTAATACAAATATTTTAAATTTTTTTTTATAATCATAAAAATAGTTTATCTAGGTTTATTAATATAAATTTTTATATGTACTTATATACTTTATAATAATTCTTTTTTTATTTATTATGATATCCTCTTTTATAATTAAATATTATATTGCCATTTTTGTAATTTGAATGATATAAAAGCGTTTTTACATGTTACAAAAAACTTTTATTGAATCACTTTTTCGGATTCCTATAAAAAAAATTATGACAGAAGTCCTGTCAAGGAAAACAACGTTTTTATTAAAAGGTTTCACAAAATTTCCTACCTAAGGTGAAGGTATTTCTGTCCATTTGTCCCATAATCCCACGAGACATACAAATGACATCATGGTATGTCACATCCCACATCGATAGAAAGAACTCGACACTATAAGACGACTCCTCTCAACCTAAGAGAGCATTTTAAAGTCATGAGTACTCATCCAGCGATAATATCTACATGGTTGAATCCTGGGTCAAGTAGTATAAGAGGCGCATCCCGACCCCGACGGTTCGTTCGCTTATATTTTTGTTTTGACCCCATTAATCCCACGGTACAACAAGACAAGGCCAAGGCTTGCACTGGGTGTTTGCCGCATCCCACACTGATAAATAGCAAACTTCCCGACACTATATGCTATTTGGCCTTTCAACCTAATGTACACGCTTTAAAGCCGCTATGTGCCCCTTTCTTCGGCCGATAATATCTACATGGTCAGCCCCATTAATCCCATGTGACACAACAAAGGACGCTGGTGGTTCAGATGCAGGAGTGTTCATTACATCCCATATTAGATGAGAAACTCTCTCTCGACACTATATAGCATTTTGCATTTCAACTCCTGGGTGAGACGCTGCTTTAAAGTCGTGAGGGCCCTTGGGCCCAAAGCGGACAATATCTACATGGTTGAACCGAGTCGTTACAATGGCATCAAAGCCAATCATCAACCTCGATGTGAAGGTTTGTTTAGCCCCTTAGAGGTTGTTTGTCGATTTGGTTTGGCTCCGCAATCCCATAGGACACAATGCAGACGTTGTGTCTGCATGAGGGTGTTTGTTCCATCCCACATCTGGGACAGGGGGATAAAGTTCCCTATGATTATATAAGTAATGAAATTTTCTAAATCTGGGACACATTTTAAAGCCGTGAGGGGCCCAAAGTGGACAATATCTGTATTTGTCACATCCCATATTGGATAGGGAGAAACTTCTTAGCACTATATAAGAACTTATCTGGTAGTGCTTTTTAGAAGTGTTTCTAAATCTAAATACACTTTTAAGCGTTTTCAAGACAAAAAAAACATTTGATAATAATAATAATAATAAAAGATGAATAATAATAATAATAATAATAATAAAAGAAGAAGAAGAAGAAGAATAATAATAATAATAATCTCACGTAGTACTTACAATTTATTAATATAATACCTATATATTGCCTTGAAACACAATTATTATTTTATGAAAATGTCCTAAACCATGTATTTTGAATTCTTTATACCATCTTTACAATTATTCTCAAATCAATGTGGACAACACAAGTTTTATGACCTAACTCATCTGTAAAACTTTAATTTCTAGGGAAAACCTCTATTTTCATACTAAAAATATCCAAAATCAAAGTCCAATCCAAATTATGAAACTCAAGACCCCTAAAGAAAATTCTGAAAAAATGAGAGAAAATCCCAGAAAATGGATAAAATCTTCCCATTTAATTAAAAACCTGGTAAATGATCTTGTTCGAGAACCAAAACATGATTTTAAATAGCAAATTAGGGAGGGTGGGTATAAACTCAAGAGGATCAGAAAGAAGAACACACAAATCTGTTTTTCTTACAAACAATTGGCAATTAACAGACCTATTTCTTCAGCTTCAGGACTTCACATGGTAAGCTCCTTATGTGAATATCAGGAGACAAAATCCATAACAGTGCCATGATTTCCCTCTTGAGCTCGCAACTTTGGACAGATATCTCAGTACAGTAGGACCTGAAATTAACAAGCCAGGCTGAAGGTAAGAAGCTGCTTTGAATGTGGAAAGGCCACCAGGATTTAAGTTAATAAGTCTTAGAATGTGAATCTTTGTTAGATTCTGTTGATGATATACAAGGGAGTTGGGTAGGCTTAGGACTGTTCAATAACATTTTCGAAAGCAATTCTTAGAATAGTTTACAATTGTTTCAACAAACAAATTTCTGTTTGAGAACTCGAAAATAGAAAACAGTTTTCTTAGCTTGGTCTGAACGAAGGAATGACACTTGTATATAATCTAAAAGCTTCTAAAGAATGCTCAACATTTTCATTTGTTTCTCATAAAACTTCAAAAAGTGGACATGAAAGCACTTAAATTTGTTACCAAACAGCCTATTTTTGAAACAATTTTCAAAAACACATTTAAAGTTCAAAAACCCTGTTTTTCAAGTTAGAATTTTAAGAACAATTTCTAAATAGACACTTGTTTGGTTCTTGCCTTCGACATGCACTGTATGCTTTCTATGTACTTGAGCATTGCCTCCTCTTCTTAGGTATTTACTAGTAAATATTAACCTTGTTAGATATTGTACAGTCTTTTCCTTTTATTTTCTTACTGTATTGTGGGTCCCATGAGTGTGTATATATATAAGTTCAATATGTAATGTAGAGGCAAGTATTTTCCATGAATATAATAAAAATTAGGGATTCTCTCTTTTCTCTCTTCACATGGTATCAGAGCTAAAGGGAAAACCTAATTTACTTTTTCAATGATCGTGTTTCATTCCGGACACTTTATTCTCCTCCCGGAACCCTCCGCCGTCGGTCACTTTTCTTCATCTCTAGTTCCATTAGCCCGCACTCCGCCCTCCCACAGTGGCCTCTTCAACTAAACGTGATTCGATTTCGCTAAGTCGGGATACAAGAACTAAAAATCCTATTTTTACATCTATTATCTCTGGATCTCCTACTATCACATCAGAAAAATTGATTAGTAGTGAGAATTATCTTTCCTGGTCAACTTCTGTGGAACTCTAGTTCATGGGACAAGGTTATGAGGATCATCTTATTACACCAGAGGATGCTATACCTAATGTTGACAAGGTGCAATTGAAGAAAATAGATGCACAACTATGTAGCGTATTATGGCAGTCGGTTGATCCAAAAATTTTGCTTCATCTTGGGCTTACAAAACATGCTCTAAGTTTTGGAATCAAGCAAAAGTTCTATACACGAATGATATCCAATGCCTTTATTAGGTGGCTTCTACTATTATCAATATCTGACAACAGGACATGGATTTATCTAATTATATTGGCCAGATTGCCTCTCTTAAGGAGGAGTTCTTGACACTAATGCCTCTTACTAGTGATGTTGGGGCTCAACAAACGCAAATTGACAAGTTTTTCATGATCCTTACTCTTATTGGCCTTCGTCCGAATCTTGAGACCGTTCGAGATCAAATTTTTGGTAGTCCATCAGTCCCATCCTTGGATGATGTGTTTGCTCGCCTCCTTAGTATCTCCTCAACACAGACTTTGCCATTTGATAGCCCTTCGTATTCTTGTGTTGGGCCACACTAACCTTCGGGAGGACGCAGCGGGTACGTATAGAGGACAACGTCCTCATTGCACCTATTGCACAAGCTCGCCACACTCGTGATCGCTGTTATCAGCTTGCATGGACCCGGCCTCCCCGCATCGCCCAAATTACTTAGACTCCGAGCCTCCACACATCTCAGGATAATTTCAACGACAAAGGAGTATGATAATTATCTTGCTATCAAGAGCCAAGTCAAATTTTCGTTGCATCTATTGCCCGCACTGCGCCTCATCATTTTACTCATACATCTTCTCTCGACCGAATTCTGCACTTAGTGCTTCCGATTACATATCTGGTAATAAAGATCTTTTCTCTTCTCTTACTATTACACCTACTTTACCTACTGTTACCTTAGCTAATGGTTCTCAAACTATGGCTAAAGGTATTGGTTTGGCACATCCTCTCCCTTCCCTACCTCTCACTTCTATCCTTTATACTCCGGAGTGTCCCTTTAATCTTATTTCCATCAATGAAATCACTCGTACTCTTAACTGCTCCATTATTTTTTCTGATAAATTTGTGACCTTATAGGACCGAAGTACGGGGAAGACGATTGGCATCGGACGTGAGTCTCAAGGCCTCTATCACCTCTCCTCGAAATCACCTCCTGCAGTTTGCGTTTCCACTTATGCTCATCTCCTCATCCACAGTCATCTGGGCCACCCTAGTCTTTCTAAGTTCCAAAAGATGGTCCCTCTTTTTTCCACTTTGTCGTCACTTACGTGTTAGTCCTGTCAGCTTGGGAAACACACTCGTGTCTCGTTCCCGCAGCGTTTGAATAATCGGGCACAATCTCCTTTTGAACTTGTCTACACTGATGTTTTGGGTCCTTTTCGGACTGCATCTACTTTAGGATTTCAGTATTTTGTCACTTTCATTGATGACTATTCTTGATGTACTTGGTTATTTTTAATGAAAATTCGAGCTTAGTTATATTCTAATTTCCAGAAATTTTATGCTGAAATTCTAACCTAGTTCAATATTTCTATTCGTGTGTTACGTAGTGACAATGCTAGGGAATATTTTTCTGCACCCTTTATTTCTTTTATGTCCCAACATGGGATCCTTCATTAGTCTTCAGGCTCTATACTCCCTCAAACAAATGGGGTCAGCCGAACGAAGAATCGTCATCTTATCGAGACAAACGTACTCTCCTCCTCCATTATCATGTTCCTTTTTTTTGGGGGGACGTTGTCCTTACTGCTTGTTATTTGGTTAATCGGATGCCCTCATCTGTATACATGATCGATTCCTCATTCACTCTTTCCCCGACCAACCACTTTATTTCTTCTCCTCGTGGTTCGTTGTACTTGCTTTGTTCATATTCTCAATTCAGGATAAGACAAGCTTTCCGCCAAGGCCACAAAATGCATCTTCTTAGGCTACTCCCGACTTCAGAAAGGTTATCGTTGTTATTCCCCTTAGACTTATCGATACTTTCTCTCTGCTGATGTCACCTTCTTCGAGGACTCACCCTTCTTCTCCTCCGAGTCTCTTCCCGCTACTAAAGTTCACTCCTTCCCAAAGATCTCCCCACTTACATTTGATTACAGACGATCACTGAATGATTGATCACACATCGCACTATCACCCCTTCTACTAAGGCCCCTCGCCGACTCCACTTCCTATCCCTTCACTTTCTCCTACCCCTGGGCCGCTCACGACAATCCCGCCCATTGCTCTTCGGAAAGGTAATCGATTTACTAGCAATCCTCATCCTATTTACAATTTTTTGAGTTACCATCGATTATCTTCACCCTACTCTTCATTTGTTTCTACTATATCCTCTGTTTCTCTTCCTAGGAACACCAATGAGGCTCTTTCTCATCCAGGCTGGCGACAAACAATGGTAGATGAAATGGTTGCTCTGCACTCAACTGGCACTTGGGATCTTGTTGTTTTTCCATTTGGTAAGTTTCTAGTTGGTTGTCGTTGGGTTTACACAGTTAAGGTTGGTCTTAATGGTCAGGTTGATCGCCTTAAGGTCCGCTTGGTTGCTAAAGGATATACTCAGGTTTATGGTTCTGATTATGGTGACACATTCTCCCCGTTGCCAAGATTGCTTATGTTCGTCTCCTTCTCTCCATGGCTGCTATGTGTTCTTGGCCACTTTATCAGTTGGATATTAAAAATGTCTTCCTTCATGGTGATCTTGTCGAGGAAGTTTATATGGAGCAACCTCCTGGTTTTGTTGCTAAGGGGGAGTTGGTTTAGTGTGCAGGTTACGCCGCTCTCTATATGGCTTGAAACAATCTCCTCGAGCATGGTTCGGGCTGCTTTAGTTCCGTTTGTTCAAGAATTTGCATGCTTCAGCATAATGCACCATTCAGCTTTTTTATCATCATAATTCTTCTAAGTATTTATCTCGGTTGTTTACGCGGATGACATCGTCATTACGTGCAAAGGATCGATGGTATCTTAAAACTAAAGCAACACCTTTTCACCCACTTTCAAACTAAAGACTCGGGAAACTCAAGATTTTCGTGGAATTGAGATAGCTCAATTCAATTCTGGTGTAGTTCTTTCCCAACGGAAGTATGCTTTAGACATCTTGGAAGAAACCGGTATGTTAGACTGTAAACCGGTCTACGCTCCTATGGATCATAATGTCAAACTTGTACTAAGACAGGGGAAGTCTTTAGGAGATCCTGGGAGATATCGACAACTCGTAGGTAAACTGAACTACCTCACCATTACTCGACCAAACATTCTTCCCGCGGGCGTGTTGTTAGTCATCTGCACAAATTACCATGTGATAGCGCTTTCGTGAGATGTCAGAATCCGTGATTCTTCGATATATCAAAAGTACACCAGACCAAGGTGTGTTGTATGAGAATAGAGGTCATACCTAGGTTATTGGTTGCACAGATGCAGATTGGGCTAGCTCACCCATAGATAGACGTTCCACTTCAAAGGTACCGTGGTTTTCAATACAGAACCTAATATCCTAGAAGAGTAAGAAACAACATGTAGTGGCTAGATTTAGCACTGAAGCTAAGTATCGAGCTATGGCCCTGGCAACATGTGAACTCATACTACCGAGACACCTTCCGCAGTTGATATTGAGAAGGATGAACAGATGAAACTCATCTCGCGATAACCAGCCGCTTTGCATATTGCATCCACTCCGCCTCCATGAAAGGACCAACACATTGAAGTTGACTATTACCATTAGAGAGAAGATCGCATCGTGACGTATTTCATTACTAATATTAATTCAAATGATCAACTAAAGGTGACATCTTTACTAAATCTCTGTATGTCCTGCACTTAATAGACATAAGCTTAGCATATGATACATATGCTCTAACAGGAGGAGTGTTAGATATTGTACATTTTTCCTTTATTTTCATCAGACATTGTGGGTCCCATGAGTGTGTATATATATAAGTCCAATATGTAATGTAGAGGCAAGTCTTTTCCGTGAATATGATAAAAATTAGGGATTCTCTCTTTTCTCTCTTCACAAACCTATTAAAAGATTTAAAATTAACAAGATTTTGGCAACATTTACAAGCAGCAAAAAGCAAATTCAGAGAACATCACACAGAAACATATAAAACAAAAATAAATGGTTAGTTGATAAAATGTTCTGAAGAATAATGTTGGTTCAAAGAGAATCGTATTAAAAAAGTCTTGCAAAAAGTCGATGAGGGCCTAAATTTTCCATTTCTGACAAAAACCTACATGCCCTTTTTTTCAATCCAGTGAACTCATAGAGGACAACCAATCAATTCAATAGTATTAAAAGGTTTATGACAAAGCCTTGTTCTTACCAAAATATGATGAATGGCTTTGTTTTGAATCAAAGTGATAAATATTGTTCTTCAGTTATTTAAAAAAGTAAAACAGAGGATCTCTGCATTGCATCTTCAGAGAATTCAAAGCAATCAAGGCCTAGACTTGATGAGATCCCGCCTACCAGAGAGTTCCTATACTTGGCAATCAGGTCCCTAGCATCAACATATAAACATGGAATACATTAAGTTGTATTGTGAACTTGGTGCAAACAGATACATTCTAGGCTGACACCACAAACCTCCGTTGATTTAGCAATTGCTCACTTTCCTCCAGCTGATGCTTTTGTCCCTCAACTGTCTATGAACAACATTCAGTAACCGAGAAAGTACAAGTTACATACAACTCATAGATTCTGATATAAGAAATGAAAACAGAGGCATGCTCCTTCGTTCCATGACGAATGCATTTTTAAGTCATTTTCTGAACATATATGGAAGTCCAGACACAATCTATGGACCCATTATCATAACGATGCATGGTACCTATAACTAACACTAGACTGACCATATGACAAGGTCCAACTGAACTCAATTAAAAGGGTTTATATTCAATCCTTGGGCCATGTTATCTATTAAATTCTAGAAGCCCACCATTTTCTTCTTAATGCTTCCCCATTTTGTCAAACACAATGGCTAGTGAATCTCCAACCATAAACCGTTAAACCCGATAACTCAATCACAATCCGGGATAATCTACAACATTAGAATGTAATCTACAGTATTCAAATCAAAACCTAAAAAATATGATGAAAGCAGTTGTTAATTACCATAGCCTTTGTGTTGATAGAGATTGATATTGAGTTCAGAAGCTGCTGGCACTTCTCAAAGTGAGTGTTCATTTCCCGAACCAGAACCATTGCATCAGAGTGCTGATCACGTGTGCCATTTTCGATTGCATCGGCAAAATTCTCCACCAACTGTGACACATCAAAAATCAAAATCATCACAAAGTATAATTAGGATTTAGGGTTTTTCTGGGTTTACTTCATGTACATGTAGTAAGTGGAAGTGAGAAGCCAGTGATTGGTGATGGTGGTGTTGCTGCTGCTGTTGCTGTTGCTGTTGCGGCTGGTGATGGTGAAGATGCTGTTGTTGATGCTGATAAAGGTGGTGCTGCTGTGGTTGCTGCGGCTGCTGTTGTTGCTGTTGTTGGATGAACAGATGGTCCTGGATCCGAGGGTGTTAGCGTTACTGTGAGGCGACATGCTTGGAATCATTGACCAGTTTCCTCCTGAGTATGGGTGGTCCATTGCGTTATTCCGTTAAAAACCTAGAACAAAATTTGAACTCTGCCAATTAGGGTTTATCATCTCATGATCAAATTTTCCCAAAATTTATTATTTTATTTTATACTTTAATATAAATAATAATAATAATAAAAATGTTTTTAATAAATAATTTATAAAAATTCATACTTTTATTTTTATTTTTTATGAAATATATTATTTTTAATATAATAAAAATTAAAAATTAAGAATAAAAACAAAAACAAAAATCAAATATAAACGGGATGGGTTTGGGAATTTTCCCATCCCGTCCTGCCCCTTTTAATTTCTTAAATAGGATTTGTTTGAGAATTGAAAAAAAATAAACGAGTCGGGCCTGATGAGCCGCTTCGCCCCAAACTCCTCCCGCTATCATCCCTAACTACAGCTGAAGCCAAGCCGCTAGCCCTCCTCCTTGTTAGACAACGACAGGTTTTTTCTCGTTTCAGCGGAAAATGACTTTTTTCTAAATGTAAAAAGCAAAATAGATGCTCACTTTTTCTATTTATAACTTTTTTAAAATTCCAAAGAATGCTTCATAAAATTTTTGAAAACAACACTAATATCAAAACTATTCAACTTTCAGCATTCAGCTAAAAAACAAACAACCCCTAAGTCCATCATAAACCTTTAGTAGAATTTCAAGATTATAACAAACAATAACATACTTCTTATTATAAGCTTTTTAATAGTTGACAACAAATAAATAATAAATTTTGTTTAAAAAGTTACTTAAAGAATAAAGTTAGAAAGACTTTGTTTAAAAACATATGAAATTATACTTATAAAAACACATATGAAATTATTTTTTTACAATTGCTTTACAGAACTAATGTTCCAAAAATGCTTTTAAAAATGTGTGAAAATAAGAATGTCTAACAGGTATTTTTCAAGAAGAAAAAAAAGTTGAATTGACTGCTTTTGATCTAGTATTAGTAGGTTATTTTTTTTTAAAATACTAACCATTTGTTTTCAAAAATATAAAATATTAATAATTAGAATAATAAAATCATGTGTTGAATTAATTAAATAGTTTTTATACCACTGTTTTGGTATTGAACATTTTTTAAAGCAAATTTTATCGTTGAATTGTTTTTAACCACAACTCCTTTTTCTTTTAAGGACTATTAAAAAGAATTTAATAATTTTTCTTTTAATGAATATCAATAAGATAAATGCACATATATATGTATATGTAATAGGAAGTAAAATCAACAAAGATTTATTGTTTCAAGGGAAACTTGCCTTGCTGATTTGGAATAATGGTAAATACATAGCAAAGAATATCAATTGTAAATACGATATAAAAATGTAAAATACATTATTGATTTCATAGAAAATAATCACCAAATAATATTATAATAAACTATGTATATTACCTAATAATCGTAGGTACTATAATGAACAGTGTCATGTAGTACTTACAGTTGATTAAGATAATGCATAAGATCGGTCCCGAACACAAATTCTTTATTTTTACGAAAAAAGCCAGATTTAACTACGATTTTACATTTTATACCATCTTTACAATTATTCTCAAATCAATACGGGGAACACAAGTTTTATGACCCCACCATCTTTAAAACTTTAATTTCTAGTGGAAAAACTCTTATTTTCATACTAAAAATATCCAAAATCAAAGTCCAATCCTAATTATGAAACTCAAGACCCATAAAGAAAATTCTGAAAAATGAGAGAGAATCCCAGAAAATGGATAAAATCTTCCCATTTCATTAAAAACTTGCTAAATGATGTTGTTCGAGAACCAAAACATGATGTTAACTAGCAAATTAGGGAGGGTGGGGGTATAAATTCAAGAGGAACGAAAAGAAGAACACACAAATATGTTTTTCTTCCAAATAATTGGGAATTAACAGACCTATTCCTTCAGCTTCAGGACTTCACATGGTAAGCTCCTTATGTGAATATCAGGATAACTTTGCCTGTTCAACCCTTAACCACTAAAGCAGCTTCAAGGGTAAATAGAAAATCTATTAGATAATTATTTTTAAAGAATTTTTAATGTATATTCTTAAAATAGAAAATATATATTATTTTTAAAATAATTATATAAATATGAAATGAAAATAAGATTATTCATAAAAATTTTATTTTTAAAATATAGACAGCATATTAGGAATATTTCAAATTATTAAATATATTTTTATTTATATAACATCTTATAATAGTTTTAAAAATTATTTTTTAAGAATTGCTTTAGAACATTTCTCAAACTAAGCTATATTTTATGCGTTAGAAAATTATTTTTTATTGATTCAAACCAGTAATAGATTGATAGATACATAAATATCGATTCTATTAAAATCACAAAAATGAAACAATATTTGGTTAATAATATAATAAATCGAAAAAATTGATTATGATGATCAAGTTGGCATAATCTAAAACGAAATTGCATACCGTATATGACAATATGTGGATATATATCAACTTTCTAATCCCAAACTATCATACAGTGTCCATGAACAGTGACCCAAAAGTGTACATACACAGTAACCCAAACAATGCACAACCCAGTGCACTATCGTAGCCCGCCGTGATGTACATAGCGCTGTACACCGCGACGTGCCGTCGAGACGCACTAGGTGCGCCGTCGCCACACTCCACGCGCAGACCCATCAGGCGCCAACCGCGACATCGCCCCACCAGCCCAACCCCGTCGCGACACGAGACCCGTGGGTCACAACCCAACCGAGCATGCCCCGCCGCGATGCAAAAGCTCCTATCGCCGGCGCACTTCAATTCCACATTGAAGCCCTACTATCGCGACACAAAAGCCGCGTCGCAACACGAAATCGACCGCATGCGTAGCCCACCCTGCCGCCACACCAGGCCACTTTCACTGCAGGACAACCCTGTCACGACAGAGAACCTTCTGTCGTGACAGAGAATCTTGGAGACTCGGTCACGATAGAGAATTCTCTATCGCGACAAAACTCCTCTGTCACACCACACTTGTGCCAAAAAGACTTGTCGCAACATAAAACCCTTGTCACGACCCGGGCCACCCACCGCACCCAGCCACCCATGTCATGACTCCAGGGGACCCCCCCGGTCGCGACGTAAAATCCTCCATTGGTCGCGACAGAGCCTCCCCTCCTGTCGCACACACCAAAACCTTGTCGCGTGTGCTATTGCAAGCGCAACTATTCTGTTATGCGCACACGCATCGCCTCGCACGTAGTTTGGCTCGTCAGCCGCAGCCGCACGACTCCAACATCACGCGACTAGCTCCCGTCACGCATTAAACCCGGAAATGGGCAAAGAGCCCATTCCCCATTCCTTCCCGCACCCTTCCTTTGTTCCACCCCATCGTAAAACCAACAACAATTTGCCTTATTACTACAAAGCTACTAGAACCCTAAAACTCAACAAAAATGTACTTTATACAAAAGGAGTCACATAATTACCTTTAATTACAAATTACAAAACCAGGTCTTCTACCCGTATTTTTGCATGAAAATACGTAAATAAGGCCAAATCTTGCCATTTCTTCACCTCTAAGGCTCCTGACAAGGCTCCCATCCCCAAGTGTACCTTCAATAATTCGAAATCAAGTTATTCCCACGATGAGAAAGCAATGCCTAAGAGTCAGATTCTCCTATATGGGCTACTCTCACCTATGTTCATAATAAGAACACACACACATTCAAGCAAAACATGCGCATTCCCACTGAATGTCTAATGCCTTGATGAGAATTGGCACTCACTTCTTCCCATGTCCCGAGTCCTCACCGACTCCCTCACACATGTAATTGCAAAGTGTGAGCTACTGTCATTTTCCGATGACAACCAAAGATTGTTCTTAATCATTTCATATTTTCATTTACAACCATGCGCCTTTTGTGGTAATGATTTTCGTTGTCGCACCCAACCCAGCCCACAAATCCGCACACTTTCACGCCTTTCACCGCTAGGACATGTCTAACCATAAGTGACGGGTCTTTCACCTCGGGGGAATCTATCCTAATCCTGCACAATCTCGACACATAATTATCCTTTACCATTTTCTTAACCCGTGCGACTCATTTTGGACGTTGTCCCATTAACCGAGCCCAGTAATCAATACCATACGCAGTGTTGATCCACAACCGTGTACCCATGAGACACCATCGAACACCTAACACAGTGATGATCTCAACTATGCACTCACACCCATGTCATGCGATGCTTTCGTGCATGTACAATGAAATTATGCCATTGCCTACTCATACCATGCTACATATACGATGAGAACTATATGTGCATACCTATAATACATATTCATCCATGCATCATTTGACATTTATATTAAGGTGCATACAAAAGTCCCGAATAAATCCATCATTTCATACCACACATATCAATTCAAACAGACATGGACATCACAAGTCACTACCACTCGGGTAATGATACACATAAATCCCTAGGCCTAGTGGTGACACAATTCGTCCACGACTAGCCTCCAGCGAGCCATGTAATAGCCTTAATCATGCATAACCATGTGTCATTCATTTGTTACACAATGACACACAAACCACTCAATCATGTTATTTGCTTCAAACAATAACACAAAGATCCTTAATTTGGGATCTCAAACCAACTGACTCATTATCCAACCCCACGCATCCTGAACCGATCCTCGGTTCCCTTCGTTTCATTTTTATTGAAATTTGAAATAACCTAAGCACAAAGCACACGGCCAAACCCATAGACCTCGGTCTGGGGAAAATCCATATTCACTAACATTCTGATTTGTCAACAGTCCGAGACTTCGACGTAAGTACCACTTTCTGGAACTTACCGACCACTCGAGGCCCCAGCGAAGACTACCCGAGCCATCAAATGGATCTTAAGCGAAGTAAGCTAAGTGGGAGAGAAACCCTACCTCTTGGAGTTTTTCAAAACTCCCAGTTCCGGTTTCCATTTGTAGCTCTTGTCGCGGGGAAGCACTTTTCCTCTTACTCCGCCGGGAACCTTCAGTCTGATCGCCGAGAAATTTAGAAAGAATGTGGTGCGTCTCTCTCTAAATTCTCTTTTTCCCCCTTCCTTTTATTTCCTTCTCTCTTTTTCCTTCCTTCTCCCACCGTTTTGGTCGAATGGGGCCAAAGTGGGAGAGTAACTCTCTTACTGCCACATGTATCGGCTATCATTGGCTCACTTAGTTCCTTATCCATTCATCCATCCACTTTGGGTTCCCATCCAATCCTCTGATACCACATGTCTCCTGGCCCTTGAGCTCATTGTTTGGCTCATCGCGCTTGACATGGCCCATTTGTGAGCCACAAATCATGCCGGTGTCCTTACTACCTCCATTGCCTCGAAAGACATGAAATTTCGGCTGTCTAGGAATTCAATGAAATTCAACATGGTAGCTAGATTTTGTGAGACGAGTTGCGGTGAAGTTAATTGTCGTTTGAGATTTAAGAAAAAGTGCGGTTTCGACAAAATTACCATTTACCATTTTCCATTTGGGATTTTCAGGAGTTCACATAGCCTACTTGAATTAGAGAATATACCATGTATAGTGATCGTCAAAAATTGGTTTGGGATGTGTGATGCGAGAGATGGAAGAAGTGGTGGCTCATGCCTCCAGACAATTGAAACCACCTAGGAAAAGCTAATGTGGTGGCTGATACTTTAAATAGAAAAATGATTTCCACTCTATCCCTTAATAATTGGGATTGGAGATTTGAATCTGATGGAGCCTTGTTGGCTTAACTGAGAGTTATTCTTGATTTGAAAATGATGATAAGAGATGCTCAAAAGAATAATGTCAAGCTACAAAAAGTAGTACAGTTAGTCAGAAATGGAGACAAGACTAACTATTTTATAGATGAAAATGGAGGTTTGTTTTACAAGAGCTGATTATGTGTACCAAAATGACATAAGGTTGAAAAAAGTTGATGTATGAAAGCCACAATACCGTATTTATCATGCTTCCTAGAGGTAACAAGATGTACCAGAATTTGAAACAGTACTATTGGTGGCGAGGGACAGTGATGATGAGTATGTGTCTAAATGTCTGACTTGTTAACAAGTAAAGGCTGAACATCAAGTAATGTCCTGTTTGTTAAATCCTTTTCCAATTCCCCAATGGAAGTGAGACAACATTACTATGGACTTTGTATACGGTTTCCCTCTCCAAAGTGATTACGTTTGAGTACTTGTGGACGGATCGACAAAGTGGTCACTTCTTACCCGATCAAACTTATTATTCCATGGATCGGTGCAGTGGGCGTATGTAAGATGAAATTGTCGGGTTACGGTATTAGATATCTATAGTGTCGGCCGCGATCCACGGTTTCGTCAAGGTTTGGTAGAATTCTGGTCGACCTTGGAGTCTTAGGCTGAATTTTAGTACAACTTTCCATCCACAAACAGATGGACAATTAGAGAGAGTGATTCAAGTGTTAGAAGACATGCTTCGAGGTTGTGCACAAGATTTTTCCGTAAGTTGGGATAAGTATATTCCTCTTATGGAATTTGCTTATAACAACAGTTATCAGTCAAGTATTTGTATGGCCCCATATGAAGCTTTGAATGGAATGAGATGTATAACTCCTGTATGTTGGACAGAATTAAACGAGCATAAGGTTATTGGTCTTGATATAGTGAAAGAAACAAAAGCAGTTCAAGTTGTCGATAAAGGTTATTGTTTGCTGGTGATCGTGAAAATCATATGCCGATTTGAAAGAAATGTTGAATGAGTCAAGAGATAAAGTATTTTTGAAGGTATCACCGTGGAGAAAGATTCTACAATTTGGTAAGAAAGGAAAGCTGAGTCCAAGATTCATTAGGCCTTATGAAATCCTAAAAAGAATTGGCCCTATTGCTTATCGGTTGGCACTCCCTCTGGAGTTAGCCAACTTACATGATGTTTTTCGCGAGTCCATGTTGAGGAAATACAGATCAGATAGATCTCATATTCTGCTTATGCAAAAGGTGTAAGTACAACAGAATTTCTCCTATGATGAAGAGCCAAAAGCTATATTAGCTCGAAGTTAACGATTTGCGGAATAAGCAAATCTGGGTTAGTGAAAGTACTCTGGCAACACCATGGCAGGGCGGAAGCTACATGGGGGCTAGAAGCACCTATGAGGGCACAATACTCACAACTATTCAGTTCAGGTAATAATTTCGAGGACGAAATTCTTTTAAGGGGGGGAAATTAAACCCTAATCGTTTTATAACAAGTTAAGGGTATAATATATGTTAAATTTGAAATTTTTAGGAATTTATACTGTTAAGTGTGAAAATGATAACAACAGGAAATTAAATTCAAGAATAAGGGTAAAAATTTAAATTGTAAAATAAGGATTACCATAAGACAAAAGAGTTATATGCCAAAATAGAATAATGATATAATTTGAAGTGCAAATGAAGAGAGATGAAGGGCTTTTGAGCACTAACTAAAAATGCAAGGCCAAATAAGGCCTTAGACCAAAATTAGGGATAAGACTAAAATAGTCTAGTGAATGAGTATTTGCTCATGTGGAGAAAAGAGAGAGTGTGAGAAAGAGACACGGTTGTTGAAGGGAGAAGCCATCTTTGGGTTTTATTTGTTCAAGCAAAGAGAAGAAAGGAAGGATATGAGGAAAAACAAGTTTAAAGAAAAGATTAAGGTTAGGAACTCATCCTAACTTCTTTGAGCATTTCGTTTAGGTTTCATCAACCCTAACTTGTATAAGTGTGATTTTAATTGTTTTAGTTTAGTTTGTGGTTATTTTTGAAGTTGTTTTGAGTTATTTGTAGTCCTCGATTGATGAATGTTTGTATAAAGGAAATGTTGGGGTTCTAGGGAGATCTTTGTCAAATTTTCCAAAACCCACATTTTGTGTCTTGGCCTTAACTCATCCAAATCGAGTGATTTAAATTTCTTGTTAAACTAGACTTCTAGGAGAACAAATATCCTTGAAATAAGTGTATTCAAATTTGGACCCCATTGGACCCAAAAAATTCGTCAAATTGAAACCCTATTTTCGGGCAATTTCTGATACATCTTTGGTGATTTGGTACCGTTTTGGATATTTAGGCCATAAGTTGAGTTTCACTCATCCAAATTGAGTGATTCAAATTTCTGGATAAACTAGACTTCTAGAAAAACAAATCTCCTTGAAATTAGTGTATTCAAATTTGAACCCCATTGGACCCAGGAAATTTGTTAAAGTGAAACCCTGTTTTCGGGTAGTTTCTGATACAGTTTTGGGGATTGATATATTATTTTAATATAATAAAATCATTTTTTTAATTAAAATTGTAGATCATAAAGAATGTATGTCAAAGCATATGAAGAAATTTTATTGTGATATAAATGATCTTTTATTAAAAAAATCCTTCATGTGTCATGCACTAAGCTTGACACATTCATTCTCAGTAAAATCACAAAATTTTCCTTTTCCTTGTCTTCTTTCCCTCAATCAGTAGTAGTATCAACTATAATTCCAAAACCACAATACATTTTTTTATCTATAGAAAAAATAGTATTGTTATAAAAAGAAACTAAAACATAAGACCCTATTTGATTCTTGTTTTTTAAAGCTGTTATTGAGAACATAATTTAAAAACACAAAGAACACCAAAAACGTATTATTTAAAAACTTTTCTTTGTTCTATAAATTTAGTGTTATTTATGCTTTTATGTTTTTTAGAAAAAAAAAACTGAAACCAAACATGTTTTTCTTGTTTCCTTTGTTTTTTAGAACAGAAAATTGTTTTTTAAAACAGTGAACTAACATGCCCCAATTTTCAATTAATTCCATTATTTAACGAAACTTTAATACAAATTATTACAATTCAACAGAATTCTTGCAAAACTATAGACACTTTTCATTAATTAGATGAAGGAATTCATGAACAAAAAAATAATATATATATATATATATATATATATATATAGTAGAGTTTTATCGTTCTTGTGATCCATCCCGACTCAAATAAAGAATAGTCTGAGTATGGTATTAATTAAAGTGTATTAGTATCCACAAGCACAACAGTAAAAGAGAAAGAAAAGAAAAGAAAAATAGAAAAGAACCAAAGCCCAAGAAAGCCAAATTGTTTTCCCTAATGCAATTCCTAAGTTCTAATTATTTTGCAATGCCTCCATTACACGAGGTCGATTTATGTATTTTAATCATTTTTTTCTAAGAAAAAAAAACAAAATTTGAGCTATTTTCTTCTAAAATTTTGAGAATATGAAAAACACTTCTAAAAAATAAGCATAAAAAATGGATAAGAGATAATCTAGAGAATTCATTCTTATTATGAAAATGACTAAAATTATTATTATTATTATTATTTTAAACTCGTATGGATATAAATAGTAATAGAGAATTGTCGAGAATTATTGGACTTTTTTAATTGAACCAACCAGTAACCATTGGATTTATCCTTTAACAACTGCTACGCATACAACAAGCTCCACTTGCATGTCGAATATTCTTTTTATTCCTTGTATTCTACCCAATGTTTTAAAAATCAGATCGGACCGGTCGATTGGACCTCGAACCGGTAACAAAATTGGTTAGGTTCAAAAGTTAAAACCATTTTTCTTTGAACAGACGATTGAATTGATCGAACAGGCGCTTGAACCAGTCGAACCGACGGTTGAACTTGTTGAACCGATGGTTGAACCAGTCGAACCGATCGAATCGACGGTTGAACAGGTCGAACTAGTCAAATCCATTTATAGTTATTTTTATTTTTAATAATATATTAATTATCTATTCATGACGTCATCGGTTCAACCACGATTCAACCGTCAATTCATCCGTCGATTCAACTAGTGAGTTGTGAACCGATAACTTTTCTGGTTCGATCATCGGTTCGATTTTTAAATCATTAATTTCTATCTTTTTGCTTAAGAAATCAATCTCGCTCATGCATGCACTTCTTCATAAATTGCATGACAAACAACCCTCAATTGCTACGTGGTGTAGCCCCTCCAGTTCCAATTCTTGGTGTAGCCCCTCCTTGCTATGGCGGACCGTTCCTCCCTCGAAAGAGGAAACAAGGTCATCCACACCTAACCCTTTCATCCCTTCCCCTCGCAAACATGGTCCTCTTACACGTTCTTCCCTTTCCCTATTACTTCAACACCTCTAACAGACATGGAGACCTCCATGTTCATGTCCTTTGCGGAGACAGAAGGTGATCTTTGTCGAGGCGCGCTCTTAGCAGAGATGGTGACCTCATTTGAGGAAAATGAAAATGAATACTCCACTCCCTTAAACTCCCTACCATTGGAGGGGAACAAAGTGTAAGACCCGAGAAATTCCAATTTCTGGAAAAAGGGCAAAATCGTAATTTTGATTACAAAGTTGCAATTTCGGTTAAAAATCCGTAATTTATTCTCTAGATCTTGGATGACAAAACGGATTGCACTGTTGGGTCGTCTCATGAAATCTAGTTGCAATGCAAAATTTCTTAATATTCAAGGGGCAGTCGGAGTTAGTACGTTCTGAGGCATCGCGTTTAGTGCAAGTAAAACGATTTTTGATGCGACGAAAGTCACATATAAGATGTACTCATGTGTCATAAGTGGTATGAGTAGAGAAATGATGAAAATGGACGGCCGAGATAGTGCCGAATATCGAATCTGGGAAAAGAGGGACATATTGGTCATTTTGGAATTTGTTAATGATAATAGGACAAAAAGGAATAGTTGTCTTCTCAAATTGAAAAGGAGCCAAAACCAAAAACGTGCAGGGGAGATGCAGTAGGGTGAGATCTGATTTTCCTAGAGAAGGCGTCACCTTCTCTCTAGAAGTGTAGGAGAATCCGGCCGTCGGCGGTCTTGAGGCAGAAGGAGAAGCGCTACCGCGGAGAGGGCTTTGCGTGGGTACCGGATTTATGGAGTTTCTTCAAACTCCTTGAGGTAGGGGTTTCTCCCTACTTGAGTTTTATTCATTCTTTAAATGTTTTTCAATGTTTCGGTTGGTATAAGGCATTGAACGGCCGTTTGATCGGTCCTAAACCTTGGGACCAAATTAATAGGAATTTTTGGAAACCAAAATGTTGAGCCATAACCGTGAGGGGCTGTTTGGGTCTTTAATAAACACCAAGTGCTTTAAATCATGGTTGATTGAAATTGGGCCGAGAATGGCGTGAGAAATGCGGGTTCCTGAGTGAGCGGAGTAGATGGTTGCGTGTTTGAGCAATTAAAACCTAGGTTTTTCTTGTTCATAGGAACCTAGTGACACAAAAATATATTTTTGTGTGAAAGTAATGTTTGGTCGAGTGATTCAAGTCGAATTCTTCAGAGTGTTTGATCATTAATAGTGAGCTAATTTCGTGTATGAGTTGTATAAATTACATAACATGATTGTGTGATTTGAATTATGCGAGTATATTCACGTTTATATATTTGCATGTGATTAGACTGTATTGGGCGGCATCACATGCATTCCATATGCCTTTGGAACACCCCATGATTATAGGAATTGGAGTGCATGAGATGGAAGATCTAGAGAAAATGGTTCGGAGGTTGTCTAGAAAACATAAATTATTGGGTAGTCCAAATTAAAAATATCAATCGTCGGGCTGGCCCAATTGATATTCATGGTGAATCGGAAGCAAAGAATATATCAATGGTCAGACTGACGATTGATATATATTCATCGGTAGTACAAAAACAAATAATATATCAATCGTCAGACAGCCCAATTGATATATATACATCGGAGTTGTCCACAAATAAACAAATTAATAATTCTCATACAGAGGCTTGGGCGAGTGTGAAATCGATGAGGATTTCGGGATCAGGTTGGTCATGTAGACTTTCAAGTAGGATCGCATTTGCTTGGATGTGTTTAATTTGGAACATTGCATTGCACTTAGGTGGTGAGTAGCCCATTTGACCGATTCTCCTCTTGAGCATTAGCTCACCCGTCGTGGGACCCTTTTCTGAGATAAATGGGATGATGTGATCTGCCGGGTTCTGAAGAAAGCCGGAATGTGGCTTTGGTGGTTTACATGTATTAGAATTCGAGTATTTTAATATATGTTGTATAAGAGTAAATATTTGAACTCTTAGAACTATTGGATATAGTTGGATTCATAGTTGGTATGTTTCTATGGATATTGTAGTATGGGCGAAGGCCGTTTTATCCATATTTGTATCATTGTGACTATTTTGAATTTGCTTGGGACGGGTTTCATGCGGGTGATTCATTCAGTGAGCTCCCAGGTACAAAGGAGACTACTGCCCGGGTTTTATGAAGTGGTATTCGGGTAACCCGACATCCATGTATTCCGGGTTGTGGTCAGTCAACGGACCCCGGGTTTGGGCGTCCGCAAACTGGTATCGAGCTTAGGTATACGAATACCTAGGGAGCTCGGGTTTGGGTATCCATCACCATTAGGTGGTTTGATGTGGAGTATAGGTACATGGAAACCTAGAGATTGAGGAATTGGGCTTAGGCCATAGTTGAGTGAACATCACCGCTGGGTGTGGTTCGATGTTCGGTTCGTGTAAATTACCTAGAAATCCTGAGGACAAAACTAGGACACTACGCCATGTGTTACGTGTGTTTTGTGATTTGGTGAGATTATTGTATGATAGTGTGTATGCCATGTTTTATGTGTGTTGTGGAATATTTGTGCTTAAGTGATTAGCACGTACCAGTGTATTGGAAACTTTGTTTAGGAGTTTTACAGTGTACAAAACTGGAAATGAAATAAATTGAAATCAATTTATTTGGTTTATTGGATGACAAAATAGAAATTAATAAAATTTTAAGGTGTTAGGACATTCTGGAAGTTCTGATTGCATTAAACTTGAACAAGAGAAGTAAAAGAAAGCAATTTCATAATTGTTTGGGTGAATAGAAAGGTGGAGAAATTTATTTTTTTGTGGCGGAAAAGAAAATAAATTTATAAATTATTAGTTATGAGGTAGAAAATAATTTTCTAAGGTCTTATATAGTGTAAGCGAAGAAAGTAGAAAATAAATTTTTAGAAATTTATTTGTGTATTACGGAAAAATGAAAATAAATTTTAGAAATTTATTTAAATCAATATGGAAAATAAGAAAAAAAAAAAATAGGCGTGCTTAATTTTTTTTATGATTTTCGATAGTTAAATGTGAAAAAAATTAAAAATAAATAATAATAAAGTGCAAAAAGTTGGATTAGACTCTTGCCCGATTAAAATGAGTATTAGTCACGTCGGCCATTGTATCGTGGTAGTGAATGGTAGGAAGAAAATGGTGTCACGATACAATAGTTTGTATCGTGACAAGGATGGCTTGATGACTAGGGGTAAGGGTTGCAATACATGGGGTGTATTGAGACATAAAGAAGCTTGGATGTTGGGAAGGTGTATCGCAATACACCTAGGTGTATTGTGACAGGCGGCAGCTGGAGGCTGAGGAAGGTCACGATACAAGCAAGCGTATTGTGATTGAGGCAAAGGGGATGAGGCAGAGCATTGTATCGCAATACAATGCGTAACGGGCCGCGATACGGCGGCACATGCGCTGCGATCTGACCATGGAGCTGCGACACGCACGGCCGATGGCGTAGGGCGCGGGGCCGGCACCGCGGCAGACACGCGAGCAAGGCGTCTTGCGTGAGCGTGCGTTTCACAATGGCAGGCTGCGATACGGGCCTCGGCACGACATGCAGCCCGAGCGTCGCGGGCGCTGGGCATACTGTATGTGCGCCCTAGGTGTGCTCGGTGGAGGTTAGGTGTTTTGTGCACTCGACTAGTTTTGACTCGGTTTGACTCAATGCATTTCTGAGTCACTAAATGAACCTTGATCATTACAAAATTTTCAAAATATATATATATATTTAAAATTAAATAAAATAAAACAAAATCAAATAAAATTTGACAAAATTTTCGAAAAATCAAATTTTCAAAAATCAAATTTTTGAAAATCAAATTTTGTTGAAAACAATATTTTAAATGCAAAATTGATTGCCTTGCATTACCTGTAAATGCAAGGATGATGTGTATCTGATGATTTATGTGTATGATTAGTGTCTCGGGTATTGATGCCTTAGAATCTTGTAATGGAGCCCAACCGCCATGTTAGCGTAAATGGCTGGTAGAGGCGGGGCAGAGTCGTCCACGGGGGGCCCAGTCGGGCACCACCCAGACAATTTGACCCGACCCTTCGTGGTCGGCGGGCCTTTGTGAAATTTGTAGGTGTTCTTGTGTGCCCTTGCTCCTTGCAGGCTAGTGTAGCGGATAAACGGGAAGATCCTAACCTCCGGAGGTTTAGGGCATTATCAATCCTCAGGCATTCACGGGGAAGGTCCAGATGGTGGTATACCATTGGTTCATGTAAATAGAGAAGGTGTTAGAGGCTATGAGTTACCTTTGTACGGGATTAAATTAGTTGCATTCGGCCTAGAGGGTGAGGCCCAGTATAGTGGAAATGGGCAAGGACTTCTAGAGATCTTAGGAGCCTTAGTGTTTGAGTTATCCCCTAGGGATTAGGGCGAGAATAGGGATGATATGTCGAGATTGTGAGTTAGAGATCTCGGGGACTCTACTCACAGTGGACCTGAGGATCATGGACACGTCAAAGTTCGATGTCATCCTAGGGATGGATTGGGATAGCTTACAGGATCGTTATCGATTGTGAGCGTAGGAGAGTTACCGCCTATACGCAGGACGGTACTCGTGTGGTGTTTCAGGGGGACAAGCATGATATTTTGCCCCATATAGGATACGAGTCCAAGTGTCAGGGACAGTTAGCGGGTTGGCTAGCGTGCCTTACCCTAGAGGACGAGGAGAGACCAGACTTAGATCTACCTCGAGTAGTATGCGAGTATGTGGATGTTTTCAAGGATAGGCTACAGATTTGCGCCTCCACGGTGGTAGACTTAGTGTCGAGTTACACCTGGTACTTCTCCCGTCTCTATGACTCCGCGTAGGATGGGCCGCAGGTTGAGTTGCGGGAACTCAAAGTCCGAGTTAAAGGAGCTATTAGACCAAAGGGTTCATTAGGCCAAGGCACTTCACCATGGGAGCTCACGGTTATTTGGAAGAAGAAAGACAATACCCCTTTGGTGTGTATTGTATAAACGAGTTGAGCGGGAGTTCACGATCAAGAATCGGTACCTATTCAGGATCGATGAATTTCTTGTCCAGTTGAGAGGCCTTGAGTCTACTCAGATAGACCGCCGCGCCTTTGGTGCTGTTTGAGGTTAGGAAACCAGACATCCCCTAAGGCGGCGTTGGGGCGCGTCATGGGCGCTGAGTTTCACGGTGATGCCCTTTGAATTGTGATGCGCCAGCGTACATTCATGGACCTCATCGTAGGGTATTCGACCACATTTGGGCTCCGATTTATGCCGTAGTCGCCGTAGGTGACATTTTGATCTACTCCAGTCAGGTAGGAGCATGAGTATCGCGGGATCGTTTTATAAGATTTGTTAAAGACCATCGGTACATGCCTTCGATCTCGGTAAGTCACGAGTTTAACTTGCGGGGTGAGATTTTTGGGACACGTGGTGTCGGCACCCGGGAGTGTCGGTTGGCTAGAGAAGGTTGAGGCAATGATGGATTGGGAGGGCCGAATGTCAATCTTCGAGATACAAAGTTTCTTAGGATTATTTGGATACAGGAGATTAGTGAAACAAGTTATCCATTCAGGCGGATATAAGTTTCACCTATGGGACATGGACTCCATGGTTGGGGCGGCCCTGACCATAGAGAGAGAAATCGAGGATACATGGAACACTCGGGATACGGGTGTTGGTAGCAAGAGGGAGGATCAGCTTTCTCCTAGTTCGGGGAAGAGGCAGAAGACTTCTGCTTCACTAGTTTGGGACTAGGGCCGGGTTGAGCATGAGTAGCAGGGATTGCCCGAGAGCCGGGGATCCCATGACTTTGGGATGGTAGGTCAGTTAGCCGTGAAACGAGGAGAGTATACGGTTCATTTATCCACACCACAGTATGGGTCGAGGAGGCCGGTTTGGACGGGGTGCTATCTGAAGCACTCCCGGCGGCCTGAATGGGCGGAGGGGCGGAGTGTGTGGAGTCGGGTCGAGGGTGGTCGAGTTGCGCAGGCGTGGTGGACCCTAGGGTGGTGAACACAATGGTTATTGATGTCGGGATTGACATGGGTGGGATTGGCTGACCATCGGGTTGTCGATGGTGGACCTTGGCCGGGTTGTCATACTCGACACGGCATTGGATTTGGGCTTAGAATTAAGGCCTTTAGAGAAGCCAAGTATAGATGTTGCACCTAGGGTGTAGGGTGAGAGTTGACACGATAGGTCGGGATTATGAGTGAAGTCTCTCGGATTAACTGTGGTGGGCAGAGATTGGTTGTCACAGTAAGATTATTGCGTTCGTGTGCACAGTAACCTCACGTCGAGTCGGGTGTGCGTGCCGCGTACGATTCACCACTCTTAGTGAGTGTGGTTAGGTTGTCTTTGGGGCTAAATTGATGAAGACTCATAGTTCGATCAGTAGAGGTAATTAGAGTGTGTTGGGCAAAGCAAGAGGGCCGTTAATCCCTAAGGTGAGAATCACGGAGTTAGGGTGTAAGAGACCAGGAAGATATCGGTATTTACGTGTGAATGTAACGGCTCGAAGTGTAGTGAAGGGTATATTGCAGAAATGAAACACAAGGTCAGTATCACATAAACTTAGAGTTGGTGGTAGAATTCGAAGTGACTCGAGGTTGGATCTTTATTGGAATTGAATTGGGTGTTGGTGGTGCGTGAGGGCTGGTAATGGATATCATTCATGACATGGACTAGATTGGCGGTCCATTGGATTATCATTGGTGTGACCTTAAGGGTCGAGTTTACAAGCGAGGTTGTGTAGGGTTCGTGTTGTATGGATTATATACGGTGTAGAGGACATGCTACGAGGCATGCGTCTTGGATACATAAGAGCATTGGGAAGAGCAGCATAGTGGGTCGCCTACAGCAATAGTTATCGAGGCGAGTATCACGAATGGTGCCGTATGGGGCCTTGTATGGGGAGGCCATCTTGCGGGTCTTAGTGGAGTTAGAGCCAGAGGTGGAAGAAGCTCAGTCGGTTGGTCACGATGCGATTCAGGGCCTCGAGGTGGGTTGATACGACGGTGTCTTTTCATGGCTCGAGCCGAGCGGAAGAGCTATGCGGATGTGCGGCAATCGAGCCATACAGTTCGAGGGTTGGAGATCATATCTTCTTGAAGGTAATGCACAGAGGGAGTGAGTCGGGTTGACGGCGAGGAAGCATCGCCAGGGTTCATTGGACAACACCGAGATGCACCGAGGCGGTGGAAACCTTGCCGGATTCAAGCGTCAGGTTAGCGTTGCGCCCGACATGACAGGTGTCGCGAAGGGTGTTTGGCGTCTCGTCGCTGGGAAATATCTGGATCGTTCGTGTGATGGTGAGGCTGGATTGAGGTCGGCATGCAGATGGGACCTTCGGAGGGACCGGTGTGTGCGTGTTGATGCCGTGATCGGGTTTTGCGGCGCCAGAGCCGCGAGGCTAGTGAGGGGTAATATGGAGCGGTATGGAGTGGAGGAGTCCGCGTGGGACCAGCGAGGACACGATCACGGGCCACTATCCGCCTTGTTTAGGATGACCGATCTCATATTTAGTCGTTTAAGATTTAAATGACTAATTTACCTGCATGGTAGAGTGCACGTTGCATATGCATGTGCGTGATTGTGATTGTCCTGAATTTCGGGACGGGGATTCCTTTAAAGAGGGAGAATGTAAGACCCGAGAAATTCCAATTTCTAGAAAAAGGGCAAAATCGTAATTTTGATTACAAAGTTGCAATTTCGGTTAAAAATCCGTAATTTATTCTCTAGATCTCAGATGACAAAACGGATTGCACCGTTGGAATTGTCTCGCGAAATCTAGTTAGCATGTAAAATTTCGTAATATTCCGAGACAATTGGAGTTGGCACGTTTTACGAGGCATCGTTTAGTCTTAGTAAAGCGATTTTTGATCTTGTGATCACATATAACATGTACTCATGTGCCATAAGTGGTATGAGTAAATGATGTGGACTGACCCCGAGATAGTCATAGAATATCGAATCACTGGGAAAAAGGGACATATTGATCATTTTGGAATTTGTGTGATAATAGGACAAAAGAGATAGTTGTCTTCTCAAATTGAAAGGGCCGAACCAAAAGCGTGCAGGGAGATGCAGTAGGGGTGAGATCTGATTTACAGAGAGAGAGCGTCCACCTTCTCTACAGAAGTGTAGGAGGATCGGTAGTCGGAGTCTTCGAGACAAGAAGGAGGCGCTCTGCCTTGAGAGGGCTTCGCGTGGAGTGCCGGATTTATGGGTTTCGCTGAGCTCAGGGTAGGGGTTTCTCACTGCCCAGGTTTTTATTCCTTCTTCCAGCGTGTTTCAAATGTTTCGGTTGGTATGAGGCCTTGAGCGGCGGAACATTCAGTCCCTAAACGCTGGGGCCAAGTCGATAGGAATTTTTGGAAACCAAAATGTTGAGCCATAACCGTGAGGGGCTGTTTGGGTCTTTAATAGCTTAAATTATGCTTTAAATCATGGATTGATTGAAATTGGGCCGGGAATGGCCGTGAAATGCGGGTTCACAAAGTGAACCGATGAATGGTTGCGTGTTTGAACAGTAAAACCTAGGTTTTCGCATTCCTTAGGAATATTGACACAAAAATATATTTTGTGTGGCTTGAAAATATGTTTGGTCGAGTGATTAGTCGAATTGCTCGTGTTTGATATTAGCCCAGTAGGCCATTTGATGTATGAGTTGTATAATTACATAACATGATTGTGTGATTTGAATTATGCGAGTATATTCACATTTATATATTTGCATGTGATTAGACTATATTAGGCAGCATACATGCATTCATATGTGAACACCCGTGATTATAGAATTGAGTGCATGAGATGAGATCTGAAAATGGTTCGGAGGGTTGTCTAGAAAACATAAATTAGTGGAGGTAGTCAAATTAAAAATATCAATCGTCGGGCGTGATTGATATTCATCAATTAGTCCGCGGCTCAGAATATCTCCAATCGTCGAGCGGCCCAATTGATATATATTCGTAGGTAGTCAAAAAACAAATAATATATCAATCGTCGGAAGCGGCCCGTTGATATGCTGCCATCGGGTTGTCCACAAATAAACAGATTAATGAATTCTCATACGGGGCTTAGGCGAGTGTGAGGGAAGTCGTGAGGACTCGGGATTTGAGTTGGTCATATGGGCTTTGAGTAGGATCATGCATTTGCTTGGATGTGTGTTTAATTTGGAACATTGCCTTTGCGCTTAGGTGGTGGAGAGTAGGCAGCAGAGTGATTCTCCTCTTGAGCATTAGCTCACCAGGTCGTGGGACCTTTGGGTGCATGGAGCGTGCGAGGGACGGCTGATCACAAATTTAGTTACAGAGCTGAGAATGTGGCTTTGGTGGTTTACATGTATTAGAATTCGAGTATTTTTAATATATGTTGTATGGAAATAAATATTTGACTACTTAAAACTATTGGATATAGTTAGGATTCATAGTTGGTATGTTTCTATGGATATTGTAGTATGGGCCCAGGCGTTTTTATCCATATTTGTATCATTGTGACTATATTAGATTTGCCGGACGGCGGGTTTCATGCGGGTGATTCATGCAGAATTAAGAGCTCCCATACAAAGGAGACTACGCGGGTTTTCGAGTGGCGTCGGGCTTAGGCATCCATAATATTCCCGCGGGTTGACGGGTAGTCAACGGATCCCCGGGTTTTGGGGCGCCACACAAAGAAATGTTGAGCTCCCCGCCTTTGATGCGGTTTTCGATGAGTAAGACTGTAAGAATAGCAAGACTGAAATGTGGGGACTGTGGTAGAGGTGTCTAATGGGTCTTGTCGGGCCAACACAACATGTTTCTTGACGGGCCATGTGTGCCAACGTGTCGGGGGCATGCCGACCTAGTGAAGGATTTGGGTCATGCAGTCTGACCCCGAAAAAGTAGTAACCACGGCACATAGCGAGTGGATTATTATTCATGTTAAAACCGTGCAGTACCAATGGAGTCGTGCTAATGGGCTATGATACCGTGGGCTCTATTTTTCAAAAAATATTAATTTCTAAGTACATATATTTATTTTTCATTATACCAAATATTAGTTTTTATTATTAAAGATATAAAAATATAATATTTAATTTAGTATTTAAATTAAAATAAAAAATAAATTTAAAATATTGGATTATAAAAATAAAAATAATAAACTATTTTATTCAATATTTCAACAATTTACATGAAAAATAATGAGAACAAAAAGTGAGTATTGCATCACTATAGTTTGAGTACATTCAACTAGGTTGACACCTACCAAACTATTAATCCCATGCATTACTCACTTTTAAAAATAAATTACATATCATAAATCTAAAATAAAAACATAAAATTTTGAAATTTTGGTTTCCATGCTAAAATTTATTCATCTTTAATTGTCATCGTCAATCTCAAAATCAACTTATTATGAGAGGTATTATAGACATTTGATATAAAATATATAAAGATCATTATTGAGAGTTACACACCCCTCAATTAAAATGATTGCTCTTGTTGGGAGGGGCATTTTAGAAATTTGATAAAAAAAAGTAACAAAATTCAAATCATTTTTCAATGGGCTTGATGGGATGGTCATATGGGCTAACATGATGGGCTGGCACAATGGGCTAACACGATGGGTTAGCACGATGGGCTTGCACAATGGGCTTGCACAATAAAGGTACAGCCGCCGATGTGTGTGTGAGACCGAGACATGGTGGCACATTTCCCTAAGGCATGTGCTTTGCCCAGCTCACTCATGTTGTGCCGGGCTGACCCTGCGATGTCGAGCGGCCATGACATGACATTATAATGGGCCGACCCAAGCGCCAAAATGGGAGGCACGGCCCATTGGATACCTCTAGATTGTGGGTTGATACAAACCCTAATTTATAGGTGTTCACCGCAAATTAAAAAAAAAAAAGAAAAGAAATTATTTGCATTTGAAAATAAAAGAATTTTTAAGAACAAAAATGTCGGCTCTTACCGCCTAACAAATAAATCGATATGTATATTAGCGATATCTCGGTATCATGCGGAAAAATCGACAATATGGTCTATATATCAGCTGATATCTGTTCCATCTTGAAACAACCACAATGGCGACTTTGAAAAACCCAGTTTTCAAGGCATCAAATTCTAAATCGAAAGAGCAAAAAAAAATTAGAATCAAACTCCTTCGATAACCCTACCCTGACATTAAAATCAACAAAACCCAAAATACCAAGAAATCAAAATACATAAAAATAAAAAAAAAAAACCCGGACCGATGACTGAATCGAAAAAGTTATCGGTTCACAGTTCATTGGTTGAACAAATCGTGGTTGAACCGATAACGTCATAAATAAATAATTAATATATTATTAAAAATTGACATAATTATAAACGAATTTGACCGGTTTGATTCAACCAGTTCAACCATCGGTTTAACTAGTTCAACCGTGGTCGACCGGTTATTCAAGCGATTTTAACATTTGAACCCGGGCCAGTTTTGTTATCGATGGATCAATTCGGTCGGTATGATTTTGAAACATTGATATTTTACATATATCTTTGAAAAGAAATACTATTTTACAAGAAAACAATGACATTATTTTTTTCAAAAATAAGATAAAAAATTAATAAAAGATTAGTTTTCAAATTTAGTTTTTAAAAGGTTTTTCATGAATCACATTTATTATTATGATAAAACAAAATAAATATTTATAACATATTAATATATTTACAAAAATTAAAGCGATAAATAATTTAATATTATCGATGCACAAAAATAATTATTTTATTTATTTATTTTTTATAAATAAAATATAATATATAAAATTAATAATTTAAAATTAATAGATTGATGAAAACAAAATTAAACATATTACAATGTTTTTAAAATATTTTGAAATATTCTATGTAGATTTTAAAAGATTTTAAAATGTTTTGTAGTGGCTTTAAAACAAAATTAAACATATTACAATTAATAGATTGATTTATTTCTTTTAAATCAATTTCTTTTGTAAGACATTAAATATGTAAAATGAGAAAAAATATATATATTTTTTGTTTAATATGAGTTATATTCAAGAAAACATGGGGAAGGATTGGATATTATTGTGACGTTTTTTAAACTGAAATATTTATTACGTTTTATCAGGGTTCTCTCTCTAGAAGCCCTCTCAAAGATTCATTTGCTTCAGCGAGAAAAACTTCTTTTTGGTCTTCACTGGCGAAAGACTCTTAACCATACCATCCAGTCGGTCGGAAATATCGATGAGGTTTTTACTTTTGTTTTTCTGTGTTGTTTTCTGTTTGAATATTTTGAAGTTTGAAGGAACCTGTTTTAGTCTCCTAATTCAATGTGTGTGTGTGTGTGTGTGTGTATATATATATTTAAAATGATTTTTTTAGAAAATAATTAATAATAATAACAATGGAAGGTTATAACCAGCGAAATAACCTGCAGTTTTTTCTTCCTCATAGATGATGGAGCTTCCGGATTGATTTCTTTTAATGGTTCCAAATGGTTTTGCTTTCGAAATTGAATATAGTAGAAAAGCAAACCATATTACTAGTAAGGGAGTATGAAAATGAAGTCATCCAAGTTAAAACTTACTTACCTCACCTTGTTACTGAGGGAGAGGGAGAGAGAGAGGGAGATGACAAGGATAATGAAGATAAGTGCTTGCCTTTGGACGTTAGTGTTTCAAAGAAAAATGGAACCTCTCTAAACTTTCACTGCTCTGCTTGTTATAAGATAAGGGATATTACAGTTCACTCCATATCATTGAAAAAAAATTCAGAATCTAGTGAGGATGAAGGGTAATTAAGAAGCCCTTTCAGTTCATTTTATTATGTGTTAATGTTTGTATTATTGATCATTTTTATTGGAATATATATTCTAACGTGGGACAACTATTTCTTTCCTGCAGGGGTTTTGGATGCATTTAATACTTTCAATGAAAGCGAACTTTCACAAGTATTTGGAGATTAGAGGAATTAATCCCAGCTTAACCATTTTCTTGTTTGGTTACCTCTTTTGTAGATAGAGAAGAGGAGAGAGAAGAGTAAGAGAATACTCGATGCGCTTGAAAATGTTTAAGCAGTTTTTGGAGGCTTAGTTACCTACGTATATATGGCCTAAACTTTTTGTTTATTTTCTTTTCCCTTATAAAAAATTAGTCCCCAACATTGTCATTGCCATTACCTACGTATTGTACAACTTTTAGTTAGCACATTGCTTACCCATATCCCAGAGCCGTCGCACCCAAACTGTCGCTTTTTACCAGTCCTCAAAGGTGGGTATGGGACCCACCTACTGTTATCCACCTAGTGGGCCCCACCTGCTGTTATCCACCATACGACACTATAATACAAATTAACTTTTGCAAAACTATGGACACTTAATATCAATAAGATCTTCAAATTCATGCAAAATCAATAATAATAATAATAATAATAAAAAGCTCAGGTCCTTTAACTAAGCTTAAAAAAAAAACCAATCGGTCTGAAGGTAGAAAGAGAGGCAGGTACTCACGAGAAGATGAGTTAGATATATTAAAAAACGAGTAATAATAAAAGAGCTCGAGTCCTTTAACTAAGCAAAAAAGAAAAACAAACACAAAATCGAGGAAGTCTCGTCTATATCATATCGTTCCGTTACCCGGTTACACGCGTGGTCTTCGTTTTCACCACCAAGTCGTTATTATCCATAGCCAGTGGCCTGTTGGTTTCCCATTTACCACCCTCCGTTGGCTTTGATGGCCTTCCTGTCGCCCTGTGGCCTTTCGTTTCCTTCTTGGCGTACGCGGGAGAAGGAGGTAGGTGCCGCGACTCGTGATCTACATTCTTGAGGGAAATAAAACCTAAAATAGGACCCGAAGGTCGAGTTCCAGCCCTTCCTTCCCTTGGAAGAGGAAACAGGGTCATCCCCTTTCCCCTCCTTGGAAATATGGTCCTTCTCTACCTTCTCCCCTTTCCCCATTACTACTTGACACATGGAGACCTCTACATCGCTGCTAGGAGATGGAAGTCTCAGCTCTTAGAGAGCGGCGTGACCTCATTGGCCAATGAAAGGAATACTCCACCGCCCCCTTGATGAAGGCGGTGATCTCCCCGCCAATCAAACAAATATTGAGCTCCAGCTCTTGATGAGTGCGAAGTCGCCCTTTACTTGATCTTTACTTGAAGAAGCTCGCCCCCGAGACAAAGGGGGGGAGGGACGGATCGAGGCGAAGCATTTTGTGGGTGAGAATGTAAGAATTGTGAGACTAGCCGGCTCTTGGCGCGAAGTCGCCAGCCTATCTTGCGGAAGAGAAGCTCTTCGAGACAAGAGGGAGGGGCGAGATATCAGAGATAAAACATTATGTGGGTCAGAATGTAAGAATTTTGGGGCCAGCGGCTCTTAGCGGCGGGGTTGCGCCAGCGTCTTTGCGGAAGGCTCTTCGAGACAAGGGGGAGGACGAGATGTCCATGAGTGAAACATTACGTAAGGTGAGAATGTTAGAATTGTGAGACTGGAGTATGGAAATGTGGGGACTGTGGGGGTGATACTTATAGCCGCAATGTTTTAAAAACGGACCGGTGGGCGAGCCTGGAAAAGTTCTGCAGTTCATGGTTCCTTTGGTCGGACCGATGGTCGAACCGCGATTGAGTAGGTAGCGTAATAAATATATTATTTATAATTTTATTTAAAGTTTTTAATATATAATTAATAATATTTAAGATATTATTTATTACTTTTTATATAAATAAAGTATTTTAAAAATATATATAATGTTTATATATGAAAACATATTAAAAATGGAAGAAACTTATTTATATAAATATATATACTTAATTACTAGTAATATATAATTTTGTTAATATTTAGAATAATCACAATGGCAGCATAATGGTAAAGTGGTTCCCTAGTAACTTCCCTTTCCCATATTTGAATCCATGAGCCTACATTATTTAATTGAATTTTTTTTAGTTACAAGCCTTTTAACCCTTTAAGCTTTCTAATACTAAGCAAAACGACGTAGTTTCGAAGTAAAAAGAATCAAAACGACGTCATTTTAACTTGAAAAACAAAAAAAAAAAAATTGTGGAGTGAACGGTCGGTTCGAGCGACGCCGGGAACCAGCGGTTCATCCGGTTCCTCACAGTCGGCCGTCGATTGAATTGGTTAATGAGTTCAATCGTAAGCAGGGTTTTATGGTGAGCCGGGCCGGTTTAGCTCCGATATCTGATCCGTGGTCTGATCGTAGATCAAGTCGGTTTTTAAATCATAATATAGGGGTTCAGGTACCGTAAAATTTAAAAAAAAAAAAGAAATTATTTTCATTGCAAATAAAAGAATTTTTAAAAACGCCTAACAAAGAAATCGCCCAAAAATCGGTATACACATAGGCGATATTCGAAAAAATAGACAATACGATCTACATATAGGCAATATCCGAAAAAATCGACAATATGATATACATATCGGCGATATCCGAAAAACCAATAACATAGTCTACATATCGGCGACATATCGATACTATACCGAAAACCCCGGATTCCCAAGGTATCCCAAAAAAACCCAGAAATCAGAGAAAAAAAAAATTCAGAATCAACTCCATCGATAACCACTACCCTAATCTTTAAAATACCCAGAAATCAGAATCCATCTATAACCCTCATCTTTAAAAAAAAAAAACACAAATACAAAACGATAAAACAGAAAAAGATCATGGATCTTACCGGACGATGAAGAAATAGAGAGATATTGAGAGATAGAGATTGAGAGACGACCTAGACTGCCTCTCTGTGATCGAAATGGTGCGAGATTGCGAGAAATAGAGAGATAGAAAGCAAGAGAAAGAAAGAAAGAAAAAGAAAGCGTAGAGAGAGAGAGAGAGAGTTGGGTGTGATGACGGCTAGGTGTGTGACCTAGGTCATTTTCGCTTCAAGCGAAGTCGTATTAGGTAATGTAGAAACTTGGATTAGATAGAACGACGTCGTTTTAATGAAACCAAACACATCCCTAGTATTTTTTGCCCCCCTTTCTCTCCTCAACTTATAAATTGCACGGTTTTTTTTAAATTATCCAGAATTTATCATTATCTTTTAATAAAAAATAAATTTAAATAAAAGGTTAGTCCGAGCATTGAGAGGTGGGTTGGTCCGATCAACCGCCTACAAATGAATTACCTGTAAAGTGAAATCATAATCTTTCAAGTACTCTATCCACCTGCGTTGTCTCATATCGAGGTCCCGTTGTTTGAAAATGTACTTCAGACTTTTATGGTATGAAAACACCTCAAATTGCTCACCGTATAGATAGTGGCGCCAAGTCTTCAAGGAAAAAACAATGGTCATCAGCTCCATATCATAAGTGGGGTAACTCTGCTCGTGGTTCTTCAACTCTGCAGGAATACTTAAACCCTAAACCCTCAATTGCATCAAAAAGGCCATCACAATCAGTCATGGGGCATCGTAATACAATTAATACCTCATGCTTCGAGACTATCGGAATGGGAGTGGGAGTAAGCCTCCTTTTCAATTCTGGAATGCCCTCCTCACACAGTCATTCCATTCCAACTGACCTCCTTGGTCCAATCTTGTCATAGGTCGCGGCTGGTCGGGAGAAGTCCTTAATGAACCTCACATGCTTGACTGTCAATCCCGAGCTGTATCTCGGGCGACGGTCTCTCCCGACTCAGCGCCTCAACCTTCTTCGAGTCCACGGATACTCCCGAAGCCGATACCACGTGCCTCAAGAATCTCACCTTAATAAGCCAAAATTCACACTTGCTGAATTTGGCATACAACCAATGTTTTCTCAAGGTCTGGAGAACAATCCTCAAGTGACCCTCATGATCCTCCTTAGACTTAGAGCATATCAAGATGTCGTCTTGAAAAACCACAACGAATTGATCTAGGTAGGGCTGGAACACCTTATGCATAAGATCCATGAATGCCGCTGGAGGATTCGTCAATCCTAATGACATCATTGTGAACTCGAAATGCTCATTCCATTTCTTGAATGTTGTCTTAGGGATGTTTGCCTCCCACTAACTCTGATTATTGATAGCAGGTGCGAGATCTATCTGGAGTAGACTCGCGCCCCTCTCAGTTGATCAAACAAATCATCAATCCTCTCGCCCCTCTCAGTTGATCAAACAAATCATAAATCCTCGGAAAATGGTACCTATTCTTGTGGTAACTACTGTTCAATTCTATCTAATTGATAATTATAGATCACTGCAAATAATATACGAGCGTGGGTGAGTGCTAGGTCTATAAGAACCTCTTGTCAACATTAGTAGTGATACCAGGTTCCTACAACTGTTAAAAAAAAGAAATCATTATCTGTGGCATGTCAGATTATAGGCGATGTACCGGGTGTAACTACGATGGTGAAGTCACATATCACTATCACGAAGGTAATCCAGGCAATTCATCGGAAACGTCCTCATACTCTGACCGCCCAGTGGAGCCAATACATCTCGCCTCATCCTACAGAGTAAAGCTTGCTAATAGCCCATCAACTGCACATTGCTACCTAAGTCATTACACGGCGAGGTAAAACATCGTGCTTATCCCCCTAACACGTAAAACAAGTACCGTCGGACGCATAGGCGGTAACTCTCTTATGATCACAATAAATGACGACTCGGTGTGCCGTCAACCAGTCCATTCTAAGAATGACATCAAACTCCAACGTAATACATGACCCTCGGAGTCCACGGTGGTAAGTCCACGAGATCTCTAACTCCGCCCGATCCAGACATGCGTCGACACTCACCCAGTTCCTGGGGAGAACTCCTGCTTGATGAGCTTTCCAAGGTTTCAACCTCTAAACCCAAATCTTTCACACATCTTTAACACTCGCCTCTCGAATATTCCGTGCGTTGTCCACCTCCCTCTCAATGGAAATTGTTGTAATTACCATCAAGTCCATGTCTTATAGGAGAAGTCCCACAATTTTACCTTGAATGGGCAATTTCAAACCATCCTCAAACTTTCTCACTTTGGCAATATCTATGGCCACATAATATTCCACGACACGGGTTAACTTAGTGAACTTAGCCACGCATTCGAGCACTGTCATTGTTCCTTGTTTTAACTGATTCGTGCCACAGTAGGCTGAGCTAAAATCAACAATATTTATATACCTAAGCTCCTACAACTGCCGTAGTCAAGCTACTGCAGTATAGTGGTCTAGGGTCGAACACGAGGATGGGTTTTCTTCATAAAAATGGTTTGCATTAGGGCATGAAGGTAAGGCTTTCTATTTGGACTCTTTGGAATTCATTCAAAAACAGGGGAATGGTTTGAAAAGCAGGAAATTGTAAAAACTGAAAGTTAAAAACTGGAAATTAACAATGAAGAAATTTACTTTGAAGATTTAGGTCCACTAACTTGGCAAGCTAGGGCAACACATGTCTCGGTTTTATCCTCTATGAGTCAACACAGGATGTAGTTATGGCCCCTTTTTGTTTAAAACCCTAACATTCTTTTATCATTTTTAGAGGCTCGTAAAGATTCACAGTGCATCTCTCACCCGAGCACTGAACCCTAAAGCATGAAGAGTATTGACCTAGGCTAGTAAAGACCATCTAAAGAATCACAGTGCATCTCCACGAGAGCATGAACCCTAAAGCATGGAGTATTGGCCAAAGCAGATAAAAGCAAATGTTATTTAACCACAATTTGAAGAACCACAACATGTGAATATTACTATCATAGAAATGAGTAAGGACCATCTAAGGCCAGTGCACAATCACTTAAGCCTTTGGATCTAAAGCATGTGGAGTATTGGCCAAGACAATAACATCTATATTGTACATTGAGTTTTGAAGATAAGGGAATACACTACCGTAGCTTTTGTTACATGAGGACATGCTTAAGCCCAGCTGCCAAACTAGCTTCCTTCCTCTTCAAAGGAAGGAAGCTTATCAAGCATCTCTTGGTGTCATCTTGAGGTGTGCTTGGCAGCAGGAAAATGAAAGAAAGAAAGAAAGAAAGAGAGAAGAAAATAAAAGCAAAACTTAAATAAGCTCATTTATTTACAAAAGCGATAAATGAAAACTTCTGAAATCACAACTTGTCTTTCTTCCTCTCCTCCTCTCCTCCTCTCCTCCCTTATTACAAAACATGAGGGGTATTTATAGGACTCCTCAAGGTATAAAAATACCAAAAACCCTAATAACTAAGCTAAGTTATAGGATAGGAGAGTAATTCACCAAGTTTGAAGGCGGTTGCATTAATTACAGAGGATGACAGGCACACCAGAATTTCGCTACCGAAATTTCGCTAATTAGCGAATTTACAGCGTCTTCATGGTGGCAATGGTGTAGCGAATTTGGCAAGGGTCTAGCGAAATTGGCAATGGTGTAGCGAATTTGGCAAGGTTGTGAATTTCGCTAGCTAGCGAAATTTCGCTAAGCTAGCGAAATTGTCAGTGAGAAGCGAATTGCAATGTACGATGCAGGTTGCTAGCGAATTCGCAATGTGTCTTTGAGATTACTTGATTGTTCTTGACTTGATTTACGAAATTCGCAAGGGTTCTTGGAGTGGTTGCCTTAACAGGTTGCGAAATTGCACATTTCTTCGTGCATTCCTCTCGTCATGTCTTCAAGCTGCATCTCATTTTCTTCACTTTGCCTTTGTTTTCCATTGATTTTAGGCTTGTTGATGGTGAGACTAAAATTCGACCTCATGATCGATCATTTGCATTGAAGTTGAAGTTCAAATGTGTATAAAAGTCTACAAAACAACCAAAAACACCCTCAAATTGGCATAAGTGTTACTAAGATGACATGAACACTTCAATTGGGATAAATGACATGATTAATGATCAAAAAGCACTCAAAACCTATCTAATATAGGGTTCAAAATTGCACTTTTTGATCACTAATCACACCCCCCAACCGAAACGTTGCTAGTCCCTTAGCAATGCAAAATAAGAATTGAGATGCATGTGGTGATTTTCAAAAAGGTTGTGTTGCAAAAAGGTTATTGTACTTATATACAAACTACATTACTTTAAATTGAACAATTGAAATCAACATTTGAAAACCTATATACAAGAATAAAATCCATTAGAGAACAATTTTTAGAACAACACTGTTTCCATGATTTTCAACTTGGATTTCCACCTAAGTCTAATGGTTCATTTGTATCTAGATTGGTCGATAAAATGCAAATTTGTTTCCCCCCCGACTAGCATTGACATGGCCTTAAGTTTTGAACAACCTAGATAGGGCTAGTTACGCTTTGCTTTCTTTATTCATCTACATCGTAGGGTGCAATGCTTAAATCCGACTTCACCAAAGTCCGTGTAGCGAGGTCCACGATGACTCCCAACCAATTAAGGTTTAGGGCATCGACGGGATCGATGACCACTAACTCTAAAGGCTTCACCGGACTTCAAGTGACTTGAAAATCAGCACCCTGAGTCTTCAAATTCTACTATTCACCCATGTAGCGAACACAAAATCGATGACTCCCAGCAATTAAGGCTTAGGGCGTCGGGTTTCAAAGGCTTTAAGCCATACACTATGACAGTGCTGGGTTTCAGCGAACTCCACGATTTTATTTTCTTTTCTTTTTTTCTTTGTCTTTTTTCTTTTCCTTTTGGAAGACAACATTGGTCTTCAATTGTTGGTAACTCAAACCCTATTCTAGGTTGTCAACGAAAGCCTTTAAGGCCGGCTTTACCAAAGTGGAGGAGGCATCTGGTGCTAACTTGTGAAGCAATCTAGAGTGCAGTGTGTGACATAGCATAAAGGGGGAAATTTCCAAGTTGAACATGCTAGAACAGTGACTGAACAAAATTTAGTTCAAGCATGGAATTCGTTCTAAAATATAGGAGACAACATGATGAGTCAATCTTCCAATTTAAAGCAATTCAATTGTCCAATTGAAGCAATTCAATTGTCCAGTTTAAAAGATAAACATTTACACATGGCAAAGCACAAAACATGATATATAAGTCGTATATATACCTTTGAATAGCTTTTGATATAGCCAAAAGTGGCTAGTACACATGAATATCAAGCTAAACACAAAATATCAGCACTTTACCATAAAATAAAAACTGCTAAGTTAAAAATTTTAGAAAACTAACTAAAATAACAAAAATTAATTAACTTAAAACGAGAAAATAAAATGTGTGGAGCTACCAATTGGTTTAAGAAAACACTGAACCGGAGTTCAATTTCGAATTAATACTCAAGGGGGTCAAGGAGAATGATCTCCTCAACCCATGCATTTCTTTGGGGCGCTCCATGGTTTTGGGTGACCCGATTGTTGATGTGGTCCTTGGCGGTGGCTTTGGAATTGATCAATTGACTTGCGATTGGTGTTGTTATGAGACCAAAATTTCTTCATCTCCACGATGATCCTTTCATTGCAATTCATGGGCACTTTGTTTTCCTGCACACTAACCAATTGAAACACTTTCATCAGAAATTTGATTTCGATTTTAACAAATTTTGCTTGTTGTTCTATGAAGATGTTTAACTCAGGTCATGTTACCAAACGTAAGTTACATGACTCCATTTACGACAATTTATTATTGCATTGTTTGTGGCAGAAATGGTCTTCCTAGGATGAGCGATAATTGGCATGATTGGGTTGCTGCAATTGGTTGAGTGTCAGTACCACAAAATCTGGGTAGTAGAATTTGTCTATTTTCTGGGACATCCTCGGCTATCCTTAGGGATTTTCGCGATCTATCGGCCCGATGAGAGGTGTGATGTTAGTAGGTTTTAAGTTCACCTAAACCTAGCTGCTTGTATCTTGAATCTGACATTAGGTTCTGCGGCTCATCGAGCAAGGACTTTTCTATGCAATTCCACAGTATTATTTGAGGTAGTTGGGAATCCGGGATCTTTGTATTTAACGGGGTATTTGCTTTGAATTATGTGACATGTTCGGTGAGAAATGCCTTCTTCTAATCCCTTTTGATTGTGCAAGATCTTTCAAAATTTTGCATAGCGGGGACTGTTTTGATTAGGTCCAGTAAAGGTATGTTAACCTTCACTTGTCTTAAGACTTCTAAAATGCCTGCTTGTTGAGATGCCTTCTTTTTACCTCTAAGTGCTTGTGGAAATGGAGGTGGTATGTGGTATTTCATTGAATCTTCCTTTAGGAGAATATGCTCAGAATACGATTTTCTCCACACTAGGTTCTTGAACAGGTTTGGCATAAATTTGATTAACTTCTTTCGGCTCCTGGGGTAATCACAGCCTTAACTTCATCCATTCCCGAATTGTTGGATGACCCTACCTCATGATTTCCCTTAGGATTTGGAAATGTTTGAGATGGAAACCTCCCTTTCTCTTGTACCTCAAGCAACTTGTTAATCTTGGTGATTGAATACTGTAGGTTGTCAAATTTTTTATTTAGATTGCTCTCAAGCCCATCTATTCTCTTGTTCAGTGTGCTCTCTACAGTATCAATCCTTTGTGCCAATTGCACATTGGTTCCATTTTGGTCATTAACAAAATTGCCCACCACCTTACTCAAATTCAATATAGCTTGTTCCACTGGAGAAGAGGATGATGGTTATTTGTATTTGTGAGAAACAAACTGAGGTTTGCTTTGAGAGTACATAGAGCGAAGTGGGCTTCCATGAAAGGTTAGGGTGATTTTTCCAGTCAGGGTTATAGTTGTTACCATATGGAGCATCTATGGGTGGTTTATTTTGATTTAGGACATGGGCATACTCTAGACAGTGCTCCTCAGGGTGATTATTTGATTGAAAATTGAAGCAAGAAAGTTGGGATGCATATAACTCATTTACTGTTTGCATTTCACGCTGATTTTCATTTCGGATCATCGATCTTTGAGTTAAAGCTAGGTCGATTTCGCTTTCATCTCTGTGTCTTCAGGAAATGCGAACTTGTATCCCCTTGGGTGGTTTAATGGCCACAATCTTTCAACTTCCCCAGTTAGGTTCATCCGAGAGCTTTGGAAGTTTCAGCTCGTAATTGAAAAATCCATGGCTTATTCGGGATGTTTACTCAAAAAGTTACCCCCACACATAGTTTCCAGCAATTGTTTCATGGCAGGAGACATACCACCATAGAAATGGTTCACCAACATCCAAGTGTCAAACCCATGATGTGGGCATGCACTGATGGTTTCCATAAATCTTTCCCAACCTTTGGTAAATCTCTTACCATCCACGAGAAATTTTAACGAGTATAAATTGCCTTTTCAAATTATTAGTCTTATAGTCTTGGCTTCTTCAAGAATTCGACTTGCGCTCAATTTAATTTCTTATGGTTCTAGGCCTCAATGAGTTGAGCCATATCTTGGCCTTGTCCTTGAGGGTCAATGGAAATGCTTTTAGCTTCAGCAAATCCATGTCCATCATACCTTCCTTGAAGGTAGTGCATACCTCCTCAAAATCCCTAAGATGTGTGTATGGATTTTCATTCTCCATACCATGGTACGTGGGAAGTAGGGTGCAAATAGGGCCTCAACGCTACATCTTCGACGGGGAGGAATGATCTGAGATGGGGCACTAACTCTGGGAGGGTGGATGCCCACGATCCCTCATGGTTCTATATTGCATTGGATTCATAGGGGTTCTGGTTGACTTTGTTGTTCCTCGGGTATGGGATCCATGGTATCGGTTTGTGCACTAACCTCACTAGCTAGGTGGGGTTGTGTACTAATCCTGTCACCTACGAAGTGTCTCTATCCTTGTTGCATTCACAGTTGTTACACAATTATGAGACAACAGTTAGACCAACAAAGAGTCTTTAAAAAGAAAATTAAAACTAATCTAACAAAAAGAAGTAAAATGGCCCGAATGACTTGGAAAAATTTGAATCGGGTCACGATTCTTGTCAAGTGCTAGAAGCGCGATTCTTTGATATGCAAGAGTAAAAGGTTACCTTCACTTGTGATGTGGATCACAAGTACTCTTCAACACCATTAGTAGTCGGGGCACCATCCCAGGCAAGCGGGCGCCATTTTGATTCGTGCCACGGTAAATTTGGTAAAATCAACAATGACATATACCTAAGCTCCTGGCTGCCGTAGTCAAGCTACTGCGATATAGTATTCTAGAAATTCGAACACGGGGATGGTTTCTTCATAAAAATGGTTTGCATTAGGGCATGAAGGTAAGGCTTTCTATTTGGACTCTTTAGATTCATTCAAAAGCAGGGGAATGGTTTGAAAAACAGGAAATTGTAAGTACTGAAAGTTAAACCCTGGAAATTAACAATGAAGAAATTTACTTTGAAGATTTAGGTCACTAACTTGGCAAGCTAGGGCAAACACATGTCCTCAGGTTTTATCCTCCTATGTGAGTCAACACAGGATGTAGTTATGGCCCCTTTTTGTTTAAAACCTTAACATTCTTTTATCATTTTTAGAGGCTCGTAAAGATCTAAAGAATCAGTGCATCTCTCGTTATTATTAGATTTATAGAGCGTCGGGTGGAGGTGTTTGGGCTAGTGAGACCATCCTAAGAATCCTGATTGCATCTCGCTGAGCACTGAACCACTAAAGCATAGGTATTGGCGAAACAATAAAAGCGAGTGTTGTTATACCAATTTGAAGAACCTAACATGTGAATGTTACCTCATAGGCAAGTAGGGACATACAAGAATAGTGCACGTACTAAGCCTTGGATCTAAAGCATGGAGAGTATTGGCCAAGACAATAACACATCCTATGTTATCTTGGCCAGTTTGAAGATAAGGGCCATAAATACACTACACATTTTAGTACATAGAGATGACATGCTTAAGCCTTTGCCAAGCTAGCTTCCTTCCTCTTCAAAGGAAGGAAGCACGTAACATCTCTTAGTTGTCTTCAAGAGGTGTGCTTGGCAGCCGGAAAAGTGAAAGAAAGAAGAGAGAAAGAAGAGAGAAGAGAAAATAAAAGCAAAACTTAAAAAATAAAGCAAATTTATTTACAAAAGCGATAAATGAAAACTTACAAATCACCAAAAACTTGTCTTTCTTCCTCCTCCTCCTCTCCTCCTCTCCTCCTTATTTACAAAACATGAGGTATTTATAGGACTCCTCTGAAGTGTAAAATACGAAAACCACAATAAACTAAGCTAAGTTATAGGATGGGAGAGTGGTCGAGTTTGAAAGCGGTTGCATTAATTCTGAGGATGTGAGGCTGCAAATTTAAGCTGCGGGAGAATTTCGCTAATTAGCGGAATTTGGCAATGGCTAGCGAATTTGGCAATGGTGTGCGTTTGGCAAGTCGCGAAATTGGCAATGGTGTAAGCGAATTTGCTTAAGGTTGCGAATTTCGCTAGCTAATATTGTCATTGAAAATTGTCGATGAAGCGAATTTCGCAATGGCACCGATGCGATTTGCTAGCGAATTGCAATGTGTCTTTGAGATTCTGCGAGCTGTTGCAAGCAGTTTGCGAAATTCGCAAGGATTGCGAGTGGTTGCCTTGAGGTTCTTGAAATTACTTTGTTTTGTTGTTAGGTTCCTCGTCATGTCTTCAAGCTGCATCTCATTTTCTTCACTTTGCCTTTGTTTTTCCATTGATTTTGGGCTTGTTGATGGGTGAGACTAAAATTCCGACCTCATGATCGATCATTTACATTGAAGTTGAAGTTCAAATGTGTATAAAGTCTACAAAACAACCAAAAACACCCCTCAATTGGCATAAGTGTTACTAAGATGACATAGACACTTCAATTGGGATAAATGACATGATTAATGATCCAAAGCACTCAAAACCTATCTAATATAGGGTTTCAAGAATTGCACTTTTGATCACTAATCATTAACTCACAAGGAACTCAGAGCTTTGCATATCGAGAAGATCTTGAAATGCCCATGAAGAGCCTAAGAAATTCATCCCATGTCATTGCCTCGAGTTCCTTGAAGCATGACCCCAAATCCCGCCTTCCAGTTCATTTATCATAAATTGTTTAAGAAAAAAACATTTTTGATTGTATTTGTTAGCTTATTGGTTGTTGTCTACTACTCTTTGAATGTGCAACTCCAATTCCAACAAAAGGATGGGAGTGATGAAGGAGTGAGTGAGATCTAAAATCTAAGTTTTAAGGTTTCTTAAATCGTTTCTGTTATTTAAGAGAATTCCTTTTTGTCTTTTAGTTGTGTAGATGATGATGGCTAGTTTTATGAGAATTTTTACATGTCTTGTTTGGGTAATTTGAAAAAAGGCGGAGCCCGAGAACAAGGTTCGGACCCCCGAAGAAGACGATGTTGTTGTCTCTTGGATTCTGGGTCTCGGATCGTCGGGGGGCATGAACACAGCAACGGGACTGTAAAGCAAACAATGCCGGCGGTGGTGTCTTGAGCCCGCCTCTCCGATGCTTAAGTTAGAATAGAGAGCGTAAAGATCTTCTGTTTTTCAGTAGAGTATCTTCACATACCTTTCTGTGGTGATTCCTTCCTTATTTATGAAGGAGGAGAATGATCCACTTTTTATGGAAAGTGGTGATTGGTTTCCGAAATGGAAGGGAGGAGGGCGCTTCATTTGCGCGTTAATCATTTTTCCTTTTGGATAGCCTAGTCATTTGAATCTTTCGCCTCAACGATCGTTTGATCATCCTAAGGGCGGTTACGTACGTGGTTCGTGGAAGGATGTGTTTCGGTATCATGAGTCGGGGAAATTATTAGGTAGGTCATCTTCGAGAGGCGTAAGCTAGGAGAGGATGTGCTCGGGCAATAAATCCTGCAAGCCTCCGCTTTGATCGGATAGTCCACGGGCCAGGATTCGGGTTGTGGTTTGGATCCGTGTTGTGAGGATGCGGACTGGCTTTGTAGAGGTACCCAGGCTGAAGCTTGGACCTATTGTGGGCTTTTAATCTGCTAGGCCTTTTGAATGGGTCTTGGGCCCAGCATGACCACAATGCCCCCATTTGTTCGGCTAGGAAGATTAGTCTTCCCCGGTTAGAAAAATACCGTATTCTTGACCTGTTTGTCGTTGGGAATGGGGGACAGTTAATGCTTGTGTGTTCAGCGTGCAGCAGGGTTTCTATTTTTGGTAACACATTTAATACGGCCTTTGCGGTTTCCCACAAGTTTGTAACCCCTATAAAAGGCTGCAAGGTGATGGAAACTTTTGTGCTAATGGCTAGTTTTGAGTTTTCGTTGGATGTGTATGGCTAGACGCTGTCGAATCTTTGCACAGTACTGGCACCGATTGCTCCACGGGCTGTCTTGAGTGTTGACAAGGAGTCGGCGGAGGCTACAAGGAGCGATGTTAGACTGCTAATTTTGGTTTTGAAAAGTCCGTGGGTGGTTGGCTTCAGATGGGGAATCCTCTACGACCCAGAACACCCTTCCCAGTCCGTATATCCATGTTCGTGATCGGCCTTGTATGCCCAGTAGCTTTGGCATCGTTGAAAGCCCATTTGTAATCATATTGCGAAGCTTGGCCAAAGGCTTTTCTTTTCATATCTTCTTTCTTAGCCTCTTCTTCAACTCTTTCCTCTTTCTTAGCCTCTTTTTCAACTTTTTCCTCTTTCTTAGCTTTTTCCACTTAACTCTTAGGCTTTTTCTTGACTTTTCTTCTTTCTTAGGCTTAGTTTCGGCCTTAATGGTTATGTAGTGTTGAAGTATGGTCGCTTGGTTGTAAGCGTTGTGTGTGTAATTATGATCGCCTTTTGGTGTAATTAATGAAATTGTGTTTTTTGGAATTTTTGCATCTTTTCTCACCTTAGTTTTCTCGTGCTCGACTAACCGGTCAACAATGTAGACTAACTCCTTGGGACAAGGGTTATGGGATTTGATGAATTCTAGAATGGGTCGGCCCTTACGATTCCTGACTGGACTTTGCTTGGTTGCTTGGCCCAAGCCTGTCTATTGGGGAGGCACAAAGGCCCTAGCTTGGGGGCCTGGCCTGAACTAGCCAGCACTTGTTTGCGTACACAGTAAGTGAGCGTCGCACGGGTTGAATATTTTGGAGAGGCGATGAGTCAGCAGTGCATTTAATGCACCTGCAGATGCTAGACGCCTAATACATAGGGAGTCATAATTGGATTTCACCCGTTTCCATCGTGTCTACACCATTTTCTTGTTTCCCTTCCGCTCAAGAGCTTCTCTGCGATCTTTCTGCTTTGTAGGGTTACGTGTTTTGCGGCTTGTCTTTCCAAGCGTTTGTTTTCCCCTATCTTCTAGGTAAGCCTTGTTTTTGCTCTAGGTATGTTTGATTCTAGTTGCCAGCATGTTTTTGACGACAGGATCGGAGGAAGATGTTTTCAAGACAAGCTAGAATTGGGGGGGGGGGATTTCCTGGGTCTGGTAAATTCATGTTCGTTCTCGCCCTTTTACTAGTTTGGTATTATGGCATGGAACTGATTCCCCTTTTCTCTGCCCTTTTGTTGTTGTCTTCTTACAGTATGGGAAGAGGTCAAGAAGAGACTTCCACTAGTCAGGTTGGCCGCAGAAGAGGGCCTAGCCAGGATACACCTTCTGCAAGCAGCATCATCTCCTCTCTGTCCATGGAGGAGTTGAGGTCTTATTGTCGAATTCCTAACGATATCGATTTTGAGTTATCGGATGTGGTCAGTAGGAACCACTATCGACGAGGAAGAAAGTGTAGTGTATTTCACCCAAGAATAGCTTGTAGCCGAGATCCGCTTCCCTTTTTCATCTCTGGTAAAGCAGTTCCTGCACTTCTCTAGAGCTCCTTTTGCTCTTATTCATTCGAATGTCATTAGGATGCAATGAGATCTGGCATCTTTGAACCTCATTTTCTATTAGTCATTTCCGTTGGTAGAAGTCACCTTTATTTACACCTTGGAAGTTAGGACAAGGGTTGGCTATCCAGCCGACCCAGAGCCCCGGCGCAGTGGTTACAAGACTCTCCGACTTTCCTAAGATCGAGGCGAAGGGCGTGATCTTGGTTAGAGGACCTTGATATGGGACCCTGGGCTCCCCTGACCTCCCATTTTCTTTGAACCAATCAATGTCATTCCCAGGTGTTTTCAAGTTGTGGGATTTGTATGTCAGTGCATTTCTATACGTCTATCACATTCACGTATCTTATTAATAAATATTTTTGTGCGAGGAAAGTGGACTCGATTAATTGGCGGGAGGAGAAAGCCCGGCGAGAAAATTCATAAGTTGCTAGAGATTTACGGCGGAGCGGCGTAGCGAAATTCTGCTTAAGCGTGAAATTTTCGTGAGTTAGTCGCCCAGCCCATCTCCTTACATTATTCCGATTCCATGCCCTCTTCGCATAGAAATAGTGGAGGAGAACATTCACGTTATTCTTTGATCTCCTGAATTTAGCTGGCATTTCGTCTCCGGCCGAAGCTTCAGGCCAAAGGCGGTTGGTCGGCCCAGTGATGTCCGTGAACAACCTTCTTTGGTCAGGGAGGATTTCGGCCTTGTCCCCCAAGCATCTCAGGAGGATGATAGGGGTAGCCGTTTGGAGCGTTTCCCTTTTGCGAAAAAGGGTTGTCGTCCTACCCCCCAAGCATCTAAGAAGGCGGCGGGGTGTCCGAACAGCTAAAGACGCCTGGAGCGGGGGTGGAAGATTTTGTCCCTTGGGTTCCCCCAACATCTAACACCACCACCCCTTGCTAGGGAAGAGGAAGAAGAGGAGGACAAGATGGCTGATCTCGTTCATAGCCGACGCCTGGCCCAGCAGAGGTGCTAGCTTTAGCGGGGAGGCCGATGCTACCCAGGTGTTGGTGGGTGATCAACATCCATCCGACGAGAATTTGGATGTGTAGGCTATAGTCGTTTCGGACTCGCCTGAGATGGGCTTCCATGGCCGGTTGAAACGGATGCCTTCTTAGCGGATTAGGAGAGGTCTCCTAGTTCATGCGGTCCGAGGAGGACATTCCCTCGGAGACGGTGCTGCCAGTGGGACAAGGCTACATCTACCTTAGCCGGCGTGATGGGGCCGTTGCTTCCCAATGGTTCTTTGTTGAATTCTTACATTCCTCCACAGGGCTAGGCTCCCCTATGGAGGAATGTGTACCTTGCTTATGGGAGCTCTCCTTACCTTACATATTTGCCTTGCCTTACCTTACCTTCCTTTAGGGCGGAAAGGTGTCAAGATATTAATCTTGATCAATTCTTGGAAGCCTTCGTTTAATCCAGGCGAATCCTCGGTGCCCATGTCTGCTTGCTCTGACACTACGCCCGGATACTGTTATCACGCCCGAATTCAGTCCGGCCAGATAGGCGGGTCAGGCCAAGGACCGGGAAGCGAGACCTTATATTGGGACTCTTTACCTGTTTTTTTTTTTTTTTATAAGAGAATCAAAATATCATTTACATATACTGAGTTCCATTTACAAATACAAAACTATACTTTTACAATTACAAATCAGAGTATGGAACATACTATGATGGACCCCTACTAGTGTGCTAGCCCAGCCATATGCGGAAACTTTCAGACGTCTTCTCCTGTACCTACACGGATTAAAAACCCGTGCTAAGCTTTACGCCTAGTGGGAAACATATGACTTATACAGAAACATATACACTTATCTTGAGATCATAATAATCATATAACGATAACGGATCTCGAGTCTTCGAGAATTCATATAGCAGTTACATACATGAATTATCCTTCCTTATTGACTTATGCTTGTTCAGATCTCTCGTATAAGGTAATGAACTTATACTTATAACACTCTTATACTTACTCATAACTGACACTTATGTCAGACTTATTCTTATTCCTATCTCCCGTAGGATACATATTTATACTTGTATTAGACGTATACTTATTCAGATCTCCCAAATGACATATATAACGGACTTTTGCATAATTATAAGTCCGAGCGTAGGAGTTACAGAGTTTATGCTTATACAAAGATACTTATACACGTATTGGTACTTATCTCTATCTCAGATCTCCCGTAGGAGTTCACAGGAACTTAATAGCCTCTGTGGTACCCTTAGGTACTAAGGCTTATACTTATGCTAGGGTTTACACTTGTTGAGACTACGTAGGTACTATGAGATATTACGAGGACATATGCAGTGCGGAACTTATCCTTATCTACGGAAGTACGTAGGTACCTCTTGAGTTTATCTTTATGAGACTTATATAGAGGTACCGTAGGTACCTACGAGTGTGGGATACGAGTGCACATGGGTGCTACGAGTGTCGGATACAGAGGTACCCGTGGGTACTGCAGAGTGTCGGTCACGAGGTACGTGGAGTGCTAACGAGTGTCGGATCTTAGTACGTGAGTCTTCTGAACTTATACTTATTCTTGTATTTCAGATCTTATTCTTGTATTACGGAGCATATGCTTGTATTTCGGATCTTATACTTGTATTACGGAGCATATACTTGTATTTCGGATCTTATACTTGTATTACGGAGCATATACTTATCTTATAGATCTTATACTTGTGTTATAGAGCTTATTCTTGTATTTCGGATCTTATACGGAGCTTATTCTAGTACAAAAGTACCCGTAGGTATTACACAGATTCCTTATACGGAGGTACCCATAGGTACCACTGAACTTATACTTATTTTACCGATACAGAAGTACTCGTGGGTATTACAGAACTTGTACTTACTTTTACCAATGTAATTTATAAGTCTCTGGGAACTTATACTTATTTCGCCGTCGAGAAGTACACGTGAGTACTTCTGAATTCATTATACGAGTACCCATAGGTACTTTACTGGACTTATACTTATATTACAGACGTATACTTATTTTACCGTCACGGAATTGCAGTAGGTACTACAAAGATTTTACTTATCTGAAGTACCCGTAGAATGCTTATAGAGTAGATCTGATGCAGGAAGATTACATTAAGAACTTTACCATCTTCAATTCTCTACTCTTATTCTTTATTCAGAGTCTTATCATATAACTGTTTGACTACCAGACCAATCATAAGAAATGAGTAGGACGCAGCACAATAAGTACCCGAAGGTACAATATAGTACTAAGGTGTCGTAGCACAAAACAAGAGTACGAAGTGCAGACGAGTCACACATTAGCACTAATCGGGAATATCAGAAGTACCCCTAATCGGAGTCTTTGTAGCACTAATCAGGAATACCGAAGTACTAATCAGGAGTGCCGTATCACTAATCGAGTACGAGTACTAATCGTGGGGTGTTGCTAATCGGAACTGGGAGTGTCGTGGCACTAACGGGGAGTCTTTGAAGCCTTCTTGATCAGAACGTCCACTCAATCATTCTTTGGTCCTAGGTAGTCATATGATCATATGTCTTTCAGAATTCATAATGTATTTTAATTATATTCCGTGTTCATGACATATTGCTTTTCATGTTCATGTTCATGTTTCAGTTCGTTTTCATATTTCATATCCTATTCATGTTGCATGAACACAGCTATACATATTGCATTTCCTATATTTTTCCTGTTAATATACTTGTACAGTATAATGCCTATGTATTCACACATCATTCATGTATTCTTGTCCCTCTATGAATCTATTTTACTTAGAAATTGGAATCATTCCAATTGGATCATCCAAACTAAAGTTATGGCATTTTCATACCAAACTAGTCAATTCTGGAATTACACTGGAATGGATGTAATACTCATTTTCAGGAAGCAACTATACCTGACCTGGTTCTTTGTATTCATTTGAATCTAAGGTTTCACAGGGTTCGTCTTCAACTAGAATCACCTGAATCGAGACACTTAGAGCTCGAGTTACGATCCTAAACAATAGGGGCTAATCTATGTTCCAAAAGCGAGACAGTGGCTTGAACATAACCCTAATTTGGTGAATTTTGGTCCACATAGAATCAGAATTTGAAGATTACCTATTTCAGTATGTTTAGTTCTGCATAGTATATTTTAACAGCGACTTGAATCACTCAGATTGGATCGAAATAAGGCAAGTTATGGCCAAATACACGGTCAAAATAGAAACGAGAACACTACGTAAATTATTCGACTGTCTTAGTGCAGACTGAATTTTGCCGAATGTAGGTTTTCTTCATTTTTCCATATGTTGATACCCAATCAACTCGATACACCGTAAACACATCAAAACCACTCCAAATTCATAAGTAATCTATTTTACTCAATTCATCTTTCATTACACATCTTTCCTCAAAAATCTTCCATGAATTTCTCCCAAAACAAATCTAAGATGGGTCATAACCCATACACAAACCACACATGAAGATTAGTTAGGGTTTGTTCTAAGCCCTAACTCAATTGCTTTCAATTAAACCATGAATCCAACCTCAAATGGAGGATTCCATACTTATTTTAACCAAGCTAGAGTTTTTCAACTCAATTTCATTCAAACCTAGAGTTAGGATCAATTCCTAACTAAACCCCAGGTTTGGAACTCATAAAATTTCCTAGAATTCCATACAAAACCATAAGATCCTTACTTTCCATGTAATATCCATACCAAAAATCATAGAATCCATACCATTTTTATCTTCCTCTCTTCTTCTCTTCTCTTCTTCTTCTCTTCCTCTTCCTCTTCTTCTCTCTTTTCCTCTTTTCTTCTTCTTTACGTTTTTGGTCTCTCAAAATGAGAGACCAAATGCTTTTATCCAGATTTTTTTGACTTAAGGCCATGTTTGGCCAAGACAATAAAAACCCATTTTTGGCTTCTTTTCTCATTTTTGCTATTTAGCCCTTTCTCTCTTTATTAATCTCAATATAACTTATACATATTATACTTTGGCATCCCATCTTTCTCAAATTCCATAATTGCATATAAACTTATTGATTTATGCCTTTTATGTCCTTAAGTGGTAAATGACCACTTTACTTATCTCACAATATTCATTCCGAATTCTCTTTATTTTATTTCCAGAAAATTCCATTTTAGCTTATAATATACCCTAAAAACAAATTCAAGAAAACTACTGGGACGTTCGGGTGTTACTGTAGCTATGCGGGTCGGGGAAGAGCCCGAATAATATGTCATCTCGAGTCCTGCCTATGATTATAGGGCAGACTCATGGTGGTTGAAGAGCAAACATCTTCACATGCTTGTAACTTTTGTCTAGTCGGTGAATTTGTATGTTTACAATTGCTATACCTTTGTTCTAGTATCTCTTCCAAGTTATTGCCTTATTCTAATGCGTTCTTTTGCTATTACAGCTATTTGAAACGTGCAGCATCGAGTTCAGGTCTCGGCGGGGATGCGAAGAGGTTAGGCTCTACAGCTGTCAGTCGTTCTGAACCGCAGCGAAGTGCTTCTTTAATTTGAAGTGGAGTCTAATTCCTAGTATTTGGGAGAAAGAATGAGGCGTTGAAGGTGTGGCTCGGCGAAGTGTTGCTCGCCATGAAGCCTCGATGGCCATGGATGCCGTCACGGCGGGAGTGCAGGCGAAGGTGGAGTTCAAGTTGACGGGGTCAAAATGCCACCGGCGAGGAGGCTAGGCGAGGCGGAGGGGGCGAGAGGCGAGGCTAGCCGTCTGGCCGTCGAGCGAGTCTCTCTGCTTCTAGAGCTTGGGACTAGTAAAGATGTAGTGTTCGCTCTTCAGGTACAGGCCCTTAAAGAGAAAAAGGCCCTGGAGGAGGCTTATGAGGAGGGATTCGACGTGATTTTCAATTATGGTTATGGTTGTGCTTTCGCACATAATATTTGTGGAAGTCAACCCGTGGTTACAGATTGGATGCCAGACACATCCAAGCCATTACCCCCAAAGTTCTTTATCAACCTCGTGCCTCGGGTGTTGTTCTACTTGAAGCTTCGACCGGCGATGTTACGCCTGGTAGAAGCGATGATTCCTTGAGAGAGGAGGCTCCATTGCGGTCCTTGGGATAGATTAGCGGCGGGCGAGCATCTCTCACTACCCGAGGTTAGGCTGGAGTGTGAGCCTGATTTTACGCAGAGTAGGGAGAGTGAGGAAGCAAATGTCTCTAGCGGGGGCTAGGGGTTGTATTTTGCCATTGCTCGTTGAGCCTTGTTCCTTCTCCAATGTTATGTACCCCCGATTTTTGTTATTCTGTAACCAAGTTTCATAATAAAACATGTATTTGTTTTTTTAATCGATGTTGTTACTTTCCCTTTGTCGAATCACGCAATTCAGCTCATTTAGTCGGATAGGCAAAGATATACCTTGAGTAGGACATTGATCAGGTCCGGATGAACACACCGGATAGACAAGGTTCACTTGTCCCTCTTCTAGCGTCTCTTTACCCTGGCTTCATAATGAACCAGCTGAGCATCAACCATACTAGGCCGGTAGGACATCGACCCTTACTTTCGGGCTTTGCTTAGTGAACGGTGGAACATCAACTATATTAGATTCGGTGGGACATCAACGTGGCTTTGTAGTAAAATAGATAGTCATCAACCATACTGGGCTGGTAAGACATCAACCTTACCCGGGCTTTGTAATGAACCAGCTGGGCATCAACCATACTAGGCGGTGGGACGTCCCTGACCTTACACGGGCTTTGTAATAAGCGCAGGTTAGGCATCGACCCATACTGAATTTGTGAGACATCAACCATACTAGGGCTTTGTAATGAACCAACTAGCCATCAACCATACTGGGCCAATAGGACATCAACCTTACTTGGGCTTTGTAGTGAACCAGCTAGGCATCAACCATATTGGGCCGGTAGGACATCAACCTTACCCGGGCTTTGTAGTGAACCAGCTGGGCATCAACCATACTAGGTCGGTAGGACATCAACCTTAACCGAGCTTTGTAGTGAACTAGCTAGGCATCAACCATACTAGGCCAGTAGGACATCAACCTTAACCGGGCTTTGTAATGAAAACTGAAATGGGAACATGGTTAGAGATTGAATCATTCTTTATTGATGAGTACGCTTGAGTTGCATAACATTCCATTCTAGATACAGTGTCGAGTCTAGTTTATCAATGCATCGATTTGGATCGCCCGACTTGCATTACAACATACGGTCCCTCGGCTTGGCTTGAACTTCCAGGCTATGGATCATTTATGTTCTCGAAAACTTTCTCGAGGACCCCGGGTCCAGCTGGAACACATTCGGGGTTTCACTTGGCGTGCATTGTATAAAGTTTTCTAGCTGCGGTGGTATGATGCTCTCGCACAATCAACATTTAGCCAATTAAATGCATATGTCTAGGTCAGCAATCAAGTTCGATTCATTTGCCAAGAGGTATATCCGGTTCGGTAGCGGGCATACCGATTTTTGTTGGGACTGTAGCTTCCATCCCATAAGTGAGCGCGAAGGGGGATATACCGGTTCGTCTGTGGTTGTCATTCTGTAGGCCCAAAGTACCCTAAGGAGTTCGTCCACCTATTTACCTTTAGCTAAGTCTAATCTTTTCTTTAAGGCGGTCAATAGGGTTTTATTAGAAGCCTCTACTAGGCCATTGCTCTGCGGATATAGCGGGGTGGAGTATAAATTCTTTATTTTCAACTCCTAGCAGACGTTCCTATATGTCAAGCTATCAAATTGAGGTCCATTGTATGATACAATTGATCAAGGTATACCAGATAATTGGGTAATATTCTTCGGATGGTAGGTGACATCCTTATCTTTAAAGCGTCTGAAAGCCTGGCCTATCCGCCTAAAATAATTAGTGAGTACACTAGCAATAATTTTTTTTGAGCCAAGGCGGTAGGGAGCGGCCCGACTATGTCAATTCCCCATTAAGCGAAGGGTCAAGGGCTTGTGATGGAAATTAAGTCTGTCTTTGGTGATCTCGAGACGAGGGGGCTTGCGGCTGGCATCGGTCCTTTGCACATGCGTAATTGGCGATTGCGGATCTCATGGTTGGTAATAATACCCACGAGTGTAGGCTCACGTATTGCCAATGTTCTGCCTCTTGGATGATTACCACATATCCCTCTATGTAATTCGCCCAATACATATTACCCTTGTTCGGTGGTTAAGCACTTTAGATACGGCCCATCTAAGGATCGTTTAAACAACTGCCCATTAACCAAAGAGAATCTGGCCGATTGGATTTGGATCTTGTAAGCTTTATCCCTTTCGTTTGGGAGTTCTCCTGTGTTGATATATTGTACTATGGGGTCCATCCAAGAAGGGGAGAGCTCGTCCACCTAACTTACTCGGTTAATGATAATTGAAGAATGCGGGCGATAATAGATGGCGAACACTTGTTTTACATTATCGAGGAAGAGAAGCGGCTATGGAGGCCAAGGCGTCCGCTTTCTCATTGCAGTCCCTAAGGATGTGTTCGAGCCTCCAAGTTAAAAAGCTGCCCAAGCGTTGCTTAACTAGGGATACATACTTTGCCATTCGAGATTCTCGCGACTCATACTCTACGTTTACTTGCCCTACCACCAACTGAGAATCACTTTGAATCGATAAGCAGCCGGTGACACTTTGTAATTTACCCGGTTCGATTTTAGCTAGGATGGCCTGTATTACGATTCCTTGTTGGAGCCTTTGAAAGCCCTAAATGGATTACCTGCTCAATCTTCTCCCTAGTTGGAGATTTAAGTTGCAAATCGATGCCAACTCCAGTTTGCCAAGATGCCCCATCTACATTAAGATTTGTTCATTGTCGGGCTCACTCAGTTAGGATCTACGTTAGAAAATATGCGAACCTGTCATTTTTAGCCAATCTTGGCTTATCTGTCGAATTCACTCCATTCAGCGCCCACGAGCCATTCTCACGGATAAATCGGGCTTATGAATGGTGCTTGAGGAGGTCGGTTAACCTGACAATGGGGTGCTTTGGAAGTATAAGCGGGCTTCTTAGTTGCTACCCGAAGGCTAATGCGCTTTGCTCGGAGTGGCTATACCCGGGTTTCTCGTCGGCTAAGGACTTCTTGACGAAAATGTCGCCTCTTGCTTTCTATTCTCATCTTCCTTGAATGAGACAGCACTCAAGCGAGACATGCGAAGCGCAGTATACAAGAGTGTTTCGCTGACTTTAAGGCTAGCAAGGACTGGAGGTTTTGCAAGATACTGTTTGATTGCTGTGAGGGCTTTATCACATTCCTCATTCCATCCGGCCTGGTTGGCCCCTTTAAGGGTAACAAAGAAAGGCTTTAGGCAGTTCCGCCAGAGACATGAACCGCCCAGGCGACCAACCCGGCCAGTCATTTGTTGTACCCCTTTTAGAGGCGTGGTCGAGGACTCGAAATAGCTTTAGCGGCGGGTTGGCCTCTATCCCCCTTTAAGTCACCATGAAACCCAAGAACCGGCCTGTACTGACTCTGAAGGCGCACTTTGAGGGATTAAGCTTCATACTGTATGCTCTTAGGAGTTCAAAAGCCTTTTGCAAGTGTTCAGCATGGTCCGGGCGTTCCTTGGATTTTACCAACATATCATCAATGTAAACCTCTATGGTTTTCCTAGTAGCGGCCTCAACATCTTGGTCACTAACCTCTGATACGTTGCCTCGACATTCTTTAAGCCAAACGGCATCACATTGTAGCAGAACAGCCCGTGCGGGGTGATGAATGCTTTTTTCTCCACGTCTGGGGAATGCATGGGTATTTGGTGATATCCTGAGAAGGCATCGAAACGGCGATCCATTACTCGGCTAGCAGCGTTAACAATGATCTATAGGGTGGTGGGAAGGTGTCTTTGGACACGCCTCATAAATGTTGTGTAGTCCACACACTCTCCATTTACCGCCTTTTTTCGGGACTACCACCACATTGGCCGACCATTCGGTGCACTTTGTCTCACGATGAATCCTGCTTTTAAGATTATCCATACACTGAATAACGATGACAATGGGGTGGAAACACCTCACTTTACATCTACTTAGAGCTGGTGAAGGGATGACATTCAGTTTGTGAGAGGTGTGTACAAGATTAATGCCAGCCATGTCTGAGTGAGTCCAGGCGAATACATCCATATTACGAAGCAGAACCTGTTGTATTTTGATCGGAGTGAATTATGCATGCATTTCAGTAAAATTTATGTGTTTTTATAGCTCAATTGCATGATTCACGTTCATATTCACTAATATTGCGCTAATCCCCCATGATACCCAATGTTTACTTAGGACACGATGATATAGAGTCAAAAATAGAAATTTGAATAAATAGAAAGAAAAGGAGCTAGTAGAGAATATAATGAAAATGCGGCAAGGCCTCGAGTGCGTAGTTGAGGCGCTCATCTGTGCATAATGCTGGCGGCGTGGGCTCGCTGCGAGACCGGCGAGCGGATTCAGGCCTCGGGTGCGTGGGCATGTAGCCCCTCGCTGCTGCGCGGTGTAGCAGGGTCTTCTTTTTTCAAACGGGAGGATTAAAAGCCAAATTAAAGACCCAATGATGGGCCACGCGTCTCAAGAGTATAAAGGGAGCCAGAATTTACAAGCAAAGGAGGAGGATTGGGAGGAAGATTGAAGACAAGAATGGAAGGATAGAGAGAGATTGGCGAGCGATTTGAGGGAGATTGCGAAGGCAACCTTTATGTTTGCTCTTGATTTGTTTGATCTTACAAAATCTTTCGAGTTTGTAATGAAAATCAATGAACTAACTTTTCTCTCTAGGGTTTGTCAACCCTAACCGCACATTATGGATTAATACATTAATTGTGGTTTTATTTAATATTGGTATGATTTGTATGGTTGCTATACAGATTTAATCACATGTTATTATTTGTGGTGTGGCATTGTAATATTAAGTCGTATGAAGCTGATGACTCATAGGGACATAGGTAAAGCAACACTTGGTCAATCAGGGAATAGAGATATCCCGCGTTCCAAGTGTAGCACTAGGGTTTGCACATTTATGCTTCTCGGAGTCAAGGGGTCGAAGCAGAGATGCAATACACCCCTTTAGCGAGATAGGCAGCTATATCTCGAGAGAGAATATCTTATAGGCATGATCATCCGCTAACGTAAATCATATGAAATATTAAATAAAGACGCTATCTAGGTTAAAATCCATCAGGTGTGGTAGGCGAAGGCAAAACCCTAGTTTTCTCATCATGATTTTAAATCAAAATTTTAATATTAGGCTTTCCTTAAATCAATTAATTTAGTCATAATTTGCTGGTTTGGATCGAATATTGTTTAGATCACTAGGTAGGTATTGACATGCTTCTCTTACGTGGGGCGACCTTTGGACTAGCCACTACACTACGTGAACTCGTCACGTATACTTGCGCGCGCGAGTTTGCAATTTTACCAACTTTTACACACTCACTTCGGCCGGAATCGAGTTGCAGGCGCCGTTCTTGGGGAGAGGTTTAGTGTTGATATTGACAACAGTGCTATAGATTTTACTTTGGATCAATTTTATTTTATTTAGTTCTTTTTACTTATTAATCATTTTATTATTCTTTGTTTTAGGTATTTTGCCTTATTTTCATCCGTGTCGACTTGCATCGACTTCATACTTGTGGATTCAAGAAAGCAATTAGTGTGCATGTAAAGACAAGATCGCTGAATTACTCCATTCGATGCCGAACCAGAACGGGACATTGGCATTGATTACGCAGAGAAGCACACGTTAACCCAAATTAAAATCATAATCAAGAGGACAAGGATGTTCCAAGAAAGGAATGAACCATGATGGACTTAATGGATGTGACCATAGAGATCAAAGCACCCGATCAGTTTGTAGAGTCTGATAATCCGTATATGCACTTCGAGAGTTCACTTAATGACGGCAAGAAATTGGGCCAACCATGAATGCATCGACCACCCATTCAAGTGAACAACTTCAGCCGAAAAGGAGTAACTCGCAAATGCTCCACAATATGGGCGCCACTGGTCGCTTAGTGAAAATCCGAATGCACATTTGACAAGTTTTATCGAAGTCTGGACACAGTCAAGTACAATGGAGTAACAGAAGAAGCTCTAGATCGCGGCCTATTCCCCACCGCCACTAGCGACCGAGTTAAGCATCGTCAGACTAGCCAACCACCGCATTCCATTACCCAGAATGACTATGCGTAAATATCCGACCAAATTTTCCCACTCGTGAAGATCGCATAACCTGTAAGAGATTAACACATTCAGACACCCGAGGGGGAGGAACTCGGTCGAGGGCCCCGAGAGATTTCACGAGCTATCAGGAGCCCACATCACAAAGTGCCACCAGGTGGATGCAGTGCACACGCTCTATAATCCGCTTAAGCGATCTCGGGCCTAGCCAACCATTGATGCCTCAGCAGGAGGTGCCCTGATGAAAAAGACTACAGATCAAGCTTATGAGATATTGGAGGATACAACCACTATCACTAATCGCTGGCCTCGAGATGTGCATCAACACCTAGAAGTCCCAATGAGCGTACATAAAAGTTCTCAAGAACTGTAAACCATGTCGCGTAATTAACTAAACAAATACAGGCGGTAGCAAGGCAATAAAGGAATGCGATCTTAATAATCCTCGAGATCCGCGATTCTTATGGAGGACAACATCGACATGGAAAGGGTCACTGGGCATATAACAAGAGAGAAGCACAAGATGGTGAATCATCAAAATCAACAACGCTAGTGGACAAAGATGGAGGTAATAATGTGATCGTAACGTATACCAAGATCAGAATTAGAATCAAGGCCAGTTAGAGAGGTAAACTTATCAATCAGAAAGCAATCAAACCATATAGAGGAACAACCATAATAAAGAGCGCCACCACTCAAGCCAGCAAGCCGCCACCTAAGAAGAAAATGGATTCGAAGAAGCCTAGCTCATGAGGATGACTCTAGAATACATTTATGAATGAGACGAAGGCCACATTCCAAAATCAGGCTCAGCAGCTACAAAACCAATCCACCCAGCTACAGAATCAAGGAGCCCAACTCAGAAACCTGGAAGTGCAAATAGGCCAAATGGCCACATTGTTAACTGAGAGGCAGCACCGATCATTACCTAGAAACTCGGAGGTGAACCCGAGATGAGAAGGTAATGAACATGTAAAAGCTGTCACATTGAGAAGTGGTAGAGAATTAGCAAGATTAAACGTACCGCGATAGGAGAGGTAGAAACTGTGGATGTAATCCGTAATTGCCACTGACGCATAGAAAGAATGTACTTCAGGAGAAAAAGTATGAAGAAGAAATCGAGTTTAAAGATCACATCCACGATCGGTCCCATCTGTACTCAACCTGCACTCAACGCCGAAGAAGAATAAATTGACAAGAAATTCAGCAAAGTTTAGTAGAAGTGTTCAAGAAACTCGTATATAAACATTCCATTTATTACAAGAATGCATGCCCGCTATGTCAAATTATGAAGAATATACCGTCAATAAAAGAAGATTGTCTCGACTTCAGAGCTGTTGAATCTATCAGGAATGTGCGTTATTCTACGTAGGAAAGAACACAAAGCTAAAGACTTCCGTGCGCTTTTTCATTCCTCGTACTCATCGAACTCCATCTTCGGTAGCGCCTGTGTGACATGGGAGCTAGTATTAACCTCACGTCGTTATCCATATTCACTGGGATTAGGTGAAGCCGGCCTAACTATAGTCACACTCCGCCAGCGTATGTGTCACTAAAAACATCCCGCAGGGAGAGGGTGATAGAAGACATTCTTCGGGTGAAGGCAGATGTTCATCTCTTCACTACTTCCCATCGTCGACACAAAGAAGATAAAGAAATACCCATAATATTGGGTAGACCATTTCTCGCAACTGGTAAGGCAATGATTGATGTGTAGAGGGGAGAGTTGAAATTGAGAGTACAGGACAATGAGATCAAGTTCAGTGTGTTTGAGGCTGCTAGACACTCGGTAGAGAGTGATACATGCTTCATGATAGAGACCATAGAGGCTATAATGTCTAGCCAAAGTGGTCTCACTGACCCTTTGGAGACTAGTGATGAGTGCAAAACTCATCCATGTTATGAGTTCATTTCACATGCTATTTTGCGCATTTTATATCCATATTCATGTAAAACTCATAAAATTTCCTCTAAACTTTGTTTTGTAGGATTATTGATGAAAAGCAAGTGATTTGGCAAGAAATGAGCAATATATTTCCAAAAGAAGAGTCAACTGGGAGTCTCACAGCGCGCCACTGAGAAGATAAAATTTTCTGTATCATCTGGAACATCAAATGGTTCAAATTCCATTATGGTTACATTTTACATTCAAAAAGCTTTCCAACGACACCTTACACGCTCAAATCTGAGTCAAAAGGAAGAAGTTATGACCCCGACAAGTTGGAGAAGAAAAACAAGCGGCTGTCCAGAAACTGTGTCGCGACCAAGCAAGCTGTGTCACGACCAGAAACTGTGTCGCGACCAAGCAAGCTATGTCGCGACCAAGAAACTGTGAAAAAAAAAGGCCGAAAATTGATATTTTGGCCTATTTTCAAGCCCATTTCACCCTAGGACCATATATATACTCGTTATTTAGGTAAAGAGGGCAACAAGAAGATTGGAGAACCTCTCTCATGGGGTTTCTCTCTCTAAACTACCCATTTTTTTAATTTTTCTGCATATTTTGATTTTTTTTGTAGATTCAGAGTATTTTGATATTTTGGCCTATTTTCAAGCCCATTTCAATTTAGGACCATATATATATACTTTTTTAGGTAAAGAGGGCAACGGGGTTTCTTCTCTAAACCCAATATTTTTTCAGCTTTTTTGTAGATTTTGATTTTAGTAGATCTTAGAGTAATTTTGGAGTAGATTTTTTTTACTAAGAGATTTTGGTGTCAGATACATCAGAGATTCAGATTTCATTATTTATTCGCATAAAGAATGAAGCTAAAATCGATTTTTTTCTCTACTCTGTCTCTTGATTTCTTTCTTTCATTTTCTTACTTTTTTATTGATTGGTGATTATTGGAATCCAGTAATGGAACATTAAACACCCTCTAAAAAGGGGATTAATTGTCAACATTTAGATTTACAATTTCAATTATTTTGTGGGTTTGAATACCGAATTTATATAATTGGTACCGGTTCATTTAATGAACTGTTTAAGATATTAGTAGCTTATACTAAAATAATGTATCTTTGCCTGGAGTATCCGTGAGGCTCTATGACACAGAGATGGAGATACATGAGATTAAAGAGCGATAACTTAGGGGTATGTTAGACTAATATCTTGAAACTAATGAACTCTGAAAAATTACTTTGATAGATCACTAATTTACTCATGGTGTGAGGATTAATTAGATGATGTATCAATTTAGTTGATTAGAGGTTTCTCCTTAGTTTGATGAAAGGTTCTTAATCCCGTGTTAGCAAAGATCTAATCAAGGAGATAGAAAATTTTATTAAATTTAAAGGACGAGATACCAATTACATTGGAGAAAGCTTGCATTTTCCTGTCTATGGGGGTAAGAATTCTTCAGTCCCAAGAAATGGTTGTGAGGTATTGAAAAAGAAAAACAATCAAAACTTAAAGAGGGTTAGGTTTTACAAGTAACTATTTAGACCCATTTGTCATGAAAATGAATATGGTGTGTTATATAGTGAAATGTGTAGTGTCAGGAGAAATCCAAGCTATACTACATTGCTCTTAGACAAATCCAGCATTCAACTCACAAATGTTGCGCTTACAAGGAAATGCAAACTGTTTGTAAATAATTATCCTCATCCCTAGTGCCTCTCTTCTTCATACCTTTTAGAATTAAGTAGTTATTTATTCGTAGATTTTAGGATTAGTTTTAAATCAGTTTTTATTTCCAATTAAATTGATTTTATTCCACATCCCATTTGGTCGCCTAAATAGTGAAGAGCCCTTTGTAACTGGGTGATCAAATTCCAATTGTAGAGAACATCCAATCCCTGGGTGGTACGATATCCGGGACTTTTAGAGTCCACTATTACTTGTATGACCTGCACTTGCGGAAAGGGGTTGAGTGTTATAACATTTTTCATTTCAGCTTTTGAGTAAGCTTACTTTTGTTTCAAATGAGTTTTTGAGATTTTACCATTCACCCTTGGCCATATTTCTTCATATAAGTATATCATCTGTCTTTACAACTAGCTTATACAAAGTAAATCTAAGAAATGGGAGAAGAGGTCAAAGAGTACAGGAAATGGATGGACTCCTTCCAATTTCAATAGAAGGAAATACTCATGAACCCCCTAGGCGAAATTACCCAAACGTCTACATCCTTCGAACAACCACCCAAGAACAGAGCAAAAGCCACTACCCAACCATTTGAGGTATGCTTATCTTAGAGAAGCCTCCACCTTACCAGTGATTATTTCATCATCCCTTGGCTGCCAAGGATGCGCTATTGTCTCTACCGACGAAGGATTCGTCCCCATGTGTATGCATTGAATATGCTAGAATATGCTCATAAGCCTGCTGGAAGCAATGCAGGAGAACGGACCCAACCAAGGAAAGAAGTAGTCCACAAGGAAGTACCGAAGTGGCTAGATGCCAAGGTCATTTATCCTATTTCTGACAGTGCATGGGTGAGTCCGGTACAGGTTGTGCCTAAAAAGGGAGGAACAATAGTGATAAAGACAGAGAATAATATATTGCTACCTTCCGTAACATCACAGTTGAGAATTTGCATCGACTATCTGAAATCAATGTGCTACCCTGGGAAGACCATTTTCCACTACCATTTCTGGATCATATGTTAGATAGGCTGGTAGGGCATGAATATTACTATTTCTTGGATGGGTATTCTGGCTACAATCATATCGCTATAGCCCCAGAGGATCAAGATAAGACGACATTCACTTGCCCATATGGTACATCAAGATTTAGAGGACGCCTGGTCAATGCACCGTGCACATTTCAACGCGATGATGGCCATAGTTCTCATATATGGTTGAAAAGAAAATTGAGGTGTTCATAGACGACTCTTTTCAAGATTGGGGAACCTTGACAATTGTCTAGAAAACCCGAGTTCGGTGCTAGTTAGATGCTAAGAACCAATCTTCGCGGTCGACCGAGAAGTGCCACTTTATGGTACATAAAGACATAGTACTTGGGCACCGGATTTCTGCAAGAGGAATAGAGGTTGACAAAGCAAAGATTGAGGCAATAGAGAAACTACCTCCACCATCATCAATAAAGGGCATAAGAAGCTTTCTAGGACACGTAGGTTCTATAAAGCAACATAAAAGATTTTTCTTGGATTGCCAAGCCCTTGTCCAATTGCTAGTTCAAGGGACACCATTTGATTTTGATGAGCTGTGTGTGCAAGCTTTTTTAATCCTGAAAGATAGATTGGTATCGGCCCCCATAGTTGTAGCACCAGATTGAGACCTCTCGTTTGAGCTAATGTGTGACGCCAGTGACTATGCGATCGGAGTAGTGCTAGGGCAGAAAAGAGAAAGGATATTTTAGGTTATCCACTATGCTAGCTGAACTTTGAATGATGCCTAGCTGAACTATGCCACCACTAAGAAAGAGCTATTGACCATTGTTTTCACCTTTGATAAATTTAGGCCCTACTTGATTGGCAACAAGGTAATTGTGAACACTGACCACTCGGCCATTAAGTACCTAATGACTAAAAAGGATGTGAAACCGAGACTAATACGGTGGGTGCTCCTATTGCAAGAATTTGACCTAGAAATCAAGGACAAGAAGGGAACAGAGAAACTAGTCGCGAACCATCTGTCACGGTTGGAAGGGCCTAGAGATGAGGTACAAATTAATGATAATTTCCTAAATGAGCAGCTCTTAGTAATTGAAGACACAAAGCTCGTTCCATGGTTTGTAGACTATGTGAATTACTTAGTGGCCAAGGTTATCCCTCTCGATTTTGGCTACCAACAGAAGAAGAGGTTCTTACACATTCAAGCACTACTATATCAGGAAGAACCTATTTTATACAAACATTGCGGATCAAGTGATAAGGTGATGTGTACCGGAAGATGAAATGGGTAGTATTCTAAATCACTACCACACCTTATCATGTGGGGGACACTTTGGAGGCCAGAGGACAGCAGCAAAGGTACTTCAATAAGGTTTCTACTGGCCTAGCTTGTTCAAGGATGCACACCAGTTTGTATCTACCTGTGATAAGTGCCAAAGGATGGGCAGCATTTCCAAAAAAGATGAACCACCCATACGCACACCCTGTAGATCGAGCTATTTGATCGGTGGGGATGAACTCTGGCGGGTCCATCTCCCTCTTCAACAAGAACTTATATATTCTCCTTGTAGTGGACTACGCCTCCAAATGGGCAGCGCACACCAATTCCACACTAATGACGCCGCGTAGTCGTCCTTCACAGTACATGTTTACACGATTCAAGACTCCACAAGCATTAATCACGGATGGTGGTACCTATTTCGCAAATGCGTCGGCCGATAAGGTCTTGCATAAATATGGTGTGCAGCATCACACTTCACTCGCTTACCACCCGTAGGCAAATGGACAGGCCTAGGTGTCAGATCGGGAGATAAAGTCCACTCTGGAGAAAACAGTCAATAGTTCAAGGAAAGACTGGTCAAAGAAGATTGATGATGCACTTTGGGCATATAGCACAGCATTTAAAACCCCATTGGGTATGTCGCCATTCCTACTAGTTTATGGGAAAGCATGCCATTTGCCAATGGAATTACAACATAGAGCATACTAGGAAACTAGGATTCTGAACATGGATAGTAAGGTAGCTGGAGAGAAGCGGATGCTACAACTTAGTGAATTAGATGAATTCCGCAATGAGGCTTATGAGAATGCTCGAATCTATTAGGAAAAGACAAAAGCTTGGAATGACAAACATATTGTAAGGAAAGAGTTCAGCCGGATCACAGTCTCAGTTGTTCACACTTATTGAAACTCTTCCCTGACAAGTTGAAGTCAAAATGGTCAGGTCCATTCACAGTGGTTCAACTATTTCCCTATAGAGAAGTTGAGATAATGCATCTAGAGAAGGGATAGTTCAAAGTCAATGCCTAGATATTGAAACCATATTTTGGAGGAGAATTCCATACAGGAAGAAAGGACACTTCTTAGAGACGACAAATGGCTAGAGAGGATGGTCCGAGCAATCCTACAGCCCTCACCAAGGACGGATAATACAGTCGATTCGCCACGGTTCGATCCGTGTTGTGAGGATACTTGGACCTAGCCTTTAGGCAAGGGTACTTAGCCCGTTCGACCCTGGGCGCATGGCTTTAATCACTCGGGCTCAATCGCGCCGCCAAAAGCCATGGTACCCACAGATGCTTCCGAGCCAAGGCGATGTAGCTGGGACATCCGGATCCCATCGAGCATAGGTTATGAATTTGCAGGCGGTTGATTGGACCAACCTCCTCTGACTGCTCGGTCGTCCAAGCCTCAAGGAGACTCGGACCATCCTTTTATTTAAAATTATTTTATTAAAAGATAATGATAAATTTTGGATAATTTTTATAAAAACAAAAAAAAAGTTTAAGGAACCCATAAAATAAGTTGAGGAGAGAGAGAGGGGGACTAAAAATACTAGGGTTGTGTTTAGTTTCGGAAAAATAATAAGGAAAGAAAAAAAATGTTTACTAGAAATAATTTTATTCTGTTTGATTGTCTCATAAAGGAATAAAAATATGTTCAGTAAAGAATATTTCCAAAACAAAGATATTATTCATAATATAATATTAAACCTCTTTTTTTTTTTTTGTTATGCGGTGTCGGATCCGTACAAATGTAAGGGACTTTTAAATCATAATTACTAATTTAGACACCTCATTTTATAAATATAAATATAAATATAAATATAAATTATAAAAGTATATTTCATTTCTCATTTTATATTCTTATAATAAGGTTACGTATTTGCACATGCTCATTCAGGACACCTCATGATCTCACAAAAATAAAAAAGGTTACGCTTAATATTTAAATCATCAATAAGTGTGGCTACCATCATTTCTTACTATATAATTATTCAATACGATTTCTTAGAAAATAATCGTATTTCATGTATAGTAATACTTAGTTATTATATTAATATACTATAGATATTACCTGACACTCGCTATTATAATAGTGCTCTGTGTGACATTAAGGTAGTACCTACATACTACCATGCCTGATACAGGTCTGGCCAATTCAACCCACTTTTATTCGGGCTCGTTTTTGGTTAGCCCAAGCCTAGCCCTATACGGGCAGTGGACCAAAACGGGCCAAAATGGACCTGACATTAAAACATTAAAAATAATAAATAAATAAAGATTTTACAAATTTTAAATTTTGTAACATAATTTTTTTTTGAAATGCTTAGGTTTATTCCTTATATTATGTTTATATTTTTTTTGAAACAATGATAAAAAATTAAAAATAAAGTAAAGCTTCACTATATACTAAAAACATTTATCATTTAAATATAATATTTAGTATAAAAAATAACTAATGAACCATTTTCTCATCTTTATTTTTGTTTCATATGTATCAAACAAATTATAAAAACTAAAATATTATTACAAAATCAATTGAATTCTTGCAAAACTGTAGGCACTTATCATTAATTAGATGAAGGAATTCATGCAAAATGAGTATGATTACTAAACTATATTTCAAAATATTCCTATTTATTTACTATTTTTGTATTCTAAAAAATATTTAAAAGGTTAAAGAAAATGTTTTTTGATACTTATAAACAAAGTTTTCATGAATCAGTCATTGAATTGGAAAATGTTCATGATTGAGAAGTCGATGATGCAACAAATATAATATTTATATATTATTAAAATTAAATATTATATATATATATATATATATAATATTTATCTTTATCTTTAATATTATTAAAATGAGTGCAGATACTTAATATTAGAAAATTAGTAAATGTAATAAATCTAATATTTAAAACATGAAGTCAAAGTTTAATTATTTAATTTTAAATAATAGGAAGATACCTTTATTTGGCTCAGAATGTTGTTGTAAGGATAATCAACTAGATGTATGATTGTGTTGGGTGGGTCCGCAAATTCTACATGTAACTAATAATTTGATCGGGCTTTAATTAAATCGGGCTCAGGATGGACTAATGAGCCCTCCATGTTCGGGAACTGGCTTGATTTCTGCAGATCGCACCGTTCACCGCTCGACGACCTAGCTGATAAGATTTCCGCTCTAGTAACTCATTCTAATTCCTTTATTACTTGATTCAGTCACACCTATATTATATATATATATATATATATATATATATATATATATATATATATATATATATATATATATATATATATATATATATATATATATATATATATATATATTAGATTTAAAAGAAAAGAAAAGAAAATCTATATTCTATTTATTTATATATCTATACTAATATAAAAATGTATGGTGTTTCGTGTTTATCAAAAAATGATTTTCCACAAATACCTTTCTCCAAATTTTTTCCATAAAATTACTGAAAAAAGAGAGCCATCAAAGAATATTTTTCGAAACATAGATATTATCCGTAATATAATATCTTATATTAAATTTAATATCGAATTATATTAAAGCACTAATTTATCCCTTTAATAAACTTTAGTATTTTACATTAAATTTGACGTTTTATTAAAAGTAAAAGATTTTTTTACCCTTATCAAACTTTTTAAAATTTATGAAAATATAGGATATTACAATTTAAAAGTTTACAATTCTGAAAATAATAAGAAATAAAATAGATAAAAAGTTTATGGAAAATTTTATCCATAACGAAAATAATATTCTTTTTTTATCCTTAGTGATAATTAATTTTAAAAATTTTATATTAAATTTGACATTTTTTAATTTTTTTTATTTATAATAAAATATTAAAATTAATGAAAAATATAGGATACTACAATTTAAAAGTTTACAATTTTTTAAAAAAGACATAAAAATAGGAAAAAAGTTTATGAAACATTTTGAATCGGGCAAAGAATGTTCTTTTTTATCCTTATACTTTTAAAATTTTATATCAAATTTGATTTTTATTATTGTATTTTATGAAATTGAGTTCAATAAAACCTATATCTGTAAGACCCGAGAAATTCCAATTTCTTGAATAAGGGCATAATCGTAATTTTGATTACGAAATTGTAATTTCAGTTAAAAATCCGTAATTAATTCTCTAGATCTCGACGCATTTAAACTGATTGCATACTTGGAATCGTCTCGAAATCTAGTTAGCACATAAAATTTCATACTCTTCAAGACAATGTAGTTGACACGCTGGAGTAAGATCGCTAAGCCAAAAGCCAGAAAACAATTTTCGATGCGACAAAGTCACATATAACACGACTACAAAGCCATCAGCTGGTGACGAAAGGTAGAACGACTTAAACTGACGGCTTCGGTATAGTGCCGAATATCAAATCTGGGAAATGAGGGACATAACGGTCATTTTTGGAAAAGATTTAAGTCACTAAAAGACGAAATTGTAAATAGTGACCTTCTTCATTAAATCAAAAGAGCAAAACGTGATTGAGAACCAGTGAGATCCAGTAGCCTTTTTTTTGAGAGAGTTTCCTTAGAGAGAGAAACTTCTCTCTAAAAATACACGCGATCCGATCGTCTATACCTTCGGGATGCTATGAGAACCGCCCACGCTTGCGCTTCGCGCATCGGATTTAGAGTTTCCTCAACTCCGAGATGCAGGGTTTCTCCCTACTGAGATTTATTCCCATTTTAAGTGTTTTTTTTATGTTTCGGCATTGACTCAACGGCCAAGCCGATCAATCCCAAACACGGGACCGAATTTATTGACTTATTGAAACCCAAAACCCGTAGCCGTATGGTGTACTGCCTGCGCCAAGGCCTGATGATTTATTGAATAAATGGTGTATTGATATGAAAAAGGCCGGAATGGGCCGCTTGATCTGGTTCAAAACATGGGACCGAATTGGATACAAGATTTTGAGCTGGCAGCAAAATTCCGTAGTCGCTTAGGCTGCTCAAGCAGCGAATCATGAAATTGTGAAATAAATCATGCTTTGATTGGAATGAGGCCGGTAATGGCCGAGAATGACGGGTTCACAAAGTGAACCGTTGATTTGTGATTTTTCGGGAATAGTAACCGAGGGTTTCACTATTCCTAAATGTTGTTCTAAAATATATTTTTGTGAAAATATTGCGGTTTGGTCGAAAGGGGATTTAAATTAAATTATTTGTGAAGGTGATCATTAAACTTAAGGAGCTAATTTTGATGTGGAAATGTGGAAATTTACATGACATGATTGTAAGGAATTGAATGCTTTGTAAATATATGCATGTTTATATATTTACATGTGAATTAGACTATATCGAATTGGCATACATGTGATTCCATACGCACCGAACATCCTGTGACTATGTGAGTTAGTGCATGAGATGAGTCTAGAGAAAACCCGCTCTGGAGAGAATAAAAACATTAAATATCGGAGGGTAGTCCAACAAATAATATCAATCAGTCGGAGCGGCCCATAATTGATATTCATCGAGGGTAGTCCATAAACAAGTAATACATTGACCGCCTAACGCTCAATTGATATATATACACTAGGGCATCAGCCCACTAATAAAACAACAATTTCATGGTATATTAAAGGAATGGTATAGAAATGTGTGAGGACTCCTGGATCTGAGTCGGGTCATGTAGACATTCAAGTAGGATCATGCATTTGATTAAATGTGTGTTTACTTTGGAACATCGCACCGCACTTAGGTGGTGAGTAGCCCACTTAGGGCGATTCTCCTACTGAGCTTTAGCTCACCCCGTCATGGGACCCCCCTTTATTTTACAGGTGCAGGGAGCGTGCGAGGGGACAGCTCATCCTAGAGGCCGAAGCTCAAGAGCCGGGTGGCTTTGATGATTTTCCACATGTATTAGAATTCTAATTTTGATATATGTCAGATAAGAGAATTTACTAACTCTAGAACTATGGGATATAGTTTATATGTTTTTTTGCGGATATTGTATATAACAGAGGTCGTTTATCCATAATCGTATCATTATGGTTATATCGACTCCGCTTGGGACAGGTGGTTTCACGCAGTGTTTCACCGGGTAGAGCTCCCTGCACAAAGGAGACTCTGCCCGATTTTCTCTAAGTGGCGCTGATAACCCGACAACCACTTGCATTCCGGTTGAGGGGTAGTCAACTGACCCTCGGCTCGCTACAATATCTATATTTCACATAGAAAACACCTTTATAATAAAGGAGTTGTCGAGCTGAGAAATCACAATCTCGAGTCATCCAAGAATAAGTCTAACTCGCTTTTGATCGAGGTCATGTAATCGTTTAAGGTTTATATTAATCATATGTTCATGATAATGAAAATCTTATACTTTAAAAAAATATTAAAGCTAAATATTTATTTTAAATTATAAATTATAGTTATTTTATTTTTTGTTAAAGATTTTATTAAATTCATTTGTAGAAGGAGTGCCTTTTACTAATATCATCTTAGTCTTTCAAAATATTTATATATATATATATATATATATATATATATATATATATATATATATATATATATATATATATCATCTTAGTTAATAGTTAGGGAGGCTTTTCCAAAGCCTCTAGGAAAAGTGTTAGAAGTTTTTAAACAAAAGTTTTAAAGTGTCATATTGATGGGGGAGGCGAAACCGGCTTTGGTTTGTGAAGCTAGCAATCTGTTCAATTCAATTCCATGCCGGAAAGGTTATTGGGTGGAGTGTTGACTGAGTGGTGGTGCCCATCTTCACACCCCTTACATTTAGAAAATTTCAAAACCGAGTGATTCCCTCTGTCTTTTTCTCTGTCTCTCTCCCTCTCCCTCTCACTCTCCCTCTCGCTTTCCCCTCTTCCTCCCTTTTCGATCTCCCAGGCACATTTTCCTGATCTTTTCGTAATAGCAAATGTCAATGAAAACAACTAATTCTTTCTGTCATACCAATAGCAATCAATAACGTGTCTTTATACTTCCCATATAAATGTGTACCATCAATATTCAATACGGGACGACAATATTCAAACCCTTCAATAGATGGCTTGAATGACTAGAACACACGTTGGAATATCTCAATGTTTGGCATATTAATATCAAATGTTTTCCAAATTACAACACATCCGAGATTTGCTTGCTTTATGCCCAAGAACGTGGCAGCTCTGTTTATGATTGAGAAAAGTCACCAAATAACTGTCTAAGTGCTTTATGCTTTCCATCCAACGTCTTTTTATATGATATTTTATATCCCCATTTCTCCATCACACTTGTTTGAATAGCAGTCGTAGTCAATGTGAATTGTGCCTTAATTATTGCCTTTATATGAGCAGCAACCAAGTTTGAGTCCAATTGATGATGGTCCCGGTTCAAGCAATGATTGACACAAGTATGCGGTCCTTTATATTTATTGATAACAAATAAGCAAGTATCTTTCAAAACCATGACACGAAGCTTCCATAGACATTGACATTCTTCGGTCTTCTTACATCTTAAAACGAGCAATTTTTTTGAGAATGCAACAACGACAAACTCTTTGTGTGCTTTAATTAAGTAAATCTTTGCAGCCTCTTGCAAATCAAATTTAGAATTAAAAACTTTTCCAACTACATATTCTCCATTGAGAATGGAGGCTTGATTTATTATTGATGAGATTTAGAGGCTCAGTAGTGATGGGTGGGTCTCTTCTTCATGGGCTCCCTTAGTGGGCCTTATATAATATATTAATAAATCAAATGATGGATCGTGGGCTTTGAAATAAAAATATATTTTATTTTTTGTTTTTGTTTTATGAAATGTTTGTATCTTTTTAGTGAAAGTTGCAACGTAATGTTGCGGTGTTAGAAAACGTTTTGAAATGGTGCATCTTTATGAAATGTTGCAAACTTTCGAAAGATTATATATTATAAATATTTATTTAGGATTCTCTTACAAAGGTTGAATTAATATATAAAAACTGTGCATTCACTTATTGGAGAGGAAAAATAGTTAAAGAGGTTGCTTAAGTTGAAGTTTCATGTGCAAATACTTCAACAATAGATAGTTTCATCATGTGAGTCAATCACTCAAGTTTTCCTTATCTACATCTTCTCTTCTTCTTCTATTGTTACCGTTCTTTATCTATTAGAAAGGACTAAGCAATGAAAAAGACATGATAAAATCTCATCTTAGTTAATAATTAGGCAGGTTGTGAGGCCAAGATCGAATCTGCCTCACAGTGGTAAGAACAATAAAGCAAATTGTTTCAAAATGTAATTTTATTAATACAAAATTTTTTTCATACATTTATTAATTAATTAAAATCTTTTTTTAAATATTTATAATCATATGAATAATTATTTTAGGTTTTTATTAATATTTTTTTTTATATATTTATTCAACCAGTTTAAATCTTTTTTAAATATTGTAATCATAGAAATAATTATTGTAGGTTTTTATTAGTACAAATATTTTAAAATTTTTTTATAATCATAAAAATAGTTTATCTAGGTTTTATTAATATAAATTTTTATATGTATTTATATACCTTTATAATAATTATTTATTTATTTATTATGATATCCTATTTTTATAATTAAATATTATATGTCATTTTTTGTAATTTTAATGATATAAAAGCATTTTTACATGTTACAAAAAACTTTTATTGAATAACTTTTCTAGATTCCTATAAAAACTTTTATTAGAAAAGTCATGTCACGGAAAACGTTTTGGCTAAAAGCTTTCAATAGCTATTAGATTATTATATGGCAAGTTTAAATTATTATAAATGACAATTATATATTTTTCATTTTAAGTTTGTATAAACTTAGCTCCATATAAGGCCTCATCTTGTACATATAATATTTAGTTTTTGATATACAAAGATTCAAGTCTTTCTTCATGGTATCTAAGCAGGTTCTCTAAATTTTTTCCCCCGCTCTCACGGTCTAGGCATTACAGCCATCGTATAGTTTATATTTCCAGCGAACACCATCGTTTGCTTTTTATTTCCTACCTTTGCAAGCCTAAAACTGAAGTTACATGCCATTCAGAGGCAGATCTTGTCGAGACGATAACGCCCGATTGTGGCGGTGGCGGAAAAGCCTCCACGTGCGCGTCCGCAGCGTCGCCTAAGTAAGCATTGTCCCGCGCTATCGCCTACACCAAAGCGTCGATCACTGGCGTTCACATGCACTTCCGCGGCTTCAACGTAGGGCATACGCCGGCTCCGCGTCAATCCCAAGTCGACCCGTTGCCGCGCGCCTGGTGGCCCGCTCCCGTCAGCGGATTGATTGCGCCCACGTCGGCTTGTTGACCATTGACCCGAGGTGACGGTGCATTACGACTTACATCGACTCAATCTTTGCTATTTGTTTTTGATTGAATTTAGATATGCGGGTGATGAGATTTCTTTTCGATTCATGTTATTTTATGGAATCATTTGCGGTAGTCCTGAAGCCATGTGCAGTTATCTCAAAGGCCATAAGTTGTGGCTTTATATCTCTGGTGATCATCCTATTCCAGAAAAAGTGAACAAAGAAACTGATTCTGCCTATGCCATTCGGATTGAGGATTGGGAAAATGCTAATCATTAGATCATCACTTGGTTTCGTATTACATCTATTCCATCCTTTGTTTATGAGTTTAACAACATTGATATTGCCAAAGAAGTTTAGGACTTACTTGTTACTTGGTATCTTTGGATCAGTGGTGCTCCATGACTTGAGCTCACATCTGAGCTTTATCGGATTAAGTCGGGACCCGGTGAAGCGAATCCTTTGTATATCTGGCAATTTGAGATCCATTTAGGATCAACTAATTGCCGAGCAGTTCTCTCAGTGCTAACACATCAAATTGGTTTCATTACCGTGAACAGGGCAGCTATTTTGATTTATTAGAACTTTGTGATGAGTTTGAATCATCCAGAAGTCATATTCTACATCAGGATCCTTTACCAACAGTCTCACAAGCTCTTCATAAGTTAGTTGATGATGAGACACGTCTTCAAACTGATCCCATTTCTATCCAGACCATGGTTCTTGCTACTACGATTCTCGCTATTCATAGTTTGCTACTCTGTTTTCCACCCCATGCGGTTCATCTACCTATGTTTTCAAAGAGCGAAAGGAATAATGACGGAAACGACATAACAATAAAAATTTGCTTCTTATCTATATTCTTCAGAACAAAGGTCATTCCATTGAAACCTAACCCACACTCGTTAAGCGTATTCTTCATAGTACTTCTCTTTGCTTTGACCAGTCACGAGATTATCAGCCATGGATTCTCATTCCAAGTTTGGTCCTACCTCATCTCTCTCTATAGTAGATCTAAAGGATATGGTTAATCGGGTTCATATTCCATCTTCCAATGCATCCAACACCGCTCTTTCTACGGTATCAGGTACTTCTCCTACGTGGCTTCTTGATTCTACTTGCTGCAATCATATGGCGATTCGATTTGCCTGATAGGGTGATCAATCATGAAAATTTATATCCTAAATCCTACTCAAAGTAGTCGAGCTATTCTTGATATAGTGGCTCTGAAAGAATTCGAACTTTAGGGATGGGTTTTCTTCGTACAAAATGATTTCTGAGCTTCAAAAATGGTGAATCTCACTTTGGATTAAGGGGTTTTGTAAAAAGTGTGTGCAAATTGAAAACAATGTGATTTAAAATGGAGTAAACTATGAAAAAGAACTTCTTGAAGTCTTGGGTTACTAGGCTAGGTTGAAAGGGATATACAGAGGTCCTCGGGTTCATTTCCTCGCGTTGGGGATGATGACATATAGTCATTTCCCGAACCGGTTCTTCATTTAACTTTAAAAACTAACCCTCAGTGCATTTTCCTTTTGATAGAAAGCATTTACTAAACATTTATGTTCCTTAAGTGAGAATCCAACACCTTGACCCACCACCAAAGGCTCGTACATCTACAACTAATGGATATCGGTGATCTAATGGTAAGCATGCGAGATCAAAGGTTTACTTAGTATTGGCCTATGAGGGGGACGTATCGAAGGGCTTTTAAACCTAAGTTAAAGACAAGAACATGAATGACAATAAATACTTGCATTAAGCAGGAGAGCAGAAGCACACCTCGCATCCACGCCTAGTAGCCCTCCTCTTCAAGGATGAGGGGGTTTAGCCAAGCATTCCTCGAGTTGTCATTCTCAAGGGAGTGTTTGGTTGCCGAGAAAGTGAGAGAAAAGAAGAGAAAAAGAGAGAGACAGCGGAGAATAAAAACAGAGCACTCGTGTTTTCTTCTCAAAAATTGTCTGTTAGGTCAACAGTGTACAAAATGGCTATTTATAGCCTTGCAATGAAGTGAAAAACCAAAATACCCATGTTAACAGTGTTACAACAAGGGCAAAAAAAGGAAAATAAAAGCTTAAAGCGGAGTCGTGCGGACTAAAAATAAAGCTTGAGAATTTCGCGCGACAAATTCCTACGGTATGCGAAATTTCACGCATGGCGAAAATTCCCTGCACATCTTGTAATTCGCCTGATGCGCGAAAATTCCTAGCAGTATTGCCTGAGAATTTGTATGCGCAAAATTTCACCTTCACACTTCGGGCCTTCTGGCATGACTTTTAAACCCGAGATTTTAATTGTTTTCTTTTGGATTAGAAGGAGATTAACAGAATCCTTTATGCTAGGACCGGTCGACAAAAATGGCATCAAAGAGCCGACTAAAACTACAAAAATAGCCACAAAAGCGTCGAGGATAAAATGGACCTTAACGTGCCAATTGGGTTAATTTAAATGATTAGTACACAAAAAGCACTCAAAACCTATAATAACTAGGGTTCAAAATAGCACTTTTTGGGCACTAATCAATGACTTCTTCTTCTGATGTTGTCTCTTCACACACTTCTACTTCTCTCCCTACCATATATACTGCAAATGATTCTTTTATGCATGTCTCTCATCTTGGTAATGTCTCTATACCAGCCTTGTCTATTTCCAATGTTTACCAGATTCCCCAACTCACTCATAATCTTCTATCTGTTGGGCAACTTACTAAACTTGGTTTTTCTCTAACCTTTTCTTCTATTGGTTTGGTTATGCAGGATTCTCAGACGGGACAGATCATTGGGACCATCCATAAGTTCGGAAGGTTGTTTGAGCTCATCTTTCTTCATCGCATCCTCCTGTCTCTCTGCCTTCCGTAGTCTCGGAATGAGCACCTCTTCTCTTGTTTATGGCATTCGCCTTAGTCATGCACATCTATACTCTAGGGTTAAATAACTAGTTTATAGGGGTTTGTTAGGTTTAGTTTCAAATAAGAGTTTTGATTGTATGCCTTGTTAATTTGGCAAACAAACTGCTTTACCATTTAATAACAGTGTTTCTCATTCTCCCTCTCCCTTTGATCTTATTCATTATGATGTATAGGGTCCCTCTCCCATTACTACTCAAGGTGGGTGACGTTATTTTGTTATTTTTGTGGATGATTTTTCCTGATATACTTGGATTTATCTCTTTAAAAATCGTTCTGAACTTTATCAAATATATCATGACTTACGAAATGATTGAAACCACGGTTTCTAAATCCTCCAAGTTTTGAGGATCTAATAATGCCCAAGATATAAAGCCCATAAATTTACCTCTATTCTACATTAATTTGGTATTGTTCCTCATTCCTCTTGTGCTCACACTTCTCAGCAAAATGGCAGGGTTGAGCGCAAACTTCGTCATATTCTTGATGATGTTCGTCACTTCTTGCATTCCGCTTTCTACTCCTTCTCGGTTTTGAAGTTTGCTCTTACTTCGTTTACCATCAATCGGTGTCCTCCCATTATTTAAATCAAACTCCTTATGATCTGTTGTTTAGTTCTTCTCCACTCCCTATGACTTACTTAGAGTCTTTGGATGTGTAGTTTGTTCATCTTGAGATCATGAAATAAACAAACTTCGGTCTAGGATTCTCGTTTGTGTTTTCTTAGGTATAGAATTGGTCAAAAAGGTTATAGGTGTTATGATCCCATTAGAAAAAGTCTTTGTGTTTCTCGGCATGTGGTCTTTTGGGAACACAAAATGTTTTACCAACTACCTCATGTTCCTATTTCCCCTATTCCCTCTATCAATCCTCTCACGACCTTTTCTGAGGTCTCTCACTTCTATGTGCGAGCACCCCCCCCCCTCCCTTGGTCTCTGTGTCTCCCCCTCCTATTTCTGATGTTCCTTCTCATGCATCGATAACAGGCTTCAACACCGATCATCAGCGTGCCAATCTTGCTTGGTATGGATCATCGCAGGTCCTTTTTGACTCCGTACGCCGTCGTTCCCATCGGGCCAACTACTCTTCCTTCTCACCTTAAGTGACTTCATTGCTTTTCTTCCTCTTGCCTCTCTCCGGGGAACCTCATACTTTTCATGAGGCTTCCTCGCTTCCCTTTATGGCGGCAAGCTATATGAAAGAAAGTTGGATGCACTGCATAAGACTGGAACATGGGATCTGGTTGATCTCCCCTCTAGAAAATCTGCTATTGGTTGTAAATGGGTTTATAAGATCAAGACTTGATCGGATGGCACTGTTGATCGCTACAAAGCTCGCCTTGTTGCTAGGGGTTTTACTTGGGAGTATGGGATTGATTATGAGGAGGCTTTTGCTCATGTGGCTCGACTTTCTTCTATTATGACTCTTATTGTCGTTTGCGGCTCATGAATGGCCCTTTGGATGGATGTGGTATTTTCTTAATGATGAACTCTCAGAGGAAGTCTATATGAAGCTTCCTCTTGGTTACTCTCACCCTCCGGGATTCCCTCCAAAGTATGTCGACTACGATGAGCACTTTATGGTCCTAAACAAGCTCCTCGAGCATGGTTTGCAAAGTTCAATTCTACTATCTCTCAGCATGGTTTTTCAGGCAGTTCTTTTGATAAATCTCTTTTTTTGAGACGGTCTGTCACACCCCGATTCCCTGTCCAACCCGATTGGCGGATCCGAACCGGGTTCAGGGCGCGAGACTATATACTGGGACTCTTTACCTTTTTTTTTTTTTTTTTTTTCTCTCAGAGCTGAACTTGTACCTGTGGGTATGGCCCAAGTCTTATAACATAATCAAAATATCATATACATATACAAAAGAACTACCACCGGAGTGGTGTCCATCAAAATCTATACACATATCTTTGAGTCCCATTTATACTTAAATTGTACTTTTACATTTACAAATCGACGCGGAACCTACATGTAGTGAACCCTACTGAGTGTGTGGCCCAATGGTATCACGGAAGTTTTCGGACGTCTTCTCTGTACCTACACGAATTAAAAACCAGTGCTAAGCTTTACGCTTAGTGGGAAACATATGTTATAACTATCTTGATACACATGCATTTATGCGAGATCCATTATAACATATAACGAAACATATCTGAAAATCTTCGAATTCATATAACAGATTTACATACATAATTATCCTTGTAACAAACTTATGCTTGTTCAGATCTCTCGTCTATAGTACTAAACTTATACTTAGAGCAACTTATACTTACTCAGATCTTTGCGATGGGCGGACTCATTCTTGTTAGATCTCATGGAGTGTATCTTATACTTGTTTCACATTGGGACACATACTTGTCAGTTCCTTGTATCTGATGCGGGCTTTATACATATACTTAGACGGAGGTACTTATCACGTAATCATACTTCTATCTATCTTATACTTGTTCAGATCTCCCGTAGGAGTTACAAAGCTTATGCTTATATAGAGATACTTATACACGTACTGGTACTTATATCTATACAGGATCTCATGGGAGTAGGGTGTAGCGAGCCGGGCTGCCTCGGTGATTCGTGCCACAGTGGGTGAGCTAAAATCAATAAGAATTTATATACACCTAGGTTCCTGCACTGCTGCTTGGTAGTCAGGCTACTTTGCTGATATAGTGGTCTAGGGTCGAACGGGGATGGGTTTCCATCCACAGAAATGGTTTGCATCAGTGCACGAAGGTAAGGCTTTCTATTTGGACTCTTTAGGTGTGTTTCAAAACGGTGGGGCATGGTTTGGCGAGGGTGTAGCGAAAGTTAAGTGAAAATTTAACTTTGAAGATTTAGGTTACTAACTGGCAAGTTAGGGCAAACAAGTGTCCTCGGGTTTTATCCTGCGTTATGACATCTGACATATAGTCCATGGCATAGCAGGATCTATATTTAACTAGCAAGCCTCACCCATGAAACATCTCTATTTGAGTCGATATAGGTAGCATGCGATTTATGGCCTTACAGTTTAAAACCTAACATTCAATTATCATTTGAAGGCTCGTAAAGACCATCCTAAAGAACAACAGTGCATCTACTTTGACAGCGCATCTAAAGCATGGAGAGTATTGGCCAAAATAATAACGAGAATATTACTTAACCTAATTTGAGAAGAACTAACATGTAAATATTATCTCGGAGGCTAAATGCAAGACCATCTAAGAACAACGATCCTAAAAACATGGAAGTATTGGCCAAATCGATAACGTCGTGTTAATACTGTATGTTTTTGAGGAATAAGAGTATAAGCCCACCTTCACCGTAGCTTTTAATACAAGAGGACAACATGCATATGCCCCACCACCCATTGCTTCCTTCCTCTTCCAAAGGAAGCAGCAGCATCTCTTGAGTTGTCATCCTCCAGAGGTGTGTTTGGCAATGGGAAAAGGGAGAGAAAGAAAGAGAGAGAAAGAGAGAAAATAAAAATAAAGCAAAACCTAAAAAAACTTTATTTACAAAGCGGTAAAAGAAAATAACTTACAATCCAACAAAACTTGTAATTCACCTTCTATCCTCCTCTTTCTTTATTACAAGACGAGGGTATTTATAAGCCTCCTCAGTGAAACTACCAAAAACCACAATAACTAGGCTAAGTTATAGGGCTGATTGGGTAATAAACCAAGTTTGGAGCGGTTTGCATTAATTCTGAGAGGATGACAAGGCACGCAGGATTTCGCTAGAGGTGAGAATTTAAGCTAATTAGCGAATTTGGCAAGGGTTAGCGAATTTGGCAATGGCTTAAGCGAGGTGCGAGGCTTTAAGCGAATTTAGCGATGTTGAAATTACCGCTCTTCGCGAGAATTTCGCTAAGCTAATGAAATTGTCGATGAAGATTCGCAATCGCCAGTCCAATATGCGATTCGATCTGAGTTATGCCGATTTCGTAGTTTGAAATTCGCTAAGATTCTTGGCGAATTGATTACGAAATTCGCTTGCATTCTTTATTCTTCTGCTTCCCATCTATCTTCAAGTGCATCTCATTTCCTTCACCTTGCCTTTGTTTTACATCGATTTTGGAGGCTTGTTGATGGCTGGGTTAAACTTCCTCACGATCGATCATTTGCATTGAGTTGAAGTCGAATGTGTATAAAGTCTACAAAACAACCAAAAACACCCTCAAGTTGGTATAAGTGTTACTAAGGTAACATGAACACGCTAATTAGGATATATGACATGATTAATGATCAAAAAAGTACTCAAAACCTATCTATATAGGGTTCAAAATTTGCACTTTTTGAGCACTAATCACACACAACCGAAGCGTTGCTAGTCCCTTAGCGATACAAAATAGAATTGAGATACATGTGGTGATTTTCAAAGGTTGTGTTTCAAAAGGTTATTGTACTTATATACAAGCTAACATTACTTTAAAGTGAACAATTGAAATCAACATTTTGAAAACCTATATAAGAATAAAATCCATAAAAACGATTTTAGAACAACAACATTTCCATGATTTTTCAACTTGGATTTCCACCTAAGTCTAATGGTTCATTTGTATCTAGATTAGTCAATAAAATGCAAAATTTGTTTCCCACAACCTAGCATTGACATGGCCTTAAAAACATTGAACAATTAAGATAGAAATTTGGTTACATACCTTGCTCTGATTATATTGTAGGATCACGATGGCAAAAATCAGACTTCACCAAAAGTCCATATAGCAGGAAGTTCACATACATGATGACTCTGACGATTAAGGTTTAGGGCATCAAGCAAAAAGGATCAAAGACCCACTTAACTCACAAAGGCTTCACCCCGGGACTTCCAATGACTTGAAAATCAAGCACACAATTCGCTAAATTCTACCTATCCACCCGTATAATGAACACAAGTGATGACTCCCAACCAATTAAGGCTTAGGGCATCAGGTTTCAAAGGCTTTCGCCATACACCCCGCGGACCGTGCTCGGGTTTCAAAGCAAAACTTCACGATTTTATTTTTTTTCTTTTTCTTCTTTTCTTTTTCTTTTTCTTTTCCTTTTTGGAAGACAACATTGGTCTTCAATTGTTGGTAACTCAAACCTATTCTAGGTTGTCAACATACCTAAGGCTTGGCTTTGCAAAGGTGGAAGGAGGCATACAAATTTACAACCCTATTGAAACAATAAAGTGCGTGTGTGACATAGCCAAAGGGAAATTTCCAAAGTTGAACATCTTTGGAGCAGTGGCCCGAACCTGAAATTGTTTCAAGCATGGCATTTATTCTAGCATATAGGTGACAAATATGATGATTCAATTATCAATTTAAAGCAATTCAATTGTTCAATTTGGAAGCAATTCAATTGTTGTTCAATTTGAAACAATTTAATTATGTAGTTTGAAAGAAAAACACATACTTGTACATAGGGGACCTGATAAACACAGTATCTGTGAATATATATATATATAATGGTAGCTTTTGATATAGCCAAAATGGCTTAGCCATGCATAACGAGGCTACACAAAAACATATCAGCACCTACTATGGCTAATACGAAATATAATCAAAATTATTGGCGATTAGGTAAAGTGAAACTATACATAAATCAAAGAGACCTAACCACCTCGGCTATTGTGGTGGTGGTGGTGAAACTCACTACTTGTTTCTTGCGGAGGATATCCAATGAAGTTGCATCGTGGTAGGCTCTCTCTGGGGTAGGATCATGAGGAAGACCAGGGTGGGTCATGATGCAGTGAAGCATGGAATGTAGCATCCCAAAGTGGCCTCGGCTAGAACCAAATCTCTGGTCCATGTCTTTGCGTCTTTAAATTTTGCCCCAATTAATTTCAGCTAGTGTCGCAGTCGCATCCATATCGACCATCTCACTCCGAGCTAACACGATGTATACTGCGGTGGTTGGTGTCTTCGAATATGAAGGCTAGGAGCATCATGGGATCTGCTGAAATTTGGAGTAGTGTGTGGGGAGATGGAGGTGGGCGATGCGAAGCGGAGTGGGACTCCTCTGTGCCTGGGTGCAGGAGCAGGTGGATCATCTATGTGTGCATCCTCAGCCTCCTCACCCAGTACCTCCTCTGGTCTCGCGGCGTGTAGATGGACGGGCATAGTCAACCGGTCCTTGCTACTACACATGTAGGCATCTGTCTAGCATCTACATCCGGGCTCCTCGGAATCCCATGCACGCTTTCGAGAACATAGAGAAGAAGCCTCGGCATAAGAAGTGGTATGCTCTGGCGTGCGAGGTCTCTCACATGGACCTTCTCCTCAAGCTGTAAGGAGCGAAGTCATCACATTTCGGATGGGCTAAACCGAGAATTGCAGAGATCGGTCTGATGTGCACCAGGGATGGAGTCCCCTCCTGCGTGTGCTGCGGAGGGGAATAAGCGAGTGCGCGACGGTGGTCGATGATCCCGGCATATGAGGCGGAAGGCGCCTCCCGATGGGAATTTGGACCGGCTGTAGCATCCGGCGGTCTTTCGAACCATCGCTGCGGGGCGGTGGGCCCGATCTCTGTAACCCCCTCGGCATTTGTGAGCGGTATCTTATGATCTGAAATTTCTTGAAATATGCATTGGTGGTACACCACGGCGGTCATCTATCTGAAGTGGATCTCTAATGGACCCATGCATCCACATGTCTTGGAGTGGTAGAACCTCTGGACCACTCTGGGTGAGCTAGAGCGTCGTGGAGTCATAAATGGGAGGCGATGCCTCTCGATCAATCGCATGGCTCACAGTATCAGGGTGGCCATGTCGATCGAGGAGCGTCGTAGAGCGACTCTATTTGAAATGATCAAACTCGTATATACGCATTCCACGGAATGGAGTGTCACTACGACATAGGCCTCCCCGATCAGCGAGGCCGGTGATAGGCGTGAGTGAAGGTGTAGATCTCAGGCTGCGATCACGGCCGGTGATGATGGCGATTACAGAAGATGATGACTCGCTGGGCCGAAGTGCGAGGCCAGCTTGGAAGGCTAGGGCCCTCCTAGCTCTCTACGAGTCTCTTGGGGATGGGCCGGGGTCGAATCCGCGTCCCCGGTAGCGTCTGAATCCCGGAGGCTCGTCAGTACGGCCTCGGGAGACCAGTGATGGCATTAGTGGCGAAATACTTGGTCGCTGCGACCTCTCGCTTCGGGTGTGCTAAATCTCACAGAGGCCCAGACCTTATGGACCACCCCTCGTCTCGGACCATATCGATATCTAAAATAGAAATTCTTGAAAATCGTAGACTCAGCACTTGAATATGTAGTTTGGGGCTGTATGTACGAAATGAAGCTCTCTGGGAGGCTCTTTGAATCACCACTGGAAGGGAATTTCTTGGCACGCTGAATACCCTCGCTTCTTGAGCTGTTGATGGCCCGAGACGAAAATAGACCACTGAACTAATCGGTCAAGGCTCGAGCAGACACCTAGTCTTGGCGAGGGCACAAAATGAACCGGGGCCACGGCGGAGTGATGAAACCGGCACGAAGATGCGCGTGTGGTGAAGGCTTGGTCAGCTGCTCGGTAAGCCTCCTGTCGGCCGTGTCGGTCGGGGCTCACAGTATGCTCGGGGCTAAGGCTCGGGCTGAGTACAATGTTTGGGATCACGGGGACGGCGATCTTGGGATGCGGGGGAGCGGCTGGGGCTCGGGCGGCGGTGTGGAAGCTCGGGACACTTGAGGGGAGGGGGGAGGGAATGTAAAGAGTGGCATTCTAAACCCACCTCCCCTGTTTATATAAACTAGCAATGGTAGAGGGTCATCCTGCCAATTTTTGCTATTTTTAGCGAATTTAGCTCACACCCAGTACACCACCTGCAATTCAAATTTTCAGGATTAAAATGAAAATTAATATATTATTAAAAGTAAAAATTAAAATTAAGTTAGGAAATAAAATATATCTAATTATTTAATATAAGATAATATAAAATACTTACCATCTTGCTAAAAATGGAAAATTTGCTAAGAATTAAGAAACATACAAAATAGCTAAAATGAAATTGACTAAATAACAAAAACAAAATTGTTGCAGGCTGCAATTTGGTTTTGGAAACACCAAACCAGTTCGATTTACCAAAATTGCAAAGGAGGGTCAAGGAGGATAATCTCCTCAGCCTACGAGTTGCTTAGGCTAATTCCATTGTGTTGGGTGACGGTGTTGATCTGCTCCTCGGTGGCTTGGTTTGTGGAATTGTGCGGTGGTTTGCGTGGGTGATGGCAAACCAATATATCTTCATTTTCTTGGCTGATCACTCCTTGCATTTCCTGAGTATTGTGTTTTCCTGCACACTGATCAAGTGAAACAACCTCATCAGAAATTTGATTTTCAATTTCTAGCAACTCATGTTTGTTGTTCAAATGAAAGATATTGACTCCATGATGTATTACCAAAAGTTAATTGCATGACTCCGTTCGCCAATTTATTATTGCATTGGAGTGGCGATAGTCTTCCTAAGATGATTGGTACATGATTGGGTTCACTAGCAGTGGTTCGGTGTCGAGTACCCGCAAAAATCTCTTTGGGTAGTAGAATTTGTATTATCTTAACTAGGACATCCTCCAACTATCCCCTTAGGGATTTTCAACGTCTATCGACCCGATGAGGTGTGATTGAGGTAGGTTTAAGCTCACCTAAACCCCTAGCTGCATGTATCTTGAAAATGGCACTAAGATTCACAGCGGCTCCTAAATCTAGCAATGCCTTATTTATCTGATTCCACGATATTGGTATTGTGTGGGAGAACCGGGATCCTTGTACTTAATAGGGTATTTGCTTTGAATTATAGCCGACATGTTGGTGAGAAGTATCTTTCTTCTCAATGCCTAATCCTTCTTAATTGTACAAAGATCTTTCAAAAATTTTGCATAGCAGGAACATTTGATTAAGGTCAGTAAAGGTATGTTAACCTTCACTTGCCTTAAAACCTCGGGAATGCACCTTGTTGAGATGCCTTCTTCACTTACACTCTAAGTGCTTGTGGAAATGGAGGTGGTATACGGTATTTCATTGAATCTCCCTCTAGGAGGAGGATATGCTTTCGGAGTTTCAAATTCTTTCTCCTTGCTAGGTTCTTCAACGGGTTTTTGGCATAGGGCGATCAACCTCTTTTCCTTCGAAGTGATTATGGCCTTAACCTCATCCATTCCCGAATTGTTAGATGATCCTACCTCATGAATTCCTTTAGGATTTGGAACTATTTGTGATGGAAACCTCCCTTTCTCTTGTACCTCAAGCAACTTGTTAAACTTGGTGATTGAATATTGTAGGTTGTCAATTTTCTGGTTGAGATTACTCTCGAGCCCATCTATTCTCTTATTCAGTGTACTTTCTACAGTATCAATCCTTTGTATTGCCAATTCTTGGCATTAATTCCTTTTGTTCCCTCGACAAAGTTGCCTACCACCTTACTCAAATTCAATATGGCTTTGTTCTCTTGGAGAAGAGGATGTTGGTTGTATTTGTGGCTAATGAGAAAGAAACCAAAGCGAGTTTACAGCACAGGGAGATACGTAAGCGAGGGGTTGGGTCTCCATGCAAGATTTAGGGTGATTCTCTAATTGGAATTGTAAGAATATTACCATATGGAGCATTAGATTGTTGTGGCTTGTACGCCATACGGTGTTTACTTTCGACATCAAATCCTTCAGCTGCGGGGAGCCATAGGACAACGATGCATTGGGTGTGCGGGGGATTGGAAATTGGTACGAGGATTGGGCGTAGGATTTTAGGTCAGCTGCGTGCACCTCTTGGAATTTGTTTTGCCTTCAAGCTCCTCACACTACCTTTCTGGCTGGGGTGGAAATCTGGCTCTCATTTCTATGTCTTCGGATGAGTGCATGCATCCCACCCCCTTTGGTTGGTAGTGGTTTCATCTATCGGATTTCTCTGAGGTTAAGTTAAGTCTGACCACTTAGAGAAGTTTCGGCCAACGTAATTTAAGAAATCCATGGCTTAAATCGGGATGTTTGCTTAAAGTCTCCCACACATGGTTTTCTAAAAGGCTACGCCTCATGGCGAGGAGACATACCACCGTAAGTGGTTCTGACATCCATGTGTCAAACCCGTAGTGTAGACATGCAACGATGGTTTCCATAAATCTCTCCAAACAACTTTGGTAAAAATCTCTCGCCATCTGTTTGCAAGGTATAAATTTGCCTTTTCAAATTATTAGTCTTATAGTCTTGAAAACTTCTTCGAGAATTGACGCATTTCGGCCGATTTCTTATGGTTCTATGCCTCGATAAGGTTGAGCCATATCTTTGGCCTTGTCACTTTAGAGTCAATGGAAATGCCTTTAACCGGCAAATCCATGTCCATCATACCTTCCTTGAAGGTAGTGCAAACCTCCTCGAAATCCCATATGAGTGTATGGATTTTCTGTTTTCCATACCTGTGATATGTGGGAGTAGGGGTACCAAATAAGACCTCAACGCTGCATCTTGAGCGGGAGGAATGATCTGAGATGGGGCACTAACTCTAGGAGGGTGGATGTGATCCCTCATGGTTCTATATGCATTTGGATTCATAGAGAGGGGTTCCTGGTTGACTTTGTTGTTCCTCGGAAAGTATGGGATCCATGGTATCCACGGTTACTGCGAAACTTCTAAGCTACGTCGGGTTGTACTTATCCTATACAAATCTACCCGATGTGTCTCTATCCCCTTTGTTGCATACGGTTGTTACCTGATTAAAGAGACAACAAAGAGCAACAAACAACACTAAGATTGAATTAACTAACAGCGATAAGTGGTGGATGAGGCGGCGAGAAGCGGTGCGGAGTTGCAAAATAAACAAGCGCGGAGTTCTATGTTGAGTTCTGAAGGTAAGAGTTACCTTCACTTGTGATGTGGATCGCGAAGTACTCTTCAACACCATTGTAGTTTGGCACCATCCGACAACGGCGCCATTTTGATTAGTGCCCGCGATGGTGAGCTAAAATCAACCATTTATATACACCACAAGTTCCTACTCTTTTGCCGTGATCGAGCTGCTGCGTATAGTGGTCAAGGTCGAACACGGGGATGGGTTTTCATCTTTAGAAATGGTTTGCATCAGTGCTGAAGGTAAGGCTTTCTATTTGGACTCTTTAGGTGTGTTTCAAAAAAAACGTTGGGAATAGTTTGGCGAGAATTTGTAAGCGAAAGTTAAAGGTGAAAAAGTTAAGTTTGAAGATTTAGGTTACTAACCCAGCAAGTTAGAGGCGAAACAAGTGTCCTTCGGGTTTTATCCTAAGCGTTATGACATGCAACATATAGTCCATGGCATAACGGATCTATGACTAACTAACAGAGCCTCACCCATGAAACATATTTGAGGTGATATAGGTAGCATGCGAGTTATGGCCCACTTTAGTTTAAAACCCAACATTCAATTATCATTTCGGAGGCTCGTATTGAGACCATCTAAAGAACAACAGTGCATCTCTCACCCGAGCACTTGCATCCTAAAGCATAAAGGAAGTATTGGCGAAATAATAACGGGTATTGCCAACCACTAATTTGAAGAACACAACATGTAAATATTATCTCGGAAATTTCGTAAAGACCGTCCCAAGAGCAGCGATCCCCAAAGCATGGAAGTATTGGCAAATCAATAACATCCCATGTTATGCAACTATGTTTTTGAGAATAAGGGCCATAAATACACTACCCGTAGCTTTTAATACAAGAGGACAACATACATATGCCCCACCACAGCTAGCTTCCTTCCTACTTCAAAGAAGGAGGCAGCGACATCTCTTGAGTTGTCATCTCGAGAGGTGTGTTTGAGCGACGAGGAAAGGGGAGAGAAAGAGAGAGAAGAGAGAAAATAAGCCAAAAACAAAACCTAAAAAAAAAACTTTATTTACAAAAGCAATAGAAATAACACAAATCAACAGCTTGTATTCACCTTATCACTCCTCTTTCTTTGTCTGAGCGTGAGGGAGGTATTTATAAACACCATCAAAAATTATGAAACTACCAAAACCTAATAACTAGGCTAAGTTATAGGACAATTGGGTAATAAACCAAGTTTGGAAGGCGGTTGCATTAATTCTGAGGAGGATGACAAGGCACGCAGAGTTTCGCTAGAGTGAGGAATTTGGCTGATGTGAATTTGGCAAGGAGTTAGCGAGGTGCGATGGCCAGCCCGAGTGGCAAGGCTTTAGCGGTGGCGTGTTGAAATTTCGCTAGCTAGCGGAAATTCGCTAAACTCTTGAGGTGTCGGTGAGAAGCGAATTTTGCGGAAATGCACGGTCTTAGGGTTGGCTAGCGGGTTCATTGTCCTTGAGATTCTGTGGCTGATTTGCGGGTTAGTTGCGAAATTGACCCAGATTGCGAATTGATTACGAGAATTAGCACATTCTTCATTTCTGCACCGCACCATCCTATCTTCTTCACATCTGCATTTCCTTTACCTTGCCTTTGTTTTACATCGATTTTAGGCTTGTTGATGGAGTTTGAGACTAAACTAACTCATGGTCGATGGCAAATTCAGGTTGAAGTCGAATGTGTATAAAAGTCTCTGAAACAACCAAAAACACCCTCAAGTTGGTATAAGTGTTACTAGGTAGCGCTGAACACTTCAGTGGGGATATGCGACATGTTGGCTGATCAAAAGTACTGAAACCTATCTAATATAGGGTTGAAATTGCACTTTTGACAGCAATCACTCGGGCTCGGCTAGAAAAAATCTCGGCTCGGGCTCAGCTCGTTAGCTAAGCGAGTCGAGGCTTGGACCCAATTTAGGCTTGATGGGTTTCGAGCCACTGGCAGGGGTCGAGGCAGGCCAGGGCAGGAGCCCGAGCCGGGGCGGACATTAAAAAATGATTTTTATTATTTGCCTTAACCCGAAAATAAAAAGTTAAAAACCGACCCACTGAAATCCACTGTCACGGACCACAGAACGACGCCTCTCAGCCCTCTCTCTCTCCTCGCCATTTTCGCCCATTTGAAAATCAAAAACCCTATTCCCAAATTCTTCCTATACTTTGAAGGCACCACGGCATACGACACCACCCACCGCACCAACCCTAGCAGGCGGCTTCCTTCTTCGTTGACACAGGTGCTTCATAGGGAAGAATCGCGATTGATGATGCAATGGTATATTTTTTATTTATTTTCTTTGGGCATTTTTACCAAATCATCCTTCAACATTCTTCGAGATCGAATCCTGCTAGAAGTGAAGGCGGTATTTGTTATTCGAGTTAGGAAGCATCTCATTAGAAAGTAGATCCTCTCTCCTGTGGAAGCCCGAGCTTGGTCGAAATGTCGAATTGTTGTTGTTAGGTAACTAAGTAGATGGTGTTGTTTGATAGTTCAGAATCTTAGTGAAATCCTCATTCCTTTTTATTATTGTTTTTTCTTTCTTTTAGTCATTGAGGTGGAGTCCCAACTTTTGCGGAAGGTTTGGTAGCGGTGTCCTCAGTGGGATTTATGACCAGGTGGGCGACACTTGACTATTATTTTTCCTTGAGCCTTTTGGGATTAGTAATAATGTTTTTAAGATGCGAGATGTCTTTTACGGTTGGGTTTTGTTTGTTGAGTATTGTTTTATTGCCTTTGTATTTTGTATTTTAAGCTCTCTTTTTCTTCTTTGGTTCACAAGGACATTTCATTATTCCTTGTACGTGATTTTCTTTTTCCTTTTTATCAATAAGATTTTTCCTCGTATTGATTTTTTTTAAAATTTTCGTCATTATAATGGCAATGAGAGAAATGTTTGCTTAAAAAAATTTGAGGCTCTATGGGAAGTTATTTGATCAAATGATACCCATACATTATTTCCTCATCTTTGTAAGTGTCAACTTCACTTGTGTTTTGTAGAAAATTACCAAAAACTCTTGCCAATTGCCACCCAAATAAGAAGAAGTACAATATATTGGTAGGTTTCTCAATTTTTCATTGCTCTTAAATATTTGCTTCCTTTTCCATAGCAAACATTAATATGTGAAGCAATGATTAGTACTTTGAGTGATATTTTTGAGCCACAGTCGAGATAGGTTTGCGAGTGCTTTTTGCGCACTAATCTGCCATTTAAGAAAACCAATTAGCCAAGGGTGTTTAGGTCTGCTTGTATCACTTATGTCGTTTTAGAGGTTATTTTGGTTATTTTGGGGTTTGCATGCAGCAGGGTCGATATCGAGATGTGTTGAATAATGAGAATCGAAATATTTTCCACCATCAAACATGTAGAGTCGAGTGAAGGAATGGGCCAGTGAAGAGAAATGGGTCACCGATGGAAGATGCGGTGTGCGACGGTGAAGAATATCTGCGAGCCATTTAGCTGCTGAGTGCGAAAGGCTATTGGGATTGCAAAAAGGCCCGCGTCATGAAAATATCGCGATCCTAGCGAGTGAAATTTCGCTAGGCTTCAAAATTTTAAGCTAATCGCGGGTGCCTAGCGAAATTATACATTTTAAGCTATCTCTAAAAATTTGCTAGGCTAGCAAAATTTCGCTAGCTAGCGAGGAATTGGCGGTGCATAAGCGAAATTCTCTGTTCGCTATCTACGTACTTCTAGCGAGGAAATTTTGTGCCTAGCGAAATTTTATTACCTAGCGAGTATTGATGCGCCTGCGAAATCTGCCTTGTCATCTTTGTGTAATTAATCTGGCAAGTATAGTTTTGGTGTACTTCTTTGTCCTTGTTTTTGTGAAATGTTAGGCTTTCTTTGCCATTTTCATACATTGGGTGGTCTATATAAACCCCCGTGGTTTTGTAACTAAAGCGATCTTTTGGCACATTTTCATTTATGTAAATATCTCCGCGGCTTCGATTAGGGTTTGTTTTTCTCCTCTTCTCTCTCTGCTTTCTCTCATTTTACAGGTTACCAAACAACCCTCTTGAGGATGACAACTCGAGGAATCTTGGCTAAGCCTCTTGGCTTTGAAGGAAGGTAGGCAGCTAGCTTGGTTGTGGGGCGATTCACGGGTTGTCCTCATGTGTTAAATCTTCACGAATGCCTTTTATTTATGGTTCCCATCTTCTCAAACCCCAGGGTTGAATATCATTTAATGTCATTGCTTTGTGGCGGTACTTACCATGCTTTAGGATCACCCAGTGCACATACTTGTTGCTAGATGTCTTTGTTGTTCTTTAGATAGCCTTTACGAGCCCGAAATGAGGTTGAATGTTAAGTTCAAATTGAAAGGAAGTGTAAATGTATATTGTGTTGACTCAAATAGGAGTGATTCTAGGGGTTAGGTTTTCTAGTTAAACAAAGATCAGATTATGGCTTGGACTATAGGTTGCTTGTCATAATGCGAGGATAGAACAGAGACACTTGTTTGCCATGTTAGCCAGAGTTAGTGACTGGAAATCTTGAGAAGTTACTTTCACACTCCACTTTTTTCGGTTTTCTGATTAATCGGTATCAAGAAATACTCCTGCTTGTTTTTGAAACTAATCCAAAATCCAAATAAAAAGCCTGCTTAATTTTCAACAGTAAATCCTTCCTAGGATGAAAACCATCCCAGTGTTCGATGCCTGGGCCGCTATACTGCGGTAGCTTGACTACGGCCGGTAGGGCTGGGATATAAATTTTGTTGATTCGGGATCACCTGCATGGCTTTTGGGTCGAAGCAGGCTTCATGGAGCCTGTGGCTTATTATGGAATTTTTGAGGTAATATTATTGAGGTTGATCATTTCCTAATCTCATATACTTTTTGTAATGCATCAGTTTTTTAACATTCCTAATGGCAAGAAAACTAGCAGTCTCTGAGTGGTCATTTGTTTGATCAGTTTATGATAAATGAAGCTTTGGATATTATTGAAGCAGCTGGTGGTTCCTTTCAGTTAGTTAAGTGTCAAGTGGGTCAAAGTGCAGATGCTATCTCATGCTCAGAACTTGAAGTAAGTAAACCTTCAGGTGGTTCTATACGAGAAATGAAAATGTTGCGTTGATATAAATTTTCGAGGATACCAATGTGTGTGTAGTGCGCTAATTTCTATCAATTACATGTTATTAGTTTTGTTTGGAACTCTTAAATTGTTGAGGATTTCTGTAATAGATTTCAGTTTGATGTTAGTTTTTATTTTTTATTTTTCTTATAATTTTCTTGGTGAAAGCCAGTGAAGAACTGGCGATTTATTATATTAGTTACGGTAGCTTTTTGATGAAATAATTTTTAGTTCATAAATAATCTCCTCGCTTTTCAATGATCCTCTCTGTAATTTTCAAGGAGGATGTGTTCGTGCATGTGTGTAGTAATTTCTTGTTTTTTACCACTTTGGTTTTTTAATTATTAATTTGATTGAATTCTTTTTTTATTTCTTTGAAATCACGCTAGATGCAAAAAATGTCAAATACGGATGAAATGTCAAATCTGGATGATATGGATGAATTAGAAGAAATGGGGATTGAATCATGTTAAGCCGATGTCAAAGCGAAGCCAAAGAAAAAATCATTGTTTGGGGATGAATTTGATGTTATGGCGGGAGTAATGACGGGGTGATAGGAGGCGAAATACGATCCTTTGCGAGAATATTTTAGCTTATAAGAGGAGGTGCCACTAGTCATCTAAAGAGGCATTTTGAAAGTTTGTGTGTGCCTCGTCGGGTTCTTCGAATGCGAAAATAAGGTCCACGAATGACTTTGTTGTCATTTGAGGGTTACGGGAAGATCGAGGCAAACTTTGTTGTCGACACATCATTATGACAAAGATAAAGTTAGAGAGCTTCCTGCTAAGATGTTTATTGTGCACGAGTACCCTTTCAGGATGGTGGAGCATCAGTTATTTGTGTTATTTTTCCAAAATCTCAACCCAAGATATCAGCCAATCAAACGCCACACTTTGAGAAGCGGTGCATAAAACTTTGCGATTAAGAAGGAAAAATTGAAAGGGGTGTTAGCAAGTGTTGACAAAATCGGCTTAACTAGTGATTTATGGACGTCAAATCAAACAATGGGGTACATGTGTCTAACTTGTCATTACTTAGATGCTGAGTGGAATTTGCAAAAAGAGAATCTTGAATTTTTTTGTTGCTTGCCTCCTCCTCACATTGGGATTGCAATTGCTGATTGTATTCTTCAATGTTTATCTGATTGGGATATTGAAGATAAAGTTTCCACTATTACATTGGATAATGCATCTTCAAATGATTCGTGATAGAAACTTGAAGGATCATTTTACTTGAGAAGAGAGAGAACCTTTACTTTAATAGTAAAGATATTTCATGTTCGGTGTTGTGCACATGTTTAAATCTCACGCTGATGCGAGATGGACTATAGGAGATTCGTAGATGTGATTGAGAATATCAGAAGTGTAGTACATGAAGATGTCTCCTTCAAGGAGTTGATAGATTTAATGAAATTGTCAAGCAATTAAAGTTTTCAACCTCTAAACATCTAATATGATGTTCCTACTGAGTGGAATTCAACACATGCGATGCTTAGTCGGCACTTCGATTTAAGCGATGTTTCGAGTTCAAGGGAAAGGGACTCTAATTATAAATGGTTGCCAGCGAGGAGAATTGGACACGGTACAGCAAGGGTTTTCTAAATTTTTAGAAGTGTTTAAAGAAGGCTACAGAAGCTTTCTCGGAGTAGTATCCGACCTCAGAATTTGCTCCTTGATCCAATTTGGAAAATGAATTGAAAGATAGATAAGAAAATTCCTCGAGACACTAGAGATTTCATGAAAAAATGACTACAAAAGATGAATGAAAAGTTTGCAAGTATTGGGGAAATTGCAATTTATTGATGGCAATTGGGACGATGTTGGATCCTAGAAGTCGCAATGCAGCTCATAAAATTTTTGTTTCCACGTATTGTGCATTTGAAGAGTGTGATAGTCATATTAATGAGGTTAGTGAATCCTTGCATGCACTTTACTCAGTTTATGCATCTATAGAAGGGCAGACAAGTGCTAACACTGCAATGTCAGCCAGTGATATTGATGTTTCTAAAGGAAAACGAAAAGGATGCCTTTGATGCGTGGGCTGGCGTCGATGTCATTCACGAAAATAAAGCGAGTTGGACATTTATCTTAAAGAAGAATTTGCAAGCCTAGTGAAAGTATGATGAATTTGATGCTTTGAATTGGTGGAAAGTCAATGCTATGAAATTTCGATGCTTATCTAAAATGGCTCGAGATGTACTATCCATTCCAATAACCTGATTGCTTGGAGGCCGCATTTAGTGCTAGAGGAAGAGTACTTGATCAATATCGAAGTTCATTGAAGCCTGAGACTGTTCAAGCTTTGATTTGTTTGGGGGATTGGTTACGTCATGATTTAGGAGTGGAGCTTTCACCAACTATAAGTATTTTTATAATATATATATATATATATATATATATATATATATATATATATATATATGTGTGTGTGTGTGTGTGTGTGTGTGTGTGTGTGTGTGTGTTATAAATGTGAATGACCACATACATGGAAAATAGTTATGAACTTAATAGGTTTATTAATGAATCCTGTAGATTCATCAATGAATCTCATTAATAAGGTTCATGTATCTTATCATCTGAGAAGCTTATAAAAGGGTCTTCACCCTTTGTTGAAAGAGATCATCAAAAATAAGAGTTCTCATCTTACGCCTCTCACTCTCATGTCTTGACTTTCTCTCATTCCCTCCTGCTTCAACTTTCTCACATTGGGATCATTTGGTTTTACAACACGTTATCAGCACGACGGCTTTCTATGTGCTCTGAGTGCATCGGTCTCTTTTTTTTTAGGTAAAGGTTTCTTATCTATGTTACATATTATTCGCTGAAACATGCTTTTCCGTTGAAGCTATTCATCCGCTGTTTGATGATAGCAATTGGCAAAAACTTGAGTTTGTGGCATTGAACATCAATGGAAAAAATTATTTATCATGTGGATGCTTGATCTTTGAAATCCATCAAGAAGCTAATACCCTTGGAGAAACAATTAAAGATGGTAATAATGCATCGGTAGTCGAAAGCGAAGCAATTATTTTTTCTTGGCACCACCTTCATGAGGGTGAAAGCCAAATGTTAACAATAAAAGATCCTCTTGTCCTTTGGAATAACCTCAAGAGAGAGGTATGACCGCAAAGGCAGTCATTTCTCCCAAGCACCGTTATGATTGGATGCACTTACGTGAGATTATAAGGCGGTAAGTGATGAATATAATTCCGCTATGTTTTGCATTAGCTCCCAGTTGAAATTATGTGGGGAAAAAGTTACCGATGAGGATATGTTGGAAAAGACTTTTTCTACTTTTCACGCATCGAATTTGCTCCTGCAACAGCAATATCGTGAAAAGGGTTTTAAGAAATACTCTCAATTGATCTCTGTCTTCTCGTGGCTGAACAAAATAATGAACTTCTAATGAAAAATCATGAAGCACGTCTAACTGGTTCTGCTCCATTCCCAGTAAATGTGTGCATATCCGGCCTCACATAATCAAATACAAGGGCCGGAATTAGGTAGGCGAGTGGTCGAGCGATGGTCTAGGTCGTTCATGTCGTTTAGTAATCGTAGTGTCATTCCAAAATCCATCTATACTGAAGTGGGAAAGAAATGAGAAAAAGAATAAAGGGGACTCAAATACAAATTTCGTTGATAATGTATGCTATCGTTGTGGAATGAAGGGCCGTTGAAGTGCTGTACTTATTAGATGCTGTAAACATTTTGTTGATATATAGGTCATTGAAGCGGAATGAGAAAGAAGTGAAACAAATTTCATCAGCGAGTGTGGTATAACTTAGATACCGCAGGTTTGATGATTTTACTAATCTGAATGTTCTTGATTTCCTTTATTGACCCGAAAGACTGTATGTGCTAGTTTAATCGATAGTAAAGTGCCAAGGATGATCATATTATCTTCATGAGATAAATGTTTATATTATCATAACTACGTATTTAATGTTTGCGAATGCATGCTTAAGTAATTATTATAATAAATATCTTTTCATCATTTATTATAACGTTTTTTATGTTTATCTTTTATATTTATTTATTTTTGTTTTGACACATGTCGACTTCTCAATGAAGAATATGGAATTATCACTAAAGAAACCATTTGCTGATGATGCAAATGTTTGCCTCATAGAGAATGGTCTTGACAACGCACACTATACTTAAAAATTTGACATATTTCTCTTCTTAAGAGAGCGAACAACAAGTGTTAGTACAATTTGTGGCAATGCAAAACTAATTGAAGGCTCTGGAAGAGCTCATATCATGTGCCTAAAGGAACAAAGCTTGTAGTTGAAGAAGCCTTATATTAAAGAAAGTCTCAACGGGGAAAATCTCTGGGTTTCAAAGAGATGTTGCAAGGAATGGATGTCATATTGGGGACTACAATGAGACGATGTCGAATATTTGTGCATTAAGACTATTGTTTTGGAAAGAAAAGTGTCTTTGGAAAGATTACGCATTTTGTTACGGCCTATACTGCTAATATTAGCGATATTGAGGCACATGCAATAGTTAACGATTAACTAATCATAGTAATTTATAATTTGGCATAACATTGGGTCATCCGGTTCCTTTGCGGTAGAGGGAGTTTGCGGAATTCATTTGGGCATTCATTGAAATAAAAAAGGTAGCCACAAAAGCGAATGAATTCTCATGTCTTTATACATGCTCTCAAGGCAAATTAATCATTAGGCCATCACCCACATTGAATTGGGGATTGAATCCCCATATTTAGACGTATATGGTGATATTTGTGGGCCTATACAACCACCATCTAGTGGACCATTTAAATACTTTTATAGTTTAATTGATGTACGACTAGATGGTCACGTTTGCCTATTATCAACTCGTAACTTGGCGTTTGCGAGATTACTATATCAACTAATTCGACTACGAGCTCAATTTCAGGGACAATCCCATTAAAACTATAAGACTTGGCTTAATCTTTGGTGAATTCACTTCTCAAGCATTCAATGATTATTGTACTGCCATTGGAATAACCATTGAACATCCTGTAGCACATGTTCATACTCAGAATGGTCTTGCGGAATCATTTATAAAACGAATTCAATTAATTGCGAGACCATTACTTATGAGGGCAAAACTTCCTATATCTACATGGGGGCATACTATCTTATCTGCATACAACGGTCGCATAAGGCCACTTAAGTTATCATGAATTCTCCCCATTACAATTGGTTCATGAGTCGGGAACCAAATATTTCCCATCTACGAATTTTGGATGTGCGGTTTATATTCAATTACTCGGCACATCGCACCAAGATGGGACCTGAAGGAGGGGATGCAAATTATATCATTGAGTATGAATCTCCATATTATTAAATATCTTTAACCATCTTTGGAGATTTATTTACGGCATTTACTTGGGTGTCATTTGATGAAAAACTTTACCCGACATTAGGGGAGAAACTAAGTAATTTAGTAGTGCGCAGAATGAATTATCATTGTCCCGGCTATGATCCTCAAATGAAATGTGAGCAGGGAGATTCGAAAGATAACTACATTTACAAAACTTAGCAAGTCAAGCACATATACATTCTTGATCAAAAAAGTAACTAAGTCACATATACCACGTTTTGCAGTAACATATTAAATTGTTGTTCACGGACAACTTGTGCTAATGAGATAAAGGGACAACTCGGCCTTGGTAGACACAGTTCAGTTCAATCTGAAAATCCTGTAAGCGAAATGGAGCAATGATACAAATAGAGAAATAGAGATTGAGGGAGTAAATATTGACCAAGAAAATTTCCCCGGTAAAACTCGGATAAGTCGGTTTCCAAAAGAATAAAGGTACCACAAGATTGATGGAAATGAAGAGATCTCTATTATTATGTTATGGCGAGGAGCGATGGAGCAAAGAAATGAAATAATCGTCGTGATATTTTGCATATCATGTTGCACAAAATGTTACCAAATGAAAATGAGGATCACGGAACCAATGTCTATGGAAGAATCATGAACATCGAGAAAGATTAGCCCCGAATGGAAAGAGGCCATGGGTGTGAATTAAAATCGCTAGCAAAGCGTAAAGTTTTGACTGGTAATCTGACGCCTTATGGTATAAGAGCACATGCAAATGGATATAAATGGGTTTCGTGCGAAAATGAAATGTAAAGGGAATCATGAAGTTGTTAGGTATAAAGCACGATTGGTTTGCCCAAGGGTTCTCCACGAGACCAGGTGTTGATTATGAAGAGACATATTCTCTGTGGTGGATGCCACGACTTACCGATTTTAATTGCTGGCGGTTGTGAAAAACTTAAAATAAGTCTCATGGATGTAAATCACGCTTCACTGTCTGACTCACTTGATAATGACATTTATATATGAAAATCACGAAGGATTCTGATTACGACGAGTATGACTCTAACCGAGGCTTTTATTGATAAAGCGCAAGGTCTCTCTACTTACGACTTAAAAGCGGCATGACGTATGTGGTATAATCGCAAGCGAATACTTGTTGGAAACAAGGTTAAGTGTGACCCTATTGTCAGTGTGTTTTTATAAAAGATATCGATCCTGGTGTGATAATTGTAGTATATGTTGATATTGATTTGAAGCATCATGTGGAACTCTGAAAGAGCCCCCAGGCTGCGAATTGCACAAAGTGGAATTTGAGAGTAGAAGACATGGGAACAAGTTTTGTCTTGGCTTGTGAGATCGAACATCTCAAGGATGGAATTTTTATGCACCAATCTACTTATATATCAAAGATCCTTAAAATATTTTATATGGATAAGGCACACCCATTAAGTACTCCGATGGTTGTGAGATCACTTGAAACTATTAAGGATCCTTTTCGACCTAAGGGAAATGATGAAGAGCGCAGTCTGAGAAGTACCATATCGAGTGCCATAGGTGCACTAGTATCTTGCTAGTCACACTCGACGATATATCATTTGCTAGTAAATCTATTAGCAAGATATAGTTCTTCCCACCTGAAGACATTGGACAAGGGTTAAGCGGAGATATTTCGATATCGAGCCTGATAAGGATATGGGTTTTATATTATTCTACTCTTTCGTCGAGTGGATTAGTAGGACTGCATACGAATCACGAGGGTTTTTGTCAGATCCTGTAATGGACAATCCTGAAGGCTTGGGTTATGTCTTCTATGGTGTAGCCTTTGCTATATCTTGGTGTTCCTGGCAACAATTACGGCCATCATCAAACCATGTAGAAATCCTAGCAATTCATGAAGCAAATGAGAATGTGTTTGAAGCGGGTCGATAATCAATCATATCCATAAAACATGTGGGTTGTCTTATCAAGAGAAGTACCAACAATTTTGTATGAGGAATAATACGGCATGCATAAAGCGCAAGTGAAGGCAGGATATATCAAAAGGGTGTTAGAACGAAGCACACATATCCCCCAATTTCTCTTCTTTACGCATATTCAAGAGCATTAATTGTTATCGATATTCAACAAGTTCGATCTAGTGATAACCTCGTGATATATTTGCAAAGGCACTACACTGAAAATTCGAAGAACTAGTATCAGAAATTAGACTACATTGGCTCAGCGGTCTTAAGGGATGAGAGATGTAGACAAAGGAACAAGCATTGTACACTCGGCGATAATCTTCTTCTCGTGATTCCTTTCTTTCTTTTCTTCTTCTTGGCAATGTATTTCCCCGAATAACGGATAAAATTATGTACTCTTCCTTATTTAGGGTTTTCCAGCAGGTTTTTACCTAGTAAGGTTTTAATAAGGAGCATATTCTTCGCAATGGTGGAGCTCAGGGAATACGTATAAATGAATGACCACATACATGGAAAGTAGATTATATAGAGGAACATAATAAGAGTTTATTAATGAATCCACAGTAGATTCATGTCACAACAAGAATCCTGTAGATTCATCGAATCTGTAGATTCATCAATGAATCTCTTAATAAGTTCATGTATCTTATCATCTAAAGCCTATAAAAAAGTCTTCACCCTTTGTTGAAAGAATCATAGAAACCAGGATTCTCTCATCTTCTTGCCTCTCACTCTCGTAATATTTGACTTTCTCTCATTCCATAACATAACTGACTTTCTCACACATTGGAATCATTTGGTTTACAACATATATACTTACTTATATATATATATATATATCCCTCCCTACTCATATATATATATATATATATATATATATATATATATATAATTAGAAGGATTATAAATAGATCAGAATTAAATTGTTGTTGTTTAATTTGCGAGGTTGAGGATGAGTCACCTTGACTTGAAATCATTAATAAAAATGTGTTTATTTACCATTTGACTTGAGAATTTGAATGTTATGATCGCTAGTATTATTTCTTTTAGTTTGTTTCTTTTGGGATTGTGTAAGTCTAATGTAATATTGGGAAATTATGATGTACGTACATTTATTTTTGAGATTAAGCATTGATAAAGCGCCTAGAAGATTTATGATCTATTTATATTTAGTTCTCTACGATGATTGTTGTTTGCGACAATTGTATTAAACTGTTGGTGTTATAATTTTTAGTATGTTTATTGATAAAACTATTGTTGTAGTAGTTTATTGCAAATGTTAATAATTGCATTATGTTATGTTATCGCGTGATATATTGCAAATAGTTTCTGTTTATTTCGCTGAGCAGGGATTATGCTTGGAGTCGAACATGGGATGATATTTTCCATTTCTAAAATGGATAGGTGGGTGCTAACTCATTACTTTTATTTCAATTTTGGGAAATTAGTAGTCTTTTTATTTACTTTCAAATTTACTGCGATGGTGGCAAATATTCTATTGGCATGAAGATTCGAACCTAGTCCATTTTTTGACAGAATAGTGACTTTTTTCTCCGTGATTTTCAGAGGCGGACCCGGTTGCACAAAAGCAAGGTTGAGTGACTTTTCGGGGCGACAATTAGGAGGCATTCTAGCTAGCATGGGTTTTTGCACGGGGCGAGGAATGGCTGTGTCTGGTAGTGAATCGTTGGGGTTGGAAGAAGCCCTTTAGTTCCAAAACCGGATATTTGGAATCCAGGTCTGGAGCGATGAGTTCCCCCGACCAATTTTTTCTTAACGTCTATACTTCATCATTCAATTTGATATAAACTAAAGGTAGAAGCATCACAAGAGATATTCCTCTTTTCATAAATCTAAGTGTGAACTTGTCTTGCTATCGACCAAAAATTCAACCATAACGAACAAGCATTCTAGTAGTTGTGGCTCACGCGATTGATTTAAGGTTTTTCTTTGTCGGCACATATACTTGAAAAAGAAAGAAGTTTTATTCTTCGGCTAGAAGTGAACCGCTAACTAAAATGGATCGGAAAGATTTTCAGCTTTGTGCCATTAGCTTTATCTGAGCCTTATTACGTACCCGACTTACAGAGGTTGTATTGAAAACACTTTGAAGCGGATTTACTTACAAGGAGTCCCGAATAGGGCATCGCGTTGGAATTGGGTTGGGAAATCGACCGGTGAATCTAATTTAATGAAGTGTAAGAAAGATATTTTGATTGAATGTTGGCACAAAAGTATGGTTGAAATGTTTCCCTAATCTTTGTTATTGGCAGGTTTGCCTGACATTCTTGAATGTCACATTTTGCCGTTCGAGTTTTAGTTTCTTTATCGAAGAGTTTGAGATGTCATCTTTCTTTGCCTGAGTTCCTAACCTGCCTTTGTTAGGATGCAGAATTTTTCCTCAGCACATATGACAAAAGGAAATGATTTATTTTTCATTTTTAAATTCTCACGATAATATAAACTATTTTGATAAAGGAAATCTACAAACTATATTTAATTACCTCAAAATATATAGTGCCCTGAAGAAGAATTAAATATCCTTATGGTAAAGAGAAAATCAGAGTTCAGAATACCGATGGGTTGCAGTGAGAGAAAGAAAAGAAAAAACTTGAAAAGGCCTTCCTTTTGTCTCGTTCTTTCCGGGAACCAAACCGGAATGTTTTCTGCGGAAAAACATCAAAGCGAGAACTCTTTATTTCATTTTACAGCCAGGTGCTTTTTGTGGACATGTCGGTGATACGTATGCGATGGGATATTTGGTACTCTTACCAATTGCCAATTTGCTTGTGTCCTTCAATCTGATTTTGGAATCCTTTCTTGTTTGTTTATATATATTTTTATTTTTTGATTATTTTTGTGAAAGAAGAAACACTAATCTCTAATTGCATATTGCATATAGTTTGTGTATCTTCACTTGCAAATTACGAATAATTGCTCCCTGAAATGCATGACACCACCCATGGGAGTGATGCATATGACTTTGGAGTTGTTCTTCCACAAGATTTATTAATGGGAAGAATTCAGTTGGCAAGACCAAACCTAGTAAGGAGCGAGCTTGGTTGGGGTTGGGCTCGGCTAAAAATTTTAATTTTAATATTTGGGTTTTGTTATATTTATTTTTAGTTCAGCAAAACCATGAGCTGAGACGCGATTTTAGTTTCAACAGATTGCTATATGTTTGCCCACTGTGTTAGAATTTATTTATTTGGCTCTAATGCCTCATCAAAGCCCCAGCCCATACAAAAGATAGCGACGAGAAACTTAGGCTTTTTACCTATATTTTGGAGTTTGTATAAAAATTTGGGAGTCAATTAGAAGCGGCCGAATGCTCATTCCTTGTTTATAATTCCTTGCTTGATATTGTCATCGGGGTACTCCAGATAACCACGAGAAGCATTATATGTAATTGCTTCTGATTTTGGTTTTAGTTTCTTTATATATTAAAAAGGTATTTTATTTTTATTTTTAGTTTGGCTCGTATCAAAACTATATAGGTTTGGGATTACTTTGATTGATTTAGTTTTCAACCCAGCATAACTTTTAGCTATATTTTTTAATCTGTCTTAGTATTTATTTTTATTTTTTTTTGGCTCTTGCATCATTAAGAAGATAAGCGGCAGAGAACTTAGCTTACTAGGCTTTGTTGTTTTTATACGTTAGTATAAAATTAAATTACAATTGTATCGTAGCCTTTGTTTAATCTAGATTAATATTCAGCTTATCTGCTATTTTCATTATCTCTCGTCTTTTTTTAGCAAATTTTGTTTTTCAATTTTTATCATTATCTTTCATTCTTTATTATTTTATTTATGAGACAAATCATTTTTTTAATTATCACATCAAAATTTTATCTTCTAACCTTAATACCTATTTATACGATGATATGGATGTTATTTTTAAAACATCCATATCATTATCTCCTTTTGGTCCTTCTATTTGGGCTCGGGGATTAGGCTTGAGCTCGAGGGTTAAGCTCGAGCTCGTTCATATGGAAGCGGGCCTGGCCAGGCTCGAGCCAAGCTTCTTTTCATCGAAGCCAAGCAGGCTTTGTTTTACTAAGCTCGTTCAAAAAGCTCGGCTTCGGGCTCGAAACTCCTCATAAATTAACTAAAATGTTCAAGCTATTTCGGCTCGGCTCGACTCGTTACCGACCCTACGTAGGAGTTCTGAGAACTTATGCTTATATAGGGTACCCTTAGGTGCTATGAGGCTTATACTTATACCAGGGCTTATACTTATACTATAGAGATTACATTGTTTGGAAGTGCATGGGTACTGAACCTGTCTTATCTGAGGTACCGTAGGTGCACTACATAATTGTCGGATCTGAGGTACTATAGGGTACTTCTGTGGGCCCCTCTTTGTCTTTGTATCTTTACACTTGTACTACGAGAACTTATCTCAGCTTTTCACGGATGCTTACTATCTTGTATTCTAAGTTTATTCTTATTTGAATCTTATTCTTGTATTTCGGATCTTATACTTGTATTACGGAGCTTATACTTGTGTTACAGAACTTATTCTTGTATTTCGGATCTTATACTTGTATTACGGAGCATATTCTTGTACTTCGGATCTTATACTTGTGTTACGGAGCTTATTCTTGTATTTCGGATCTTATACGTAGCTTATTCTTGTACAAAAGTACCCATAGGTACTACACAAATTCATTATCTGGAAGTACCGTAGATTACTGGACTCTCTTCACCGGAACTTATACTTATTTGCGTCTGAGTGCCATGGAGTCCTTCCCAGGGTTTTACTAGCGCAAAGAAATTGCGGGTAGGTACTACATAACGAATCTGGAGGTGCGTGGTACATTGGATCTTTACCATATTTGTTTCTTTACTCTTATTCTTTATTGAGTCTTATCCTTTCTTGACTACGGTTGACACTTGAAATGGTGGGGGCTGCGGCCTGATAAGTGCAGAAGGTCTGATAGATTGCGAGAATGCCAGTAGTGCAGCTCAGGCGTGCTGCCCTGTGAAGTGTCGTAACACTGTTGTAGTCTTGAAACCGATCAACGTGCACCTTGCGTGGCCAGGGTGTCGTGGCACCCGGCGGGAGTCTGGGAAACGCCGTCAGCGTGTACGCTCCGCGTGTGTCATTAGCACCCGTGAGTGTCGAGAAATATATGCGTCGAAAGCGATGCACCTTTCAGCCGATAGAGTGTCGTAGCCGTGAGAGTCTTGGAAACACCCGATCCGAGCGTGCACGCCCACCTGAGTGTCGTAGCGCAGCGGTCTGAAACCTGCCCAGATCAAAGCGTCCATCATTCATTCTTGCGGTCCTAAAGTCATACTATCCTTATGTGCTGGAACTCATAACTTATCTTTATCACATTACGTGTTCACTGACGCCTTGCTTTTTCATGTTCATGTATTTCATGTCTCTCGAGTTCATTTTCATATTTCATATCATATTCATGTTTCATGAACACGACTATACATATTGCATTTCTTGTACTCTGATTACTATTACATATGGCATTTCATATACTTGTACAGTATGATGCCTATGTATTCACCATATTCATGTATTCTTGTCCTACATGAATCATCTGCCAGAAATTGGAATCTTCAGTTAGGATCTATCGAAAACTAGAAGTTCATATTTGTTTTTCACCTTAACTAGTCAATTCTGGAGATATTACACTAGGAATGGAGTTTGTAATACTCATTTTTCGGGGTCTCGACTCCATACGACTACTAGTTCTTTGTGAGGTTGAGTTAAGAGTCTTTAAGGGTTCTTCTCAAGCTTTGGAATCACCCAAAATCAGACCTGGCTGGAGTTATGTCCTAAACAACCGGTTATTCTATGATCAAGCGAAGCTATGTTTTGCTTGAACACCAGCCCCCTCTTTAGATGAATTTTGGGCCCCATAGAGTCAGAATTAAGTACCTATTCCCGGTACATTTGCCTTGAGTCTAGTTAAACCAAAGCTTGAATCACTCAAATCGGATAAGAAATGAAAGTTATGGCCAAATCCCCGAACCTTTGGTCAAAGCAGGCAATGAATGCAGATGGGATTGTGAGAACAGTGAATGCAGGTACCTGCGACCGATACCATTTTGAAATTGTCGAGAAGGGTGGTTTCTCCCATTTCCATATATTGCTACCCAAATCAACTCAATACTCTATATACACATCAAAACCACTCCAAATTCATCTTGCAATCTCTTTTATACTCAATTCATCTTTCGATACTTGTCTTTCTTCAAAAACCTTTCATGAATTACTCCCAAATACTCTATTATAGGTGTAACCATACATGGTCCAAACATAAAGATTAGTTAGGGTTTTTCTAAGCCCTAACTCAGGTACTGTAATTAACCATGGAATCCAACCTCAAAGGGATTCCATACTCATCTTGTACCATTTAGGATTTTACCAACCCTACTTTCAAGAAATCTTTGGTTAGGATGAAATCCTAACAAACCCTAGGTTTGGGGATAAGTTACTAACCATACAATTGCATGGAAATTCATATAAGAATTCATAGTTCCATACAATTCCATATAAAATCCATATGATCCATACCTTAATTTGGCTTCTTCTTTGTAACTTTAGCCTTGCTCCTTACTCCTTCCGCACCTTCTTTCTTCTTCTCCACTATGGTTTTGCTTCTCGAAAATGAGACAGGTAGTGCTTAAATAAAAAATATCTTTCCTTAGGCAATGTTTGGCTCCCAAAGCCCATTTTGGGTTAAGTTTCATTTATTTCATTTTAATCCTTAAATTCCTCTCTTTTTACCAAATCAAATTAGGCATAATTCTATTTTGAACCCATATGCTTTTCATCTGCAACTACCTTTGCTTTTGGCAAATTCTATTTGCCCTTGTATATTAATACAAATTAGGTTTTGAATTTCATATTTCATTTAAAATTCGAAAAATTCAAATTATGCTTACAAAATACCTACTAAACATCAACTTGGCCAGACAACCATTAGGCGTTACATGGTCTGTCATTGGTATTACTATTCTCCTCTTGTAGCCATTAGTGTGATTAGCTGCGGTGTTTGATGATATGCGGAATTATTCAAGATCTAAGAACTTTCTTGGTGATCAATTTGAAATGAAAGATCTCGACCCTCTTAATTACTTTCTTGGTCTAGAAGTTGCCTTACGCAAATGGTTATTATCTTACTTTATTTGATATAACCCGTCGATTTAAGCGGTATCGCGTGGTAAGATAGTTGACACTGTGGGTATAAGCTATCGCCTCAAGAACCTCATGATGACGAATCACTATCTGATGCTAATCTCTACAGATAGCTTGTTGGGAGTCTAATCTATCTCATTGTTACTCGTCCTGATATTTCCTATGCAGTTCATGTAGTCAGTCAGTTTATGGCTGCCCCTGGGGATGGCAATTTTTACCCGTGCCCGATTAACCCGCTCCGTCCCGCTCCTTTTGGGAAGGGTATGGGAATAGGCTAATCGGGTTTGGGACGGGTTTAGGTTTGATGTTTGAAACCCGTATCGGGTTCGGGGCGGTTTGGGATTTATAAATTTCTGACCCGACCCGCCCCAAATAAAAAATTACATAGCTACCCTCATAAATATAAATCTCTCACATTTTAGGATTCCCTCTCCTCTCTCATTTAGGGTTGTCATCAAAGAGATAAAAACGAGAGGGAAGTGAGAATTTTGGATCGATGGAGACGAGTACCAAAATGGCGTGAGGCGCTCCATTCTTGGCTTCCCTCGCCCAGCTACTTGCCACCTTGTATTCTCAGAATTTGCATATGGAACCATAAAGAGCGGGGTTGGTGTGGCCTCCATGCATGTGATGAGTTCGGAGATTGTATTGAAGTCGATTGTTCTAGTTGTTATGGCTGGAGTTTTTTTGGGTATTTATGGGTTGATTATTGTTGTTATCATTGTGTGGTGGTGCTAACCCAGGCCAAATCTTTTTCTTTTCAATGGTTATCCTTAGCACGTAGAAGCACTCGTCGATGTTTCTCTTGGAATGTCCAGGATGCGTGGGTGATCTTTGGTTTAGCCTAATAACCAAATAGATTTATTTGCTTTTGTTTCCCGATTTTGCCTTAATTTACGGTATGTTGGTTTGTTGATTTGTACTAATTTTTCTTTGGATGTGGGTTGGGCGAGATTTATTTTGACATTCAGAATTTAAAAAAATCTCTTGTACAAGAATTTTGAATTTTACGGTGTTGTTCTTTCATTATCGATTCTGCGATTTGATTGCTAAGAAAATAGAGGATGAATGAGAAGGAGAAAACACAAATTCAGAGCGGGGCGGGGTGGGGCGGGGATGGGATTTTGGTTCTTATATCATATCGGGTATGGGGTACTATCCGGGTCAGGCTCCGATTTGGGACGGTATGGGAAATGATCATGTCTGTGTGGGAATGAGGAGATGGGATTAGGGTGCCCGGAGTCCTAGGCTGCCAGTTGCCAATAAGCGCACTAGATCTTCATTATCTTTACATTGTTCTCGAATTCTTGATATCAGAAGAGGCACCATATTTTGATGGTCTTCATTTTTCTTCATTAACTCTTGGGCGCCAGGATGTAGATTAGGCGGGTGATCCATTGATCGTCGATCTACTACGATGTTATTTTTCGGGTGATTCTCTGCCACATCTCTCTTGGAAGCAGAAACAAGCAATCATTACTCGTTCCAACACTTAAGCGAATATGAAACCTTTAGTAGCTACTCTGGTGAACTTATTGGTTACATTAGTTACTACAGGGTCTTGGTGTTATTGTTTACTTCGCAACTAAACTCAACCACGATAATAGTTTATTAACAAATTTTTCATACAATGATGTCTTCCATGAGCGTACTAAACATATTGAGATTGATTGTCGCTTCATTCGTAAATCATCTGCGAAGGTACTCACACACTTGATATGTTTCGACTCGGTTAAATCATCTTCTGCACCAAAACCCCCTTCTTCCATAAACTTTTGGGCTTTAGCTTCAAACTCATAATGGACTTCTTAAACCACCATGAGTTTGAAGGGATGATAAATTATTATATATAGTAATTGTATATTGCCATTTTTAAGTTTGCCAAACTTGGCTTATATAAGGTCTCATCTTGGCCATAGCAATATTTAGTTTTGATACTCTGATGACTCAAGTCTTTCTTCTGAAACTTTGGCCCATAGAAGTGTTTGTCCGTTTGCCTGTAATCCCATAAGACACCGCAAGGACATTGTAATAATCACATCCCACATCGGGATGGGGGAGCTTTTCGACACTATATGAGTGACTACTCTCAACCTAATAAGTGTGGGGAAGTAGCTTGTTGTCGTGTGTGTGTGTGACCAGTTTGCAGTTTAAAGTCGTGGTTGCCAGGTCAAAGTGGACAATATCTATGGTTGAATCGGGGTCATTACACATGATATCGGGCCGATCCCAGACCAGATGTGGGAGACATGGAAGCGTTGTCCTTTGAATGGAAAGGACACCACTCTTTGCTGAGATGGTGACCTCGACTTTATTTGAGGAAAAGGAATATTCCGCCCCCTAAACGGAGGCGATGAATTCCCCGCCCTTGTCAGGGACAGGAGATATAGTGAGTTCTCTACCTTACAGAGAACTCCACCTTTGGTGGGGACGAGAGAGATGTTGAGTTCTCCACCCTTGACGGCGGTAGGAACTCCGCCCTTGACGACGGCAAGGGTCGCCATTGCCAAGCAAGTAAAACGCCGCAACCACGAGGGGAGGGACGAGATGTGAAGAAGAAACTTTTTTTTTTTTTTTTTTTTTTTTTAGGTAAGACTTGTGGGGCGAAATGTGGGAGTGATAAAAAAACGCTACGGATCATGATTAAGTATAAAAGATGAAACAAAAAAAAGACCATATGTGACGCCCCATTCCCGAGGGTCCGTTGACTATCCGTCAACCTGCGGAATACAAGTGGATGTCGGGTGCTTGAGCACCACACACATGGCATCGAGCGAGTCTCAGCACAACACGGGAACCACTGCGAGGTCAGAGCACATCCCCTGACAATTTACAATGACCACCTGAGGTCCACAACGAGTAAAATGTGACCACTTGCCGTTGCCTTCATCGATACTCACAAAATGCATCAACTATGTCCACCGCCAATTCAGAGTTAATAAATAATAATTGACATATATTAAAATGTACAATTTCTAGCCATGTTATACAAAAGTCTCTACCAAAGCCACGACCGAAATAGCTTCCTAAAACACCGAGCCTCAGGCGGTATATCTGTACACTCCTGTACTGAAATATTGATCCCTCGGCAGTGTAGGCAAGCCCTGATAATGAAAATTTCCTACATGGGTTACTCCCACCTAGGAATTTTGTCATGGCAAAACAAACACACTCAGCTTAATTACATGAACTATAGTCTACACTTGACCAATCCCATATCCCAAGTCCTCATGGCTTTCCTCCACATATGCCTAAGCCGAATGCGAGTAAAATATCCGATTTCAAAACAAAAGCTTTTTGTTCTCGAAAACTCTAGGTTTTGATAAATATTGGTTTACCCTCAGGCGAATGGTTGGATAATGCTGCAGAAAGCAGTCATGGTCCTCATTCGAAGTGATGCATTAAACCGACTCTCAATGAAATTCTTTTAGAAAATCTTCCTTGAAATTCATTTCCCCAAACATTTCGTTTTCTTTCAATTTCATGTCATGCCACTCTATTCCTAATATTCTAGGGTGCCCCGGTGTATATGGGCTCATTTGAGTACTGGCATCGACAAACTCGTGTTAATATATGAAGCATGTATATATTAACATAATTAATTCCTATAGTTCATGTTATTAAATTCACATCAATAACACCCAAAAATTAGCTCACATAGGCTAATTGGTAAACCACGAGAACAATTCACTTTGAATCACTCTGACATCATAAAAATTCACGCACGAATCACGTCACTATTCACATGAACAGTGAAACCCTCGGGTTGGCATTGTTCACGGCCACAACAATCGGGATTTTCTCCACTCGGTTCTTTTGAAGGGCGAAACCGCGGCTAATTCAAGCCTCGGAGCATCTGACCATTTACATGGGCTGTAGCAGAAGAATAGCAGCGAGTAGGAAAAGATCTCTACCTCTTGGAGTTGTCGAGGAACTCACAATCGGTGTCACGGTAGCCCTCGCGCTGCAGAAACTGACTTTGCTTCTTGCTTAGAGTCGACAGACGGTCGAATGGTGGAAATCTAGAGAGAAGGGCTCCTTCTCTCTTTGGAAATCACAAAAACCTCACTTTACGCACCTTTTCCGGCCCTCTTGCGATTTTGCTTCTTTGGAGAAAAAGATCACTAATGACCATTTTATCTTTATTACCATTCAAACATTTCATAATTTCATCCATGTCCCTTTTGTCTGATTTTTTGACATAGCGCTGTCTAAACCATTCATTTCCATCGTCTCTCTAATCGTGACATGTGCAATATAGGTACATGTAGTAGGTGACTTTTGTCACATCACGCCATCTCTCGAAACCTACTACCCTTTTATTTTGATACGGTCCTGAAGACGCAAATTCCTATTGTCTCTGGATTCGACCGAAATTCGACGCAGTGCTTCGTTCGAGGCGATTCCAGCGGTGAATCATTTACCGTCGCTCCAGAGATGCAGAAAAATTTCGGATTTTGGCCGTCTGATTTTCCCACCGAGAAAATTGAAATTTTCGGGTCTTACACCATAGATCTTAATTGTTCTCTGACCTAGATGAAGATAGGCGCCTTTTGTGATCGAGCGAGGCCTCCTTAAAAACAAATATTGCTTAATTATTTTTACTAATAAAATTTCCTATAAATGGATTTTAAGTTCATGTTTAAATTTCTCAAAAAAGATTTATACTCATTTTCTTGTTGATATTAATTTACCACGATTCTAGAAAAGAAGAAAATATGGAAAAGATAATATAATGAAGATAAGTTTGAAATAGTAAGCAGTTTTTCAAGTTTTACCAAACCTTCTACTTTCTTTTTAGAGATTTACAAGATTTATAGTTTATTTAAATCTTTTCTATTTGAAGATTCACGTATGTTTTAATAAATAAATAAAAATTCAACAAATATCCTCCCTTCCGAAGATCAGGCTCCTGATATATTTTAAATTTAATGTAAATATTATGTATATTATATTAGAGCTTTAATATTATTATATTAAGAATAATATCTACATTTAAAAGTGAACACATTTTTGCTAATTGGCAATGGTATTTATGGGAAAAAAAGTGGAAAAGGGAGTTATTGGAAAATAAAATTAGAACAAATACTTTTATATTAGTATATAGATATAGATATATTTATTTGAAATCTAAATAATATATATATGTTTAAAAAAATTTAAAATATTTATTTCTTGGATATTCGAGGTTTAGATATAAATAAGAAAGTTTGAGGGCGAAACCCACAAAAACCAAATTCTATGATAAGAAAGAAGATCAAAGATGGGAGGATGGGGATGGGGATATGAAGAACATTCTTTAGCAACCGTAGGTCAATTTCATCACAGATTCTCTCTCTTCTTCCAAAGGCGCGTGCGGTGCGTCTTTGTTGAAAGAAATCATCGCTTTTTATTCTTCATCGCGAGAAAGAAGTTGTCGGCGAGAGGAGTTTTACTTATTTTGTTTTCCAAGGCATGTCGCGGTGAGGTTTTTCCCTTTTGTTTTTATTTTCTTTGTTGTTTGCGGTGAGTTATTATACTTCTTTGTTTCCAATAATTTAATTTAATTTAATTTATGTTGATTTGATTAAAAGATCTTTTTTACACTGAAGAGAAGGAAAAGCGGAGATCTTAAGCTTAAAAGGCCGTTTGATTTTTGTTTTTGAAATGCATTTGTGGAGCTTTATTTTAAAACATAGAAAATATTATTTTGGGTATTTTTGAACGGTTTTTCTCTAAATTTAGTGTTCTTTATGTTTTTTCAGAATAAAAAAAGCTGAGGAAATAAGGAAGGATGTTCTCCCTCTCCCTCTTTTTAGGAATAGAATTTTAATTTAAAAGCCAAGATCAACAAGTCCCAACCCTTCATCAATTTTGCTCTCAATTTATCTAAGAAAATATCCTCATTGTTTCTTTAAAATTGGAATAACCATTTTAAAAAATAGACAAATTCCATGCAATTTAACATCTTTCATTTAAATTCAAAGCACAGTACAAAAATATATTTTTTGGGGCAAAAATGTCCTTGGTTATTATTTAGTTATAATGGAAGGATGGGACAAAATGACTATGGACCACTTTTAGGGGCATTTTTTTTCAAGGTTATTTTTGCATGTTAGTTTCGTAAATAACTTTTGAATTTATTTCTTTTAAATCAATTTCATTTGTAAGACATTAAATATAAAATGAGAAAACCACTATGTATATTTTTTGTTTAATATAAGGTTATACTTCAAAGAGAAAACATAAGGAAGGATTGGATATTATTATTTGACGTTTCACTTAAACTAATGTATTACATTTATCGGGTTCTCTACAGGAAGCCCTCTCCAAGGCCATTCTTATGAAAAACTTCTTTTTAATTCTTCACTGTGAAGAAGATACTGCTTCTTGTACCATCAGTCGAGGAGATCAGAAATATCGATGAGGTTTTTACTTTTGTTTTTCTCTGTGTTGTTTTCTGTTTTCTGATTGAATATTTTGAAGTTTGAAGGAACCTATTTTAGTCTCCTAATTCAGTAATATTGTGTGTGTGTATATATATATATATATATATATATATATTTAAAATGATTTTTTTTAGAAAATAAAATTAATATAATACTTGATGGAAGGTTATAACCAGCGATATAACCTGTAGTTTTTTCTTCCTCATAGATGATGGAGCTTTCGGATTGATTTCTTTTAATGGTTCCAAATGGTTTAGCTGAAATTGAATATGGCCGTGAAAGCAAACATATCATCTGACAGGGAGTATGAGAATGAAGTCATCTAGAGTTGCAACTTACTTACCTCACCTTGTTACCGGGGGAGAGGGAGAGAGGGAACAATAAGGATAATGAAGATGCTCGCTGGACGTTAGTGTTTCAAAGAAAAATGGAACCTCTCTAAACTTTCGCTGCTCTGCTTGTTATAAGACAGGGGATATTACAGTTCACTCCATATCATTGAAAAAAGTTCGAAAGGAATCTAGTGAGGATGAAGATTAAAGCCCTTTCAGTTCATTTTATTATGTGTTAATGTTTGTATTATTGATCATTTTTATTGGAATATATACTCTAACGTGGGGTTTAATATTTCTTTCCACAGGGTTTTGGATGGCTATACTTTCAATGAGAAACTTCGAAAACTTTTTCACAAGTATTTGGAGATTAGAGGAATTAATCCCAGCTTAACCATTTTCTTGTTTGGTTACCTCTTCTGTAGACAGAGAAGAGGAGAGAGAAGAGTAAGAGAATACTCGATGCACTTGAAAATGTTAAAGTAGTTTTTGGAGGCTTAGTTACCTACGTATATATGGCTAAAACTTTTGGTTTTATTTTTCTTTTCCTTATAAAAAAATTAGTCCCCGACATTGTCATTGCCATTACTCCGTCTTTGTACAACTTTTAGTTAGTACCTTTGCTTGCCAATATCTCATAGCCCGCAGCACCAGGTGTCGCTTTTTACGTCCTCAAAGGTATGGGACCCACCTACTGTTATCCACCTAGTGGGCCCCACTGTTTGCATTATTGTTAACGCCATACGACCTTTGTAATGCAAATTAACTTTTGCAAAACTATGGACACTTAGCATTAATAAGATCTTCAAATTCATGCAAATAAATAATAATATGCTTCAGATCCTTTAACTAGCAAAAAAAAACCAATCGGTGCAAGAAGGTAGAAGAGGCTAGTTGCTACTTTGAAGATGAGTTAGGTATTAAAAAAACGGTGTAATAATAAAAAAAGCTCGGGTCAGCTAGCTAAAGCGAAAAAGAGAAAAACAAACAGAGTCGAGAAGTCTCACGTCCCATATCCTTATCCAGTTAAATTACCCGTTATACCGTTAGTGCAGATTTCCATAGTAGATTATTGTCACATGTTGGCCCAGTTGGTTTCCATTTGACCACCCTCTCGTTGGCTTCGATGGTCTTCCTATTTGCCCTACCAATGGCCTTTCCATTTCCTTCTTAGGCATTGATAGGAGGGAGGAGGAGATCACCACAGCTCAGTTATACCTCTTGTTTAACCAGGGGATATAAAACTTGAAATAAGACTTAGAGGAAGGTGGGCTCAGTTAGCTAATTTGGAGCCCCTCCTTCCCCCGGAAGAGGAAACAGTCCCTCCCCCAGAAGAGGAAACCGTCCCTCCCCCGGAAGAGGAAACAGTCTCTCCGACGGTTGAACTGTTTAGCGAGATGGTTGAAGCCGGACAGACTTGTTGAGCCAGATGTTGAACTTAGATCGAGCAGTCGAATCGACGGTTGAGCCGGTCAAACTAGTCTAAATCCATTATGTTGTTTTGTTTTTAATAATATATTAATTATCTATTCGCGGGCATCATCGGTTCGAAACCCGCAATTCGACCCAGTGTTCGATTGACGATGAGTTGTGGTGTGCTTTTACGGTTGATCATCAGTTCGATTTTTAAATTATTAATTTCTATCTTTTTTCTCAAGAAATCAATCTCGCTCATGCATGCGCTTCTTCATAAATTGCATGACAAACAACCCTCGATTGCTACGTGGTGTAGCCCCTCCAGTTCAAATTCTTGGTGCAGCCCCTCCTTGCTACGACGGACCGTTCCTCCCCCGAAAGAGGAAACAAGGTCATCCACACCTAACCCTTTCATCCCTTCCCCTCGAAAACATGGTCCTCTTACACGTTCTTCCCTTTCCCCATTACTTAAACACCTCTAACAGACATGGAGACCTCCATGTTCATGTCCTTCACGAAAACAGAAGGTGATCTTTGTCGAGGCGCACTCTTAGCATAGATGGTGACCTCCTTTGAGGAAAATGAAATTGAATACTCCGCTCCCTTGAACTCCCTGCCATTGGCGAGGAACAAAGAAATGTTGAGCTCCCCGCCTTTGATGCGGTTTCGTTGAAGTAAGGCGTAGAATAGAGGCCGAAATGTAGGGGCCCATGGTAGAGGTGTCTAATGGGTCTTGCCCAGGCTGACCCTGTATGTTTTTGATGGGCCATGTGTGCCAATGTGTCGAGGGCGTGCCAACCTAGTGAAGGATTTGGGTCAAGCCATGCCAGCCCCCAAAAAAAAAAGCCTTATTACAAGCACATAAGCAGTAGTTATTAAATCTTTAAATAAATGCAGTACCAATAGGTCGTCTTAATAGGCTATGATGGTAGGCTCTCTGTTTTTCAAAAAATATTAATTTCTAAGTAAATGTATTTTATTTTCATTATATAAATATTAGTTTTTATTATTAAAATACTAAAAATACCAATATTTAATTTATTAAATTAAAATAAAAAATAAATTTAAATGGATTATAAAAATAAAAATAATAAACTATTTTATTCAATATTTCAACAATTTACATGAAAATAATGAAAACAAAAAGTGAGTGTTGCATCTTATAGTTTTTTGAGAACATCCCAGCTAGATTGACACCTACCAAACTATTAATCTTTGCATTCTGCTTTTAAAAACAAATTACATATCATAAATCTAAAACCATGTAACATAAAATTTTATGAAATTTTCCATTACCACTTCAAGTATTCATCTTTAATTGTCATCATCAATCTCAAAATCAACTTGTTAGGTGGGGTATTATAGACATTTGATATAAAATATATAAAGATCATTATTGAGTTACCTTTTTTACCCCTCAAATTAATCGTTATATAGTTGTTGGGAGGGGCATTTTAGAAATTTGATAAAGAAAAGTAACAAAATTCAAATCCATTTTAATGGAGGAGCTTGATGGGATGGTCATATGGGCTAACATGATGCATTTAAACTTTGAATTATTAACACGATAGGGTTGCCTGATGGAGGAGAAGCTACTGTCAGTGCTTGATGCGTGTGAGAGACATGGTGGCACAATTTCTAAGGCACGACCTTTTGCCCGGCTCACTCATATTTAGTGCTAGCCCAGCCCCCTCTGATGTCTGAGCCTGACCCAACCAGAACATTATAATGGGCCTTGGCTAAAAATGGGAGGCACGGCCCATTGGATACCTCTAGATTGTGGGTTGATACAAACCCTAATTTATAGGTGTTCACCTCAAATTAAAAGAGAAATTATTTGCATTGAAAATAAAAGAATTTTAGAACAAAATGTGACGGCTCTTATCACTTAACTGAAATCGATGTGTATTGGCGATATCTACGGTACCATCACATAACCTGATAGCGACTTTGCTTGATTTTCAGAGCGTAAAAATTCTGAAATCGGAGAACAAAAAATCGGAATCAAACTCCTTCGATAACCTACACTGACGTAAATCAACAAAACCCAAAAATACCACAGAAATGTAGCCAGCCAAAAAAGCGAAAACAAAAAAAGCAGTTGATAGGCGGAATTGAAAAAGTTATCGGTTCCACGGTTCACTTTGGTTTAGACAAAAGGTCCAAATGATGGATTTGAGCGGAAATGCGCGTCATAATAATTAATATATTATTAAAAATTAAAATAGTACATAAGCCGTTTGATCGGTTTGGATTCATTGGTTAAACCATGGTTTTGGAAACATTGTGTGATCGGTTCAAGAAAAACAATTTTAACATTTTTAGACCGGCCCAGTTTTGTTGTAGTCTAGCCCAGATCGGTCGGAGTCTAATTTTTAAAACATTGATATTTTACATATCTTTGAAAAAGAAATGCTATTTTGAAAACAATAGCGTTATTTTTTTAAAATAGATAAAGAATTAATAAAGATTGGTTTTCAAATTTTAGTTTAAAAGGTTTTTCATCAAATCACATTTATTATTATGAACAAAGGCAAAATAAATATTTGTATCTTTTATTAATATATTTACAAAAAATTAAAACGACAAATAATTTAATATTACCATTCTTACAAAAAATAATTATTTTATTTATTTATTTTTATAAATAAAAATATAATATATAAAATTAATAATTTAAAAATTAATAGATTGATAGAAAACAAATTAAACATATTACAGTGTTTTTAAAATATTTTGAAATATTCTATGTAGATTTTAAAATGTTTTGTAGTGGCTTTTTCTTAATAGAAAAAAACAAATATTTTGATTTTTTTTCTATTCAAAAGAAATTTTAAAAAATTAAGAATTAAGTTATAAAAACAAATTACCTGAAAAAATCAAATTGCTTTTAGAAATAACCCCATAAACCCAAAAAACAAATGCCCTCTAAGATTGAGTTACCTTTTTTACCCTTCAAATTAATTGTTATATAGTTGTTGGGTGGGGCATTTTAGAAATTTGATAAAAAAAATAACAAAAGTCAAATCATTTTTCAATGGGCTCAATGGAATGGTCATATGGGCTAATATGATGAGTTAGCACAATGGACTAACATGATGGGCTGGCACAATGGGCTAACACGATGGGATTGCTTGCGATGGGTGCTATGATGAGCTGGCACGATGGCAGCCCGACCGGGCGAGCGGTGGCGGAATTTCCTAAGGAGCGACAGCGTCCGCTCACCGTGTTGTGCCCGGCCCAGCCCTCTGTGTCGAGCGGCACAACACGACATTATAATGGGCCGACCCATGCGCCAAAATGGGAGACACAACCCATTGGACACCTCTAGATTGTGGGTTGATACAAACCCAAATTTATAGGGGTTCACCGCAAATTAAAAAAGAAATTATTTGCATTTGAAAATAAAAGAATTTTTAATAACGAAAATGTCGGCTCTTACCAGCTAACAAAGAAATCGGTGTATACATCGGCGATATCTCGGTATCATACCAAAAAATCAACAATATAGTCTATATATCGGCGATATCTCGGTATCATGTTGAAACAACAATAATAAGCGACTTCGAAAACCCCAGTTTTCCAAGGCATCCAAAAAATCCTAGAAATCAGATAACAAAAAAATCAGAATCAAACTCCTTCGATAACCTTACCTTGAACTTTAAAATCAACAAAACCCAAAATACCCAGAAATCAGAATATAAAAAAAAAAAAAAAATCAGAATCAGAGCGCCTTATGTCATAGGTATCTGTAGGAGTTCGATTCCCAATGAAAACAGATCCTGTATTAGTCTTTAGTTAAATAGAAAAAAAACTGAATAAAACCCCAAGTACCCAGAAATCAGAGAAAAAAAAATCATAACCAAAATCCATTATTAACCTTCATTTTAAAATAATAAAAAATAAAAACCCAAATATAAAACGATGAAACGATGCGTTTTCTACTTTCTTCGGTTGTTAAAACGACTTCGTTTTCATTAAACGTCGTCGTTTTTCCTTCTGGTCACCACCCAACGAGACAGGTTGGATGATACATATTTTTGTTCTAAAGATATTTGTTTAGAAGTGATGATCATTTGGAAAGTATAAGGATCCTGTTCCTTTGTACATAGTATGTGTGTTTATCAAAATACAACGTATTTATATTTAAGAAAGAACCAATCTATAAAATCAACCATTGTCAACGTATGATCATGGATTCATGGTGTCGTGGGACGATTTAATAAGACCAGACTGTCTAGAAAGGTCAAGTAGTGTTATTCATTTGAATTTTCGGTATACTATGGTGAAACAACAATAATGTGCGACTTCGAAAAACCCCAGTTTTCCAAGGCATCCAAAAAATCTTAGAAATCAAAGAACAAAAAAATCAGAATCAAACTCCTTCGATAACCTTACCAACTTTAAAATCAACAAAACCCAAAATACCCAAAAATCATAATACAAAAAAAAAAAAAAAAATCAGAATTGAACTCAACAAAACCCTGCCAATGACGCGCAGCTCAATTAGTTAGAGCGCCTTATGTTGTAGGCATCTATAGGAGTTTGATTCCCAGTGGGAACAGATACTCTATTAGCCTTTAGTTAAATAATAAAATAAATAAAATTGAACAAAACCCCAAGTACCCAAAAATCAGAGAAAAAAAAAATCATAATCAAAATCCATTATTAACTTGATGTTTTGGCTTAGGATGGGCCGTAGATCCGACGGTCGGACCGTTAAGCGGCCTGAAAACCGTGATTGATACCAAAAAAACTAGTTGTGAATAGGCAGGATGAGAACGTTTGAGCCGTGATCGAGCCAGATGAGCCGTTCAGTTCGCTCCCACAATTTTTTGTTTTCTTTTTAAAGTTAAAACGACATCGTTTTGCTTAGGGTTAGAATACTTGTAATTAAAGAAAAATTCAATCAAATACTACACGCATGTGGATTCGAACATAAGAAGGGGAAGTTACAAGGGAACCACTCTACTATGTTGTCATTGTAATTATTTTAGATGTTAACAAAATTATATATTATTACAAAATTAAAATATATATTTATATAAATAATTTTTTTCCATTTTAATATTTTTCATATTTAAACGTATACATATTTTCAAAATAAATTTTAAAAATACTTTATTTATATTAAAAGTAATAAATAATATCTTAAAAATTATTAATCATATATTTTAAAATTTAAATAAAATATAAATAATATATTTATTACGTCACCGATTCAACCTCGGTTTGACCACCAGTGAACCGTGAACCAGTAATATTTCCGGTTCAATCACCGGTTCGGTTTTTAAAACATTGTTATTAACCCTCATTTTAAAATGATAAAAAAAAAAACCAAATATAAAACGATGAAACGATGCGTTTTCTACTTTCTTTGGTTGTTCAAACGACTTAGTTTTTATTACGTCGTCGTTTTTCCTCCCGATCCCCATTTTCCTCCTGGTCACCACCCAACGAGACAGGTTGGATGATCCATATTTTTGTTCTAAAGATATTTGTTTAGAAAGTGATGATCATTTGGAAAGTGTAAAAATCATGTTCCTTTGTACATAGTATATGTATTTATCAAAATACAACGTATTTATATTTAAGAAAGAACCAATCTACAAAGTCAACCATTGACAACGTATGATCATGGATTCATGGTGTCATGGGAAGATTTAATAAGACCAGACTGTCTAGAAAGGTCAAGTAGTGTTGTTCATTTGAATTTTTATTTTTCTTTTTCTTTCCTCCCTCTACAACCCCACCCACCCCTCCCTAGGAATTTCCAGTCTTGTAAGTTGGATAGGTTTGTTTTTCAGTTGGTTTTGATGATTTATTTTGAGATGTTAATACACAAACCCCTTCCATCTGGGACTTTTTGCCCCTTGCCTTGTAGTGGAACGTTTGAAGTTCCTTCTAAATTTAATGTTGTTGACTTCATAGTAGAGTTAACACTCCCCTAAAGCAGGAAGAAGCTCAAAGCTCTCTTAACCTATGTTGAATTATTTCACTTTATCATTTCGTGCCGTCTTCTTCATTTTCTGCACTAAATGGTTTTAAAAGAAGTAAATGATGGAGCAATTTTTATTTTGATATTTGTTAAGTTATTAATTGATAGGCGAGCAATTTATACTAATATAACACTCTCCTCAGTCATGAAGCCTATACTCATAGATAGAGTAATCAAAGTTAGACAGATTAAAGAGAAACAAACAGGTGGCGGAATAATCAAGATGCATACTTAAATAATGTTAGTAGCATGGAGAGAGAATGGACCAAACTGGGATTGTTTTGGATTTCTGCCATCTCACTCACAGTGAGAGTAGGTATAATTATAAACTACTGGTTTTGAAAATAGATGTATAAGGCCCCGTTTAATTCATGAAAATTTTTAACTCTATCCAAAATTCAGAATATGAAAATTTTCAATGTATTCTAATCTTTAGTTTTTATTTTCAGAAAATACATTTCGTACTTGAATTTGGTTGAAAATAAAGAATAAGAAAATCCGTTTTGTAAAACCATTTTCTTGAAAATGAAGTTAATGAAAACAATAAAAATGTGTTTAAAATACAGGTTACTATTCACAATCCCGTGTTTTCGTGAGCCTGATGAGAAGAAAATCGAAGTGGAAGACAAAAGGGAAAGAAAGAAGAAAATAGCCACAATCCAGGTGTTTCGTTTTATCCCCGTCGGCTAAATCCGTGTTTTGGATTTAATTCAAAAAATAAGAGGCTTGACATAGGAAACGATTTTCTAATTCATATATAAAATGTTGAAAATAGTGAATTCATTTTTGTTTTGAAATTTGTTTTGTACGATTAATGCTTCTGCGTGTTTTCTTTATTTTCGAAAATTTGAATAGAGAAAACGAGAAGAATTTTACACTTTACTAAACGGGGCCTAACCACGAAAGAACTTGTGGGGGGAAAATAAAATGTTCAATTATTTCCTTGTAGACTTCTAAACAGAAATTACATTGTAACACATATATCATTGTTTCCTTAGCCATCCCAATCATATTGGTCATACATTTGGTTTGACAATATACTTTAGCCACTAAATGAAAAGACTTTTAGTTATGATTTTATTGCAAAGATTTTTTTGTGTACAAATTTTTTTTTTTAACTTTTTAAAATATTCTTTATAAATTTTATGTAATTTCTGCTTTTATCATATTTATATAAAAATATCTATCAATTTATCTGTAAAATCCAAATATCAATAATATTTTTTTAATTTCAACAATGAAAGAGAGTTAGACTTTTATTTAATAAGTTATGCATTGGTTTTGTTGAAAGGATGACTTACCTAATGATGGATAAGTGTAAGGTGGCATTTGTTTTTTTTACTTCATGCTTAATATAACTTTTTTTTAACATAATACTGAATAATACTTAATAGCATTAAGTATTAAGTTGTTTATTTTTTAACATTAAGTAATGAGTATGAATGACAGCGAGAATGATTATTTTGGGTTCCCGCCCCGTCCCATCTCGTCCTTAATAAAGGCCAGGTTTTGGTTCGTATGTCGGGTTTTTTAGAAGGTCGGATTTGTTTTCAAATGCGAGGCGGGTTCGGGTATTGTTATTCTGCATACACCCCATCAGTTATATTTTAAAAAATATTTTATTATTATTTTTATTTTATACTTTAATATAAGAATAATAATAATAATTAGAATGTTTTTAATAAATAATTTATAAAAATTCATACTTTTTTTTATTTTTTATGAAATATATTAATTTTAATATAATAAAAATAAAATATAAAAAATAAAAACAAAAATCAAATATAAACGGGACGAGTTTGAGAATTTTCTCATCCCGCCCCGCCCCTTTTAGTTTTTTAAATAGGATATGTTTGGGAATTGAAAAAAAATAAATGAGCAGTCGAGGATGGAGACATGTCCCCCAAACCAGTTGTCATCCTGGCGAAGTAGTAAGGTGTTGTTGGCCACTTCTGAGACAATGATAAAGTTTTTTTTTGTTTTGATAGAAGATGACTTTTTCTAAATAGAAAAAGTCAAATATTTTCACTTCTTAATTCAAAATTTTTTTAAAAAGAATTTACAACCGTAAATACGTAAAATTTTGATAACAAAACAAATGAATAAAACTGTCGACTCCGCATTCAGCAAAAAGTAAATGTAACCCTAAGTCAAATCATAAACTGGTAAATTTCAAGATTATAACAAGCAATAACATACTTCTTATTATAAAAACTTAATCGTTGGCAACAAATAAAGAGCAAAATTTGTTTAAAAGTGCAAAAGAAAAAAGTTAGAAAAAAGACTTTGTTTAAAAAAAACATATGAGAAATTATCTTGTAAAAAACACATATCGAAGTATTTTACAATTACTTTAGAACTAATATTTCAAAAACCTTTTAAAATGTGTGAAAATAAGAATGTCCGACATGTATTTTTCAAGAAAAAAAAAAAGGCTGAATTGACAGCTTCTTGATCTAGTATTAGTTTTAAAAAAAAAAAAACTAACCATTTATTTTCAAAAATATAAAATATTAATAATTAGAATAATAAAATCATGTGTTGAATTAATTAAATAGTTTCTATACCACTGTTTTTGGTATTGAACATTTTTAAAAGCAAATTTTATCGTTCAATTGTTTTTTAACCACAGCTCTTTTCTTTTAAGGACTATTAAAAGAATTTAATAATTTTCTTTTATTCGAATATCAATAAGATAAATGCACATATATATGTATGTATGACCAGGAGTAAAATCAGCAAAGATTTATTGTTTCAAGGGAAACTTGCCTTGTTGATTTGGAATAATTGTAAATATGACATAAAAAATGCAAAATATATGGTTGATTTCATAAAAATAATAACCTAAATACTATCACAATAAACTATAGATACTAATAGTCATAGGTACTATAATAAACAGTGTCATAATACTTACAATTGATTAAGATAATACCTAATTACTACCCTCAAATATAATTATTTTGTACGAGAAGTTATTGAACCATGTATTTCACATTTTTTATACCATCTTTACAATTATTCTCAAATCAATACGGGGGAACACAAGTTTTATGACCCCAACTCATCTTTGAAACTTTAATTTCTAGGGAAAACCTCTATTTTCATACTAAAAAGATCCAAAATCAAAGTCCAATCCTAATTATGAAACTCAAGACCCATAAAGAAAATTTTGAAAAATGAGAGAGAATCCCAGAAAATGGATAAAATCTTCCCATTTCATTAAAAACTTGCTAAATGATCTTGTTCAAGGACCAAAACATGATTTTGACTAGCAAATTAGGGAGGGTGGGTATAAACTGAAGAGGGGAACAGAAAGAAGAACACACAAATCTGTTTTTCTTACAAACAATTGGGAATTAACAGACCTATTCCTTCAGCTTCAGGTCTTCACATGGTAAGTTCCTTATGTGAATATCAGGAGGCGAAATCCATAATAGTGCCAGGCTGAAGGTCAGAAGCTGCCCCAGATATTGGGGAAGGCCTTGGGATTTGATTAACCAAGTCTTGAGGTGGCGTTTGTTTTCTTAATCTTTGAATAGAGCTTTTGGCTTAATCTTGAATAATGTAATAGCATTAAGTATTAAGTTGTTTGTTTTTTAACATTAGGTAGTGAATATGGATGGCAATGGAATGGATTATTTTGGGTTCCCGTCCCGTCTCGCTCTTAATGACACAAGTTTAATTTAATTTTAATAAGGTTTTTAACGGGTTTGGGTTTATTTTCTCAAATCCGAGACGGGTTCGGGTATTGTTACTCTACATAAGCAGAAAAGTGAAATTTTGAAAAATGGCAAAATATTAATAAAAATAATAAGTACCATAGGGTTCGGGAAGCCTGAAAAATTCTTTAGATTTAGGACTGTGGCTTGATTTGCCGTTAAGTCGTCTCCTTGGCGTCTAGTGAACCAGAAAAGTTTCGTCGAATTCTGGGACAAGTGAAAATTTTTCTAATTTTTTGGATGATAAGTTGCTAGTAACTTCAGAGACAAGATTTTTACTAAAATCTGCGAGAAGAGAGTCGAGAAATAGGCGAGGTTAAGTTCGTTCTAAAATAAAGTGGGCGAAAGAAATAAATTATTCGGGATATAAACGGGACGAATGAGTAATATAAACCATGTATCAAAATAAGCCAATAATAAGTAAAGTCAGTTATATTCTAAAAATAATTTTTTTATTATTTTATTTTTATACTTTAATATAAATAATTATTATTATTATAATGTTTTTTAATAAATAATTTATAAAAATTTATAATATTTTTATTTTTATGAAAAATATTAATTTTAATATAAAAAATAAAAAAAACAAATATAAAAAAATTAAAATTAAAAAATAAAATGTAAACGGGACGAGTTTGAGAATTTTCCCATCTCCGCCCCGCCCTGTTTAATTTTTTAAATGAGACAAGTTTGGGAATTGAAAAAAATAAATGAGCAGGTCGAGGATGGGACACTTTTCTAAGCTACCTAAGTTGTCATCCACAGTAGTGTATATTGCTAGCTAACCTTGCTTGTTGAATGATGATTGAGTTTTTGTTTTTGTGGAAAATGACTTTTCGAATAGAAAAAAAGCCAAATATTTTCCTTTTTATTCAGAACTTTTTTAAAAAATTTCAGCAATAAGTCATGAAAATTTAAAAAACCATGACTTAATCTTTGAAAGCTATTTAGTTTTAAACATTAAGAAATTAACAACTCTGGCATGAGAATGTGAATCATTGTTAGATTCTGTTGATGATATACAAGTGAGTTGGGTAGCTTGGGACTGTTCCATAACATTTTCAAAAGCAATTCTCTGAATAGTTACAATTGTTTCAACTAACAAATTTCTGTTTGAGAACTCCAAAATAGAAAACAGTTTTCTTAGCTTGGTCTGCACGAAGGCATGACACACTTATATATAATCTAGAAGTAACACAAAAAAGAATGCTTAAGGCCTTTGTTTAGTAGGTAGAAAAATTTTGTTTTATACATTGAACTTTCGAAAACAAGGAAAAGCAGCGTTTAGTTACGAGAATAAAGGAAAAACAAATTTTGAAAACAAAGAAAATGAATTCACTATTTTCAACATTTTATATATGAATCAGAAAACAGGTAAAAGTTGTTTTCCTTGTTTCGAATTAAATTCAACTAAATTCAACCAAATGGGGTTGAAAATGAAAACGTATTTTCAGCAATTCAAGTGCAACGTATTTTACGAAAATGAAAGGAGGTAAAGATTAAAATACATTAAGAAATTTTCATATTCTAAATTTTGGATAGAGTTGAAAATTTTTATTGAACTAACCGAGCCTAACATTTTGTTGTTTCTGAGAACAGCCAAAAATGGATAGCCAACACTTTAAATTTGTTATCAAACAGCCTATTTTTGGAACAATTTTCAAAAACACATTTAAAGTTCAAAAACCCTGTTTTTTAAGTTAGAATTTTAACAAAAATTTCTAAATAGACACTTGTTTTGTTATCTTTTTCTGGCCTTCGACATGCACTGTATGCTTTCTATGTACTTGAGCATTGTCTCCTCTTCTTAGGTCTTTACTAGTAAATATTAACCTATTAAAAGATTTAAAATTAACAAGATTTTGGCAACATTTACAAGCACCAAAAAGCAAATCCAGAGAACATCACACAGAAACATAGAAAACAAAGATAAATGGTTAGTTGATAAAAAAAGTCTGAAGAATAATGTTGGTTCAAAGAGAATCGTATTAGAAAAGTCTTGCAAAACGTCGATGAGGGCCTAAATTTTCCATTTCTGACAAAAACCTACATGCCCTTTTTTCAATTCAGTGAACTGATAGAGGACAACCAATCAATTCAATAGTATTAAAAGGTTTATGACAAAGCCTTGTTCTTACCAAAATATGATGAATGGCTTTGTTTCGAATCAAAGTGATAAATACTGTTCTTCAGTTATTTAAAAAAGTAAAACAGGAGGATCTCTTACTGCATCTTCAGAGAATTCAAAGCAATCAAGGCCTGAAATTTGATGAGATCCCCTCAACAGAGTTCCTATACTTGGCAATCAGGTCCCTAGCATCAACATATAAACATGGAATACATTAAGTTGTATTGCGAACTTGGTGCAAACAGAAACATTCTAGGCTGACACCACAAACCTCCGTTGATTTAGCAGTTGCTCACTTTCCTCCAGCTGATGCTTTTGTCCCTCAACTGTCTATGAACAACATTCAGTAACCGAGAAAGTACAAGTTACATACAACCCATAGATTCTGATATAAGAAATGAAAACAGAGGCATGCTCCATCATTCCATGATGAATTCATTTTTTAGTCATTTTCTGAACATATATGGAAGTCCAGACACAATCTATGGACCCATTATCATAACGATGCATGGTACCTAAGGTAACTAACACTAGATCACCATATGACAAGGTCCAACTGAACTCAATTAAAAGGGTTTATATTCAATCCCAAATATAAGACTATTAAATTCTAGAAGCCCACCATTTTCTTCTTAATGCTTCCCCATTTTGTCAAACACAATGCATAAGGCACTGAATCTCAAACCATAAACCGTTAAACACGATAACTCAACTGCCAAATCGGGAGCAATCACAACATTAGAATGTAATCTACAGTATTCAAATCAAACCTAAAAATATGATGAAAGCAGTTGTTAATTACCATACTTTGTGTTGATAGAGATTGATATTGAGTTCAGAAGCTGCCAAATTTCAAAGTGAGTGTTCATTTCCTGAACTAGAACCAGAAAAGTATCGGTAGCACTACGTGTTCCATTTTCGATTGCATCAAAATTCTCCACCAATCAGCACATTAAAAATCAAAATCATCACAAAGTATAATTAGGATTTAGGGTTTTTCTGGTTTACTTCATACATGTGAAAAGCGGAAGTGAGAAGAAGTGATTGGTGATGGTGGTGTTGTTGCCGCCGCTGCCGCCGCTGCTGCTGTCGCTTGCCGTTGCGGCTGGTGATGGAGGAAGACGCTGCTGTTGATGCTGATAAAGGTGGTGCCAGCAGTGGCGTCGCGTCGTTGCACGTTTCGTTGTCGATGAACAGATGGTCCCCGAGGGTGTTGGGCCGTTACTGTGAGGCGACATGCTTGGAATCATTGACCAGTTTCCTCCTGAGTATGGGTGGCCATTGCGTTATTCCGCTCAAAACCTGTAACGTAAAATTTGAACCAGGGTCTCCCAATGGCCCGATCACCAGGGGCCCGCTGCGGGTTCGGTTTGGGCTCGCCTATGCGCCCGCGGATCGTCAACGGCACTTTGACGGTCGGCCGAATTTAATTTTAAGGCCTACGGCCAACCCACGAGCTTTATAATCGGGCGGGCTAACGGCCTGGGCGGAAAATTGACCGCCCAGAGTGATGGGCCTAACGGGCCCGCACGACAGCACGACAAAGCCCGAGTACCTGCTCGGCGGGCCTGGGCGGAGGCCCACGGGCCCAGAGTGGTGGCCTAGCTGGCCCCTTCCTCCCCCTTCCCCAACGGCTATATGATCGCTGGCTCCCTCCCGAACGGTCATGCGACCGTTGCACACCCTTTTTTCTTTTTCTTTTCACTTATTTTTTTTCTTTGCAAATACTACACAAATTCTCTAATTTCTACCAATCATTCCCTTAATTTTTCATACTCTCTCCAAATTCACTTTATTTTCAATAATTTGTTTCATATTCTTTATCATTTTCTTCAATCATTGTTACTATTGCATGATGTTGTTAGGTAATTAGGATTAGATACTCCCATTGTTCTGATTTTTAAGAATATCTAGTCTGATAATTGAGGTAGTTATTCTGTTTCGCTGATTGACGATCATTGTTTGCTTTGTAAATATTGTTACATTTGTATATGGATAAAGAGACCAGATCTTCTTCTAGCTATATGCATCATTAAGCAAAAACTTAGTTCAAATATATGGAATTTTGATATAATAGAAATAATTTTAGAAAATACAAAAAGAAATATGCCAAAATGTAAAATTTGTAGTAAACTTTTAGTGGTGATCAAATTCGGGCACAAGTCATTTAAAAAGACACAAATGAACAATGTAAAAACTAAACATAAAGTAGATATTAGAAATTATATGCAATTAGGTAAAGATGAAGAAATTTAAAACACATTTTCTTACGATTTAGTCCGTTTGTCATAAGAAACGACGGACATAATAGTGTTCGAACAACCTTAATGAGAATAAACCGAGATTATCTTAAACAATCCAAACATTGATTAATCCTCAATTCAAAGGTCAGTCCAAAATACCGTTAAAAGAGATATTATGAAAAAATTTCAAACAAAACGAGAGGAAATTTAAAACAATATTTTGCAAATTTTGAATGCTTAACATCCGATATTTGGATATTCTTAATACATACGCTTTTTTATGTATTATCGCCATTATATAGATAGCGAATGGATGTTAAATAAAAGAATAATTTCATTTAAAACAAATACTCCATATAATAAAATATAAAGAATCTTAATAAATGATAAATTATAGGATTTAGTAATGATGAAAATATTTTACAATAACATTAGAGTAATATTTCCAATAATACATGCAGCCATACAAAGATTAAAAGATTTCGGGCAAATAAAAGATGATCATGCAAAATTATGTCACGTGACGTTGTTGTACATATTTTAAATTTGATTTGAAAAGATGGATTTCAAAACAAGTTCATAACATTAAAAAAATTAGAGACATTGTATATAATATTAATTATGTTCCTAAGAAACATGAATTATTTTTTTATTGTTGCAAAATTGCAAATATGAAAAGAAAAATATAAGTTTAGATGATACCAACTAGATAGAAATTTTACTATAGATTTTATTAAAATATAAAAATAGTACAATTATAATGGCGTAATTATCTAATAATAATATTGATGTAGATGTTGATGTATTAAAATGTAAGTAATCTAAGAAATTCCACCGGAAAAGTGGGCAAAATCGTATCGACATTTACATTGCAATTTCTGTTAAAACTGTGAATTTTATTCTTTCTAGATCTTGATGATGAAACTGATTGCAACGTCGAATCGTCTCTAAATCTAGATCACACGAAATCTCCAAAAATTCCGAGACATTCCTGAGTTGGCATGTTTTTCTGCGCATCGCAGATTTCTGCGTCAGAACTATTTCATGCCACGAAAGTCACATATAACAAGTACTGCGTGCCAAGTGGAAGCCTTGTGCAGAGAAACCCTAAAAATGGATCAGCTCAAGTAATACCCAACGTTAAAACTTAAACTGGCAGACATGGTCATATTTGATTCTGCTGTGCTCACTAGAAGACAAAATGTTATCAGTCGACTGCCTTCTCCAAATGAAAAAGAAGAGAAAACGTGGGAAAGGGAAAAGGGAGATCCAGTGCTGATTGGGTTCTAAAGGAGAGAGTCTTCCTTCTCTCTAGAAATACTGACGATCCGACCGTCTGGGCCTTCTGTGACAACATGAGAACCGGCTCTACGCTGGAGAGGGCTTCGTGGGGCACTGCATTTAGGTGGAGTTTTCAAATTCGTATATAAGCCCGGCTATTTCGCCAAGATTCATGTTAATGTTTTCTTGGCTGTCGAGGCCTTGAACGGCCAGTTGACGGCTCCAAATCTTGAACCCAAACAGCTTGATTTGAGATTCAGCAAACAGTCCCGTTTAATTTCTACGGATCAAGCCAGTTAAATGTGCATTGAATGGTCTGCCAAACTGCGGTACTAGCTCGATCGAGCCTGGGAAATTGCCGAGAAATAAGGGTTCACAGCGAACCTGATAATTTTGGTTTGATAGAACAAAAAGAACGAGGGTTTATCAAGGTTTGAAATGTTAATTTCACAAAAATACGTGAAAATATTTGGTCAAGTAATTCAAATCGACCGCTTATGTTGATCATTAGCCCATGAATTTAATTTTCACTGTTTGGAAAAAGTGATAACTACATAAATATGATTGTGTGTATTTTGAATTACATGAAGAGACTCAATACAGATTTGGGAATGAATTAATTTATTGAATTGGCATGGATATTGCATTCTATATACACTCAGAATATCCAGATTACAGATGGAGCATGAGGATGAGTCTGTATGGAAAATTTGTCCTGGAGGTCGTCTGAAAACGAATTAATTTTAGGTAGTCCAATTAAAAAATATCAACGTTTGTGCCCAATCGGAGTATTCCACTGTGAGGTAGTCCATGTTAAATAATATATTCAACGCCTGAGCTCGCCCGCAATTAGATATATACAATATCTTAGGGGTTGCCCACAAACTAACAAACTAAAATTCTCAAGGTATCGTAGGCTTAGGCGAGTGTGAGAGCCTGCACTCAAATTCCAGGTTAATGCTGCAAAAGACATTCAAGTAGAATCAAGGCATTTGCTTGAATGTGTGTTTATTTTGTTATCAAGACTCGCACTTAGGCGGAGTAGCCCACTTAGTGGCGCATTCCACTATCTGAACATAGCTCAAATTCCGCCGGGAATCTTATTATTTCGCAATAGAAGAGCAGAAGATTTGGCTCATCATAGAGGCCGCTTGTAGCTGAAAGTCGTAGTTGTGGCTTTGATTTTGCACACACAAATAGAATTTTGAGATTTTAATATATGTTATGAAAAGTAAAATTAACTCTTAGAACCGTCGGGACATAGCTCGATCTGATAGTTGGTATAATACAGAGCACCTTATGGGCCTGGCGCCGCCATCAAAGCTGTGGATCATATTGTACCGCTGGGAGCGGTTTGTGGTGGTGATGGGCTCGCGGTGAGCTCCCCATGTGAGACCGATCGCCTAGCGGCGCCGCAACCTGCACAACCACTTGTATTCCGCTGGTTGATCGGTAGTCAATGGACCCCGCTGTGGTGTCACATTAAATTTTATTATTTGGCACATTATGACCTTCTACGAGATCTTTTTTGAAATTTTTTTACACTTCAAACAAATATTTTTCAGGACGCCTGTGTGGTGGGGTCCGTTGACTACCCGCCAACCCATCGAATATGCGATGCCTGCCATCGACGCCACTCAGGAAATCTGCAGCTCTTGTACATGGAGCTCTACCCACTATGCAAACCCCAGATGATCCTGTCCTGTAAACAGCCCCAAATATAATCCCATATATCCCAACACGCCACTGGCCCATAAACAATTCTCAATATGCATACCAACTATGAATCCAACTTTATATATCCTTGAGATAGTTTTACAAGTAGAGTTGCAACAGTTTTCACTCTAAAACCAGTTACATATATTAAAACTTAAAGAGTTCTAATACATGTAAAAAACCACCAAAGCCACATTCCTGGGCTTTCTTTCTAGAACTCAAATTTCAAAGATCTAGCCGTCTCTCCACGCCCCCGTAATTGTGAAAAGGATCCCACGACTCGGTGAGCTAAAAATCCTCAAAAGAGAGGGAGAATCGCCCTAAGTGGGGCTACTTACCACCTAAGTGCAAAGGTAATGTTCCAAAGTAAACACACATTCTGGCTAAATGCAAAGATCCTACTCGAATGTCTACATGACCAACCATCCCCAGTCCTCACCAACTCTCTCACACTCACTAAGCCTTGTATGAGAATTATTATTAGTGGACAACCCTCCCATGTATATCAATTGGGCCGCCTCCGACGCATTGATATATTAATTGTTTGTGGACTACTCCTCCGATGAATATCAATTGGGCCAGCCTCCCACGATTGATATTCTTAGTTTGTGACTACCCTCTCGATAATTAATATTTAGACTAACTAACCATTTTCTGAGACTATCTCACTAACTCCTATAGTCCTAGGATGTTCCAAAGGTGGCAGAAACGCATGCCGCCCAAGATACTAATCACATGCAAATATATAAACATGAACAGTATCGCGATAATCAAATCACACAATCATGTTATGTAATTATACATTTCATCAAGTTTCAAAATTAGCTCACTGGGCTAATCTATCAAACACGAAGCAATTTAATTTAAATCACTGCCAAACATATATTTTCACAAAAATATATTTTGAACACTATTTCTGAATAGTGAAATCCTCAAGCATTATTCCTTAAAATCATTAAAACATCTGGTCACTAGTGAACCCTAAGCCTACGGCCATTTCCGGCCTCATCCAACTTAATATATGATTAAACACCAAAAACACTGATTTCACACCTATTATGCAGAGCAGCCACGGCTGCCCACTGGCTCGTACCATATTAATTCCTGCCCTGGTTTGGGACCGATCAAACGCCCCTCGACCCCAATCGAATTTCAAACATCTCGAAAAGTGACCGAAAATGGGAATAAAACTCAAGTAGGAGAAACCCTACCTCTTGAGTCATCAAACCTCGCCAAAACTAAGTCCACGCCAGAGTTCGCCGCTTGTAACGTTTTTCCTTCGCCCAAGATCGCCTGAATGCTTTTGATTCGCCTGATTTTTAGAGAGAATGACCTTCTCTCTTCCCAGTAAAGCTCATTCCGCCTCGTGATCTCCTTCCCCCCAATTCACGCTTTCGCTTTCGTTTAATTGAGAAGAAGGCACTATTCTCTATTTTGTCATTCTTTCTAACTTAAACAATTTCAAAATCGACCATTATGTCCCTTTCCCGCTTTTGATATTCAAAGACTACTTCGCCGTCCATTTTCATTATTTCTCTACTCATACCACGGCGGGAAACATGAGCCGTATGTGACTTTCGTCACATCGAATTGCTTTACTAAGACCGAACGCGACATGCTCAAAACGTAAAATTCGATCACTGGCCCCTAATCTGACTAAATTTTACGCGCTAATATATTTCACGAGACGATTCCAAACTGCACAATTTGTTTCATCATCAGATCTAGAGAATTAATTGATTTGAGTTTCAACCCTGAATATACTTTCAGAATCAAAATTACGATTTTGCCCTTATTCCTAAATTGAATCTTCTCGTCTTACATTTTCTTTTGTATGTGTGTCATTCAACTTCCACATCAATATTATGCAAAATAACTAGTATTTATATGGTACTTCAAAATTATTTAGTTATGAAAGTTTTAATGATATAATTTTTGCAATTATAGAAAAATTAAAAATATTGGGAAAAATACCTTTAATTTATTATAATAATTAATTAGAATCTTAGATTAAAATTCTGATGCTTTAGATGAATGGTTGTGTTATTTACAATTAAGATCAAATAAAATTGAATAAATTAAAAAATTAAGTAAATTCGTTATTATATATTCATATGTAATATTTAAGAAAATATGATAATAATATTAGTTTGCTAAAATCATCATCCACGATAGTTCTCATCTTTTTATAAAAAGCCCACAGAATGTTCAAAAGTAGAAAAAGACGAACAACTAGTTCTCCAATAATATGTCAGATATAGATATATCTCAAAGTAGAAACAATTCCATTCAAGATAATGAAGATTTTGATATTTTGGGAATCTGCCAAAAACAACAAATTAAATACTCCGATGTTATCTATTATTGCACGTGATGTATTAACCGCATGTGAGTACAAATAGATCGGAAGTCATTTGAAGCGGTGGAAGAGTGGTTGAAAAGAGATAATTTGTCACCTCAAGCAATCGGCGTAGGGTATGTTAAAAGATTGGAGTTTAGCGACAAGAGATTATAATGATCACACCCAAGAGTTGAACTAGGGTAATGACATGTGAGAACTTAAAAATATCAAGACATGAATGGATCCAAGATAGTTCCGTCACTAAAAATAATGATTAAAATATTTTTAATATTGGAAATGTATATTGTATTTTTATTTTCATGGTTGAAAAGTACAAATGACAACAAGTAGGTATTAACCTAGTTGGGATGTACTATTTTAAGATAAACTTTTCATACATTTTCAAATGTAATTATTTTTTATTTGAATTGTTTTTAACCTTAGTTTTTATTTAACTTGAATACAATTTAAAATAAAAACTTAATATGAGGGATTGACTTTTAGGCGGGTTTCGCGGGCCTCAGACGCCCCAGGCGGGCTTCTAACCCGCCTCGCGGTTTCAGGGCGGGCCTAAAAGCCCATGGATTCGGCCGCCTCACGTGTTCGCCTGTCAAACGTTCCCTTAACTAGCTCGGTCGTCGCTCTGGCTGTCGCCAAAGTTTCATCAAAGCCGTCGGGCTCCAAAGATGGGCCTCGCCCAAAGCTTTTTTGAGTATCACTAATTTGAACTCTGCCAATTAGGGTTTATCATCTCATGATCAAATTTTCCCAAATTTTATTATTTACTTTATACTTTAATATAAATAATAATAATAATAAAAACGCTTTTTTAATAAATAATTTATAAAATTCACTTTTATTTTTATTTTTATTTAAATATATTACTTTAATATAATAAAATTAAAATTAAGAATAAAAACAAAAACAAAAATCAAATATAAACGGGACGGGTTTGGGAATTTTCCCATCCCGCCCCGCCCCTTTTAATTTCTTAAATAGGATTTGTTTGGGAATTGAAAAAAAATAAACGAGCCGGGTCGGGATGGAGCTGCCTCGTCCCAAACCTCCTGTTGTCATCCCTAGCTAGTAGTGAGTGTTGCTAGCCCTCCTCCTTGTTGGACAATGATGAAGTTTTTCTTGTTTCGGTGGAAAATGACTTTTTCTAAATAGAAAAAGCAAAATATGTTCACTTTTTCTATTTATAACTTTTTTAAAAAATTTCAGCAATAAGTCATAAAATTTTGAAAAAACAAACAGCTAAATACTGAAAACTATTCAACTTTCAGCATTCAGCTAAAAAACAAACAACCCCTAAGTTCATCATAAGCCTTTAGTAGAATTTCAAGATTATAACAAACAATAACATACTTCTTATTATAAGCTTTTTAATCGTTGACAACAAATAAATAATAAATTTTGTTTAAAAAGTTACTTAAAGAATAAAAGTTAGGAAAAGACTTTGGTTTAAAAAAAACATATGAAATTATACTTATAAAAACACATATGAAATTATTTTTTTACAGTTGCTTTACAGAACTAATGATCCAGAAATGCTTTTAAAAATGTGTGAAAATAAGAACATCTAACAGGTATTTTTCAAGAAAAAAAAAAGCTGAATTGACTGCTTCTTGATCTAGTATTAGTAGGTTTTTTTTTTTAAAATACTAACCATTTGTTTTCAAAAATATAAAATATTAATAATTAGAACAATAAAATCATGTGTTGAATTAATTAAATAGTTTTTATACCACTGTTTTGGTATTGACCATTTTTTAAAGCAAATTTTATCGTTGAATTGTTTTTAACCACAACCTTTTTTCTTTTTAAGGACTATTAAAAAGAATTTAATAATTTTTCTTTAATGAATATCAAGATAAATGCACATATATATGTATATGTATTAGGAAGTAAAATCAACAAAGATTTATTGTTTCAAGGGATTAAGATAATGCAATAGTACTATTATATGTATATGTAATAGTTCTTACAGTTGATTAAGATAATGCATATACCGGGCCCCGAAACACAATTATTTTTACGAAAGGTACCGAAACTGTATTTTACATTTTTTATACTATCTTTACAATTATTCTCAAATCAATACTAACACAAGTTTTATGACCCCAACTCATCTTTAAACTTTAATTTAGGAAACTCTCTATTTTCATATTAAAAATACTCCAAAATCAAAGTCCAATCCTAATTATGAAACTCAAGACCTATAAAGAAAATTCTGAAAATGAGAGAATCCCAGAAATGGATAAAATCTTCCCATTTCATTAAAAACTTGCTAAATGATGTTGTTCGGAGAACCAAAACATGATGTTAACAAGCAAATTAGGGGGGTGGGGCATAACCAAGAGGAAACGAAAAGAAGAACACACAACATGTTTTTCTTTCCAAATAATTGGGAATTAACAGACCTATTCCTTCAGCTTCAGGACTTCACATGGTAAGCTCCTTATGTGAATATTTGTATACCTTTGCCTGTCAACCTTAACCACTTCAAAGCAGCTCTCAAGGGTAACAGAAATCTATTAGATAATTATTTTTAAAGAATTTTTAATGTATATTCTTAAATAGAAAACATATATTATTTTTTAAAATAATTATATAAATATGAAAATGAAATAAGATTATTCATAAAAGTTTTATTTTTAAAATATAGACAGCATATTAGGAATATTTTAAATTATTAAATATATTTTTATTTATATAACATCTTATAATAGTTTTAAAAATTATATTTTAAGAATTGCTTTAGAACATTTCTCAAACTAAGCTATATTTATATGCTAGGAAAATTATTTTATTGATTCAAACTAGTAATAGATTGGATAGATACATAAATATCAATTCGCTAAAAATCACAAAAAATGAAACAATATTTAAGTTAATAATATAATAAATCGAAAAAATTGATTATGATGATCAAGTTGGCATAATCTAAAACGAAATTGCATACCGTATATGACAATATGTGGATATATATCAACTTTCCAATCCCAAACTATCATACATTTTTTACTTTATCTAATTGGAATGATAATGAGTTCATGTAACAGACGAAAATTATTTTGAACGAAGGAGTAATTTTTTTTTTTTTTTTTTTTTTTAAACAAGATTCATGAAATAAAGGTTTGTATATATTCATGAATAGCTGGCCCAACAAAGGTACATACACAAGAACCAAATGCTGCACAACCTAGCACTATCGTAGGCCTCGTCGCATAGTACACAGCCACAAGACACCGCACGTGCCGTCACACGCACCGGGTGCGCCTGCCGCCGCACCGTGCACCCCGTCAGGGCGCGCGACACCGCCCAGCCAGCCCAACCCTGTCGCGACACGAGAGACCTGTGTCACAACCCAACTGAGCATGCCCCTGTCGCGACAGAAAAAGCCCTGTCGCGATAGACTTCAATTCCACATTGAAGCCCCCACTATCGCGACACAAAAGTCATGTTCGCAACACGAAATTGACCCTGCATGCAGTCCACCCTGTCGCGACACTAGGCCACTTCACCTTGCAGACAACCCTGTCATGACAGAGAACCTTCTGTCGCGACAGAGAATCTTGGAGACTCTGGCCATCGATAGGGAATTTCATTGCGACAAAACCTCTCGCCACACCACATTCTGTGCCAAAAAGACTCACGCAATAGAAACCCTTGTCACGCACTAAATAATACCCACTACAGCCAAAGACCCATGTCAGCGACCAGGACTCTCGCCGCTAACAGAATCGTCACGCATTAAAGCCTCCCGTCGCACACCAAAACCTTTGTCAAGGCTGCGCACGCACACCCAGCCTACTCGTCGCGGCGCACATGCATGGCTCGCACGCAGTTTCCACCCTGGCCGTGCTCGCAAGCGCACGCACTATCGTGCATTGTCGCGACCGGGCTCGTCATTTACGTAAACCCGAAATGGGAGCCCATTCCATTCCTTCCCGCACTCTTTCCTTCTTTTTGTTCCACCTACCGTAAAACATCGAATACTATCTTTATTATCACAAAGCATTAATTATATCTAAGAAATGGGTTTCTTATGCAAAGGTAGTTTACGATACTTGACCCATTATGAATACAAACGAATTTTCGATTTTTACAGGCAATAAGATAACTTGTCATCGCCATATGTTCTGATATTCATCCCAAGCAAATTCACACCTTAAATTTAACACACTGACGAGGAGAATCCAGAATGTAGTTTCTGCAGTATTTGATCACTTATTTGAAATATTTGCACTCCAACACATCCGGCAAACGAATCACTAATGCCCTTACGAGAACGATCACTCGTATCCGAGATCCGTCCCGATCTCACATTGCAATTTTGTGTGAGCGATTATTTCACCATGGACAAACCAAGATTATTCGAATCATTTCATATTTTCATTTACAACCACGTGCCTTTCAGGTAATGGATTGCACGCACCAACGGGCTCCACAAACCCAAACACTTTCACGGCCTTTCACCGCTGGGGACTATGTCTAACCATAAGTGATGGGTCTTTCACCCTGGGGGGAATCTATCCTAACTTGCTAATACCCGACACATAATTATCCTTTACCATTTTCTTAACCCGTGCGACTCATTTTGGACGTTGTCCCATTAACCGAGCCTAGTAATCAACACCATACGCAATGTTGATCCACAACCGTGTACCCATGAGACACCATCGAACACCTAACACAGTGTTGATCTCAACTATGCACTCATACTCATGTCATGCGATGCTTTCGTGCATGTACAATGAAATTATGCCATTGCCTACTCATACCATGCTACATATACGATGAGAACTATATGTGCATACCTACTCATGCATATTCATCCATGCATCATTTGGACATTTATATTACAGGCATTAAAGTCCAAAATAAATCATATCATTCATGCCACATATCAAATTAAACAGACATGGACATCACAAGTCACTACCACTCGGGTAATGATACACATAAATCCCCAGCCCAGCGGCAGGACACAATTCGGCCCACGACTAAATTTCCAGCCGAAGCCATGTAATAAATTCTTTAATCATGCATAACCATAGCCACCCATTTGTCACACAATGATACGGGTTCACTCAATCATGTTATTTAACTACCAAACAATAACACACAAAAGATCCACTTAGGATCTCAACCAACAGGCATTATCCAGCCCCACGCATCCCTCGAATCCGGGCCTCTGCCTCTGCTTTACCATTTCTCAAATTTTCTGAGCCGAAACAACCCTAAGCACCAAGCACACAGCCAAACCCATAGACCTCAGTCCTGGGGGAAAAATCCATCTTCACTAACATTCCCGGATCGCTCGAAACAGCCCCGAGAGTCTCAGATTAAGTCCTTCCACTTTCCTGGAACTTACACGACCACTCAAGGCCCCAAGACTACCCAAGCCATCAAATGGATCTTAAACAAGAAGTAAACCAAGTAGGAGAGAAACCCTTACCTCTTGGAGTTTTTCAAAACTCCCAGTTCCGGTTTCCATTTGTAGCTCTTGTCGCGGGGAAGCACTTTTCCTCTTGCTCACGGAACCACCAAATTGACTTACTGAGAAATTTAGAAAGAATGTGGTGTGTCTCTCTCTAAATTCTCTTTTTCCCCCTTCCTTTTCTTTCCTTCTCTCTTTTTCCTTCCTTCTCCCACTCGTTTTGGTCCAAGATGGGCCAAGTGGGAGAGTACTTCTCTTACCACATGTCAGCCTATCATTGGCTCACTTGGATTTCCTTATCCATTCATCCATCCACTTTGGATTCCCATCCAATCCTACTATACATGAGGCCCTCGAATAAAGTAAAATGATAGACACAAAGTTGCAAAACCCGGGAACTTCTTCGACCCCCGATGACGACGCTGGGTCATACTGCTGAGTTCGCCTCGCTAAACGCAGTACATAGTCACCCTCGTCGAATTCCAAGATGGTCGGAATTGCACGTATTTCGAGACAAATGGACGAATGAGAGGGTGACATGTGGCATGAAGATGCATGGCATATGGCACCTGAGGAGAGGACACTTGGCACTTAAGTGGAAGCCAAGTGTCACACTTCTATCTTGCATAAGAGGATAGTGGTGGGAAAGTGGGCATGAATGAAATGTGGAATGCTATGTGTCATGAGGAGAGAAAGAAGAGGTGTTCTACACCTAGATAAGTATTCTCCACCTAAAGCAATTTGTTCGGGGGGAAGAGGAGAGAAAAAGGGAAAAAGAAAAGAAAGAAGAAAAGACAATCTGAAGGAAAGAGAACAAGAGTTCTCTGACAACAAATGTAGGAGTTGCGTAGGAACTGATATGCACTCGAGAGGCAGTTCTTCCTACCCGGTTAGTCTTTTGTTTAAGAGCCATGAAATGGCTATGACAGCTTAGCCCGGTAGGGTTGGAGCGAAAGAATAATTTCGAGAAATTATTAAGGTTGGGACCGGCCAGGGTCTCTGTGTAGTTTTCTTTAATCAAGCTCGAACCGATTGTTGTATCAGAATGATCCGGTGATGATTCGCTCGTGTCAGACATGCCGTTTCCTCGAGATTGAGATTGGAAACTAGCCAGGTGTTATTGCTTGTTTGAATAACATGTATTGTGTGATAAAATGATGTTAATATATGCATGCTTGTTATATATTAACGCATGCTTGGTGTGAAGCATGCATTATGAGGTTGCATGTAGTTCCCATCATGCATGTAACATGAGATATTATGCGCTGACGTGACACAGATGCACTCCGGTCATCGTGAATCGGGTGTGAGTGCATGAATAAAATGGGTATTCGGAGGGTTGTCCAGTAATAGTGATTCGGAGGGTTGTCCAATAAATTATATCAAAGGTTTGTCCAATGAACTCTATCAGAGGGTTGTCCAATAAGGGGTTCTCGGAGATGGTCCAGTGGTTCGATACTCGGAGGTCATTCCGCTGGTTTACTATCTCGAGGGTTGTCCAAGTGTGCAAAATATCCAGGAGGGTTGTCTGATATCGGGAAAGGTTCAATGGGTTTCAAAAATAAAAGCTTTGTTTTGAAAACCAGTTTTCACATGGAAAATTGCATGTATAGAGAGTCGTTGAGACTGGCATGACATAGACATTCATATAGAGATATGCATATTTTATATGAATGAGTGTGAATGATTTTGTGATTATGCTATTGCATGTGTATTTCTTAGGTGGGGAGCAGCTCCTTGTAGGAGACTTTTCTACTGGCATAGCTCACCCCGTTATGGGAAAATATTTTCGGTGTAATCGGAGGTACACCCCAGAGAAGGCACTCCCTATGAGGTCTTAGCTGGTAGGGAAGATCTAAGATGGCCTGGTCGTGTTTCTTGCAAAATTTCAGAAACCGCTTGTTTAAACGAACTGTCAAAATTTTGTACTTGTGATGTAAATAAAATTGTAATTAAACTCGCATTATATGTTTAATACAATTTGGTAAGGGCCGTGGTTCTCATTGAGGATGTCACAGTGCATGAACCATAGAAGTCGCCTATTTCGATCCTATGTATTATCCGAACTTTAAGACTGATTTTTTGTTGGGAATTAAAGGGAATTTGGCCCTTTTTCCTTCTGGTATATTGTATCCCCATCAATAATCTTGATGTAGGCTTTCGAATCACCTAAATCGGACCTCTATAGCCCAAGTTATGGCCTTTTTACTCGGAAGGGTCTGAGAGGATGAGTTGTGGCCGAGCTCTTCTGGCCGAGCCGATTCTTTGGGCGTAGCCGAGCCTCGGATGAGCTGACCTCTTACCGGACGAGCCGACCTCTCGGGCAGAGCCGAGCTCTTTCCGTCGAGCCGACCTCTTCAAGCGCAGCCGAGCCTTCCAGCCTAGTCACCTCTTGGCAGAGCCGAGCTCTCCTGGCCGAGCTGACCTCTTTGGGCATAGCCGAGCCTCTTAGTCGAAGCATCCTCTTGCGCAGAGCCGAGCTCTTCCTCGGGCGAAGCCGACCTCTTGCGTAGAGTCGAGCTCTTCAGCCAAGCCGACTTTTGTGGTGGCGCAGCCCATTTTCCGTCGAGCCGACCTTTCGGGGCGTAGAAATGAGCTTTTCGGGCCGAAGCCGACCTCTTGCGCAGAGCTAAGCTCTTTCCGGCCGAGCCTGCCAGGATGAGCCGGTGAGCCGAAATGACCCTCCTTTGGTCGGGTTTTCCGGCCGAGCTCAACAGGGAATGAGCTCAGCTGTGCCAACTTCGGACGACCATAACTTTCTCGTCCGAAGTCCGTTTCACGCGTTCGTAGACTCTATGGAAATCCCTTTGAGTCTAGAATCCATCCATATATGGCTCAATATAATCTGAGCTCATATTGTGTTTGAAAGAGACGAAAGACAATAGGTACCTATCGGTTCTGCATGTCAGTTGCTGCTCATGTGAAGCGCCAACTTCGGATGACCATAACTTCCTCGTCCAAAGTCTGTTTTGCGCGTTCTTGGACTCTATGGAAATCTCTCTGAGTCTAGAATCTAACCATATGCCTGTGGATGGCATTTGGTGCCCACATAGTTTCTGAAAAGTTGATTATTGCACTAAGTGCACTAATTACTAGAATCTTGAATGAGAGCGACTGTTATGTGTCATTGCTTAATAATTGAGTGACACGTGAATATGCGTGAATTAGGCTATTATATAGTTTGTTGAAGGTTACCTGTGGAAAAAAAATAAAAAATAAATAAAAAATAAAAAGACCCCCGGGATTTGGGGTGTCACACCCCATGTCTCCTATGGCCCACTTGAGCTCATTGTTTAACTCATCTCACCCTTGACACATGGCGAGCTATGAGCGACGGATCACGTGCCAGTGTCCCTTACTACCCCATTGCCTCGAAAGACATGAAATTTCGGCTGTCTAGGAATTCAATGAAATTCAACATGGTAGCTAGATTTTGTGAGACGAGTTCAACGGTGAAGTCCGTTTCGTTATCTGAGATCTAGAAAATTTCTGGTTTTCGACAAAAATTACCGTTTTACCATTTTTCCAAAAATTTGGATTTTCCGGGATTTCACACAGCCTACTTCGGGTAGAGAATATACCATGTATAGTGATGCGTCAAAAATTGGTTTGGGATGTGTATTGATGCAAGATGGAAAAGTAGTGGCTTATGCCTCCAGACAATTGAAACCACCTAGGAAAAGCTAATGTGGTGGCTGATGCTTTAAGTAGAAAAATGATTTCCACTCTATCCCTTAATCATTGGGACGAGATTTAACTGACAGCCTTGTTATTTAATCGATAGTTATTCTTGATTTGAAATGATGATAAGAGATGTCAAAAGAATGATGCTGCTACAAGAAGTAGTACGCTATCGAATGGAGACAAGACCGACTATTTTATATATGAAAACACAATGGGTTTCCTCATCAACAATGGCAAGAAAAAGTTAAGGAGGTTTGTTTTACAAGAGCAGATTATGTGTACCAAATGACATGGAGTTGAAAAAGAAGTTGATGTATGAAAGCCACAATAATCGTAGATTTAATGCATGCATCCTGGAGGTACAAGATGTACCATGACGGAAATGACATGGTAGTGAGGGATGAAAAAGGATGTGACAGAGTATGTGTCTAAATGTTTGACTTGTTAGCAAGTAAAGGCTGAACATCAAGTACTGTCCTATTTGTTAAATTCTCTTCCAATTCCCCAATGGAAGTGAGACAACATTACTATGGACTTTGTATCTGGTTTTCCCCTCTCCAAAAAGAGACATGATTCTGTTTGAGTACTTGTGGACAGACTGACAAAGTCTGGTCACTTCTTACCAGTCCGACTTGACTATTCCATGGATCATTTAGTGGAACTGTATGTGAATGAAATTGTCAGGTTACATGGTATTCCGATATCTATAGTGTCTGACCACAATCCAATGTTTACTACTCGCTTTTGGTAGGACTATAGTCACTTTAGGTACTAGGCTGAATTTTAGTACATCTTTCCATCCACAAACAGATGGACAATCAGAGAGAGTGATTCAAGTGTTAGAAGACATGCTTCGGGGTTGTGCACTAGATTTTTCCGTAAGTTGGGATAAGTATATTCCTCTTATGGAATTTGCTTATAACAACAGTTATCAGTCCAGTATTTGTATGGCCCCATATGAAGCTTTGTATGGAAAGAGATGTATAACTCCTGTATGTTGGACAAAATTGAACGAACATAAGGTTATTGGTCCTGATATAGTGAAAGAAACAAAAGAGAAAGTTCAAGTTATTCAGTAAAGGTTATTGGCTACTAGTGATCGACAAAAATCATATGCCGATTTGAAAAGGAAATATATTGAATATGAAGTCAGAGATAAAGTATTTTTGAAGGTATCACCGTGGAGAAAGATTCTACGGTTTGGCAAGAAAGGAAAGCTGAGTCCAAGATTCATTAGGCCTTATGAAATCCTAAAAAGAATTGGCCCTATTGCTTATCGGTTGGCACTCCCTCTGGAGTTGGCCAACTTACATGATGTTTTTCATGCATCCATGTTGAGGAAATACAAATCAGATAGATCTCATATCCTACTTATGCAAAAGGTGTAAGTACAACAGAATTTCTCCTATGATGAAGAGCCAAAAGCTATATTAGCTCAAGAAGTTAAACAGTTGCGGAATAAGCAAGTACCGTTAGTGAAAGTACTCTGGCAACACCATGGCAGGACAGAAGCTACATAGGGGCTAGAAGCACCTATGAGGGCACAATACTCACAACTATTCAGCTTCGTGCAATAAATTTATCTAAATTCTTTGCTGTGGAGAGAGAGAATTGTAATGTTCAAATTAAACCCTAATCGTTTTATAACAAGTTAAGGGTATGATATATGTTAAATTTGAAATTTTTAGGAATTTATACTGTTAAGTGTGAAAATGATAACAACCCGGAAATTAAATTCAAGAATAAAGGGTAAAAATGTAAATTGTAAAATAAGTGACCCAAAGGCATAAGACAAGAAGTTTATATGCCAAAAGAGAAATGTAATGATATAATTTGAAGTGCAAATGAAGAGAGATGAAGGGCTTGAGCACTAACTAGTGCTTATGGGCCAAACAAGGCCTTAGACCAAAATTGCGGATAAGACTAAATATCTAGTGAATGAGCATTTGCTCATGTGGAGAAAAGAGAGAGTGTGAGAAAGAGACACGGTTGTTGAAGGGATAAGCCATCTTTGGGTTTTATTTGTTCAAGCAAAGAGAAGAAAGGAAGGATATGAGGAAAAACAAGTTTGAAGAAAAGATTAAGGTTAGGAACTCATCCTAACTTCTTTGAGCATTTCGTTTTGGTTTCATCAAACCCTAACTTGTATAAGTGTGATTTTAATTGTTTTAGTTTAGTTTGTGGTTGTTTTGAAGTTGTTTGAGCTGGGCCGTAGTCCCCTAAATTGGATGAATGCTTGTATAAAGGAAATGTCGGGGTTCTGTGAGATGTCGCAAAAATTTTCCAAAACCCACATTTTTGTCTCTGGGCCTTTAACTCATCCAAATCGAGTGATTTAAATTTCTTGTTAAACTAGATCAGGAGAACAAATATTCTGAAATAAGTGTATTCAAATTTCAGACCCCACTGACCCAAAAAAATTCGCCAAATTGAAACCCTATTTTCAGCGCTTCGACATACTGGGTGTTTTGGTACCGTTTTGGATATTTAGGTCATAAGTTGAGTTTCACTCATCCAAATTGAGTGATTCAAATTTCTGGGTAAACTAGACTTCTAGAAAAACAAATCTCCTTGAAATTAGTGTATTCAAATTTGAACCCCATTGGACCCAGAAAATTGTTAAAGTGAAACACTGCTGCAGTTTCGATACAATTAGGGAATGATATATTATTTTAATATAATAAAATCATTTTTTTATTAAAATTAGATCATAAAGAATGTATGTCGGGCTATTATGAAGAAATTTTATTGTGATATAAATGATCTTTTATTAAAAAAATCCTTCATGTTTCATGCACTAAGCTTGACACATTCATTCTCAGTAAAATCACAAAATTCTTCCTTTTCCTTGTCTTCTTTCCCTCAATCAGTAGTAGTATCAACTATAATTCCAAAACCACAATACATTTTTTTATCTATAGAAAAAATAGTATTGTTATAAAAAGAAACTAAAACATAAGACCCTATTTGATTCTTGTTTTTTAAAACTGTTATTGAGAACAGAATTTAAAAACACAAAGAACACCAAAAACGTATTATTTAAAAACTTTATCTGTTCTATAAATTTAGTGTTATTTATGCTTTTTAGAAAAAAAAAACTGAAACCAAACATGTTTCCTTTGTTTTTTAGAACAGAAAATTGTTTTTTAAAACAGTGAACTAACATGCCCCAGTTTTCAATTAATTCCATTATTTAAGAAACTTTAATACAAATTATTACAATTCAATAGAATTCTTGCAAAACTATGGACACTATTTATTAATTAGATGAAAAATTCATGAACAAATAATAATATATATATATATATATATATATATATATATATATATATGTTATATATATATATATATATATATATATATATATGATGCCTTTTTTTCAACAGAACTCGGGTTAGAGCGTGTGGGGTCTGGCCGCCTGATTGTTTATGGGCCGGGATGCAGCGCCCTGATTGTCTGCCGAGATAGGGTCGGTGTTGGTGTGTTGGAATCGTCGCTTCTCCGACGCTGTTCCACCGCAAGGAACAGGAAATAATAAGTGGGGTCGGCGAAGGCCGTGCCCAGGTCAGCCCGATGCCTAAGTCGCCTCTCCTTTAGAGAAAAGAAAGACCCCGCCGATTAGGGGTCCCAGATTATAGTAGATGTTCAACCGCTGGATGGTGATTAGGTCCTTCCCATTGACGTGATATTTCTATTTCGCTTCTTCTTATTTCGCCCGTATCGAATTTGGCATGTGATACGTAAGGTTTCATTTTGTTTGAGATAATCCTCCTTCCTCATTTGGGATAGATCCAACCGGGCGATGATCTGCTATTATTTTTCCTTCCTTATTGATGATTTAGTTGGATCGGGCAGGATAATATATTGCCGTAGGTTATTCTATTTTCCGTATGAGCTTATATACAACCGACCGCAGGATATGGGGTCGCACTATCTCGTGATCGCTCTGGACCGCCCCACTTCGATTCAGCCTGCATCGAGGAGCCCGGCATTGGCGCCGCGATCACCCTTGGTCTTGACTGGCCTACAAGCTTATTTTCAAACCCATCGCGCCTCACTCTTTATGTACGCTAAGGCAAGGGTCGTAATTCTTCTCAGACGGCTGCGCTTACGCGGTTCGTCGCGGTCGGGTCGGGCGAAGCCTTGTCGCCCATAAGTCTTGGTGGATAATGATGACCCTTTGCCGCGCCATCCCATTTCTCCAGCTTCCTTCTGCTTTTGTGGATATCTTTCGCTCTTGTTTGCTTCGCCCGGTCTCTTTCTTTTCAAATTTCCCGTTTACGCCAAGGCAGCCTTTTCTTCATTGCATTCGGTCTATCGTAGTCCGTATCGCTTTTGGTTTCTTTTCATCGGGTACGACAAAACACTAGGTTTAACCGAGCTGGCTTATTTCTGTCGCTTGTCTCCGCTGGCGGGTCCGGTCGCTTCTTCTTTGGGCGGATTGGTGGTGACTCCTCGCTTGTCGCACTGGTGACGGCCGAGATGCTCGCCGCTTCGGCTTATATTCGATCCCCTGAACGCCACGTCGCCCCTCTTCCGATGATAAGGGTAAAGAGAAAAATAAACCTAATTACATATCTCGGGGTCGGAGTACCTAAATCTACCGTTCAAAGATGCTTCGGTGGAATGTGGGACCCAAGAAGGCCTAATTCCTCTCAGACGGGAGTACTACGGACAAGTATCGACTTCCCTCGTATCCGAGCATGGGTCCCGGGCGTTTAACCTTTATGCCTCCGTGCCCGGGATGGTTTGTTTTTTGAGGTCGCCGACAATGGCCTGCTTTTCCTCCCGCACCCTTTCATGAAAAGCGGTCTGCAACATTTCAACATTTGTCCCTCCCAACTCGCCTTCCCAACTGGCCAGTATTTTGGGTGGGGTTATCGGGCTTTTTAGGGATAAAGGGCTCGGTGTCCCTAGCTTGGCCTTGTTTCTTCATCTCTTTCGCCCAAACGAGACCACCGAGGGCTTTCTTTATTTTTCCAGACGTTCCGGGGCTCCTGCGGTGATCTCTGACCTTCCATCTTCGCATAGGTCATGGAAGGGACGTTATTTCTTCGTTAGCGGTTTCAATTGGGAATACAATCCTTCTGACAGGGATGACACCCGGGTGTTCCACGGCCCGGGCGCCCCGGGAGCAACATTCGGTGGAGTATTTGTACCGCTTTTGGTATGACTTGTGTCTCGAAGGTGGTTGGATGTTTCTAATTGTACAATATCTCGCTTGTTTCCCGAGGCTCGCTGAACTTAGCGCCCAAGATAACGTCTTAGCCCTAGCGCATGGATATCCCGCCGTCCTACGGAATTGATAAGGTCGAACATTCCAGTCCATCTAACTCATGGGTCCGCACGCCTCTACTCGAGGTCTTGCCTCGGGTCGCTACTTTCCGCTGGGATCCTCTCCCGCCGGGGCTTTATCGCCAAGCAGCGCTTCCTACTGGAGAGATTTTGGTTCATTTGGGGCGACGCCTCGAAGCCTCTGAGGTGAAAAGGAAAACCGAAACCCGCTGAGGAGGAGCGCCGTTTCTCACCAAAGTTCAGAAGCCGAGCTGCCTCTCCCACGTCCGAGAGCCGGAGCGGACATCGTCTCCTTTAGGCGAGGCTCTTGTGATTCTGAGCCCCCCAACTTCTCCTAAGCCTGACGAAGGGGCTAAGAATCCTTTGAGTGCGGCCACCGAGCAGTCGTTGGTGGTCATGCCTATAGCCGTCTGGAATCCGCCATTGGAAAAAGTCAAATCGCCTCCTCAAAAGGCGACAGAACTGAAGAGAAAGAAACCGAAAACAAGAGCTCGACTCTAAAACCGACTCTTGCTCTCTAACACCGAACTTCATGAGAAAAGGCTCTCCATCCTCGCAGACTCCTCGACCTTGGGAGGTCGAAGGCGATGCTTGTTGACGAGGCTTTGGCCTTATCCCTTCAGGGGATTGCCCTAAGAAGTCTACGATCTGTTTTGCTTCATGTGCCGCCTCGTCGGGCGTTAACTTCATGTTTGATACGCAGTAGCCACTATCTAAAAGTCCGGCCGAGAAGCGCCAACCAAACGAGAAGCACGTAAGAATCTGCTCGAATTTATAAAGCGAAGGTGGCTTCTCTCACTCCGAAAGAACCGAGTCACAGGGGCGAACGCATATGACCAAGAAGTGGAGCTGACTTAAGTCCGATTAAACATACTCGCCGCTCGCCGTAGAAAGTAGGGAAGACGAGGAAACCGCGATACTGACTAAGAACCGAAGGCGAGCTTCAGGAGGTTCGAGAAGTGCTCCAAGCTTCGCAAAATGATTTGAGCGAGGCCCGAGAAGGGCTGAAGTCTGCCGAATGTGAGCTCGATGGCGTTAGGAGGAGCTCATCACCTTCCGGTGAGTCTGATCTTCTGCCGAATTACGCAGGCCACGGCGACCAATGATAAGAAAGCGCACCGAAGCGCCGCCGCTGGCGCTTCCAGCGAGTGCGTGCCGCGAGATCGCTGTCGGAATCTTCCGCCAGAATTCGTCGAACTACCGAACGAGGAATGTCGCGATTGCGCCGTATCTTCATCACGAAGAAGCTACCGCCGTAGGGATGAGGTCATTAGGCAAATTGAGGGACCGTGCCTGCTCGCGGCTTCCTGGATGGCTCGCCCAATCCGCAGTCGTTGATGCATACCAGATCCGGACTTCACTCTTGATCGCCCAAATGCACGAAGAGGAAGAAGAATCTTTTTCTACGAACTATTCTCAAGAGCCTGGTACTCCTACCGTGGCCACTCCCCGTCAGTCCCGCCTCCCGGCTAACGCCCGATCTTCTACGCATATGTTTGCCCGATGTCGGCTTCTTTATTTGTTCATCCGCATATACGTTCTTTGGCCTAGCCCGAGCCCGAGACACGTGTAGCTCCTTCCAACATATTTGTATATATATATATATACCCTTTTTTTTTTTTTTTTTTATATATATCGCCCGGCGTTTTCATTATAAGATTGGCCTCCATGATTTGTATGGCCCGGATTGAGGATCGAGGCGAGATGAATAGGCTCGTCAAAATTAGTCGCTGTGGCCTTGTAAGAGCTAGCCTGACTTGATTTAGTTAATCTATCGGAAGGGGCTCGCTAATGTCGACGGTTGGGTTGGGTTCGTCCATGCGAGCTGAGGGAAAGAGTTTGCCGATGTAAATTTCCGGCAGGAGCTCGTCCATGTGAACTGAGGGATGAGCTCGTCAAAATGATTAATTGTGTAGAGCTCGTCCATGTTGAGTGATGGGAAGAGCTCGTCAGAACGAATAGGTTGCGCGGCTCGCCCATGTTGAGTGATGGGAAGAGCTCGCCGTAATGAATATCGGTGCAGTAGCTCTGCCCATGTCGAGCGACGGGAAGAGCTCAAGCGTAACGACAGGCTGAGCAGAGCTCGCCATGTTGAATGATGGGAAGAGCTCGTAATGAATAGCCGAGTAGAGCTCGCCCATGCTGAGTGATGGGAAGAGCCTGGTCGTAACAAATAGCTGAGCAGAGCTCGCCCCATGTTGAATGATGGGAGAGCCTGGTTTAATGAATAGCTGAGTAGAGCTCGTCCATGTTGAGTGATGGGAAGAGCTCGTCAGAACGAATAGTTGAGCAGGAGCTCGCCCATGTTGAATGATGGGAAGAGCTCGTCAGAATGAATAGCAGAGTGGAGCTCGTCCATGTGAACTAGGATGAGCCTGCCGTAACGAAGAGTTGAAAGCAAGAGCCTTCCGCCATGTCAAGCGATGGGAAGAGCCGCCGTAATGAATAGTAGAGTGGAGCTCGCCCAAGCGAACCGGGAATGAGCTCAAAAGTGAATAGCTGAGTAGAGCTCGGGCCCATGCTGAGTGATTGGAAGAGCTTGTCGAATGAATAGTAGAGTGATTTCATTCCATGAACCGGGGGATGAGTCGCCAAAATGATTAATCAGGTAGAGCTCGCTCCATGTCGAGCGATTTCGAAGAGCTCGCCGTAACGAATAGTTGAGCAAGAGCCCGCCCATGTTGAATGATGGGAAGAGCCTACGTAATGAATAGTAGAGTGGAGCCCGGGTCCGTTAACCGGGAATGAGCTCGCCGAACGAAGAGTTGAGCAGAAGCTCGCCCATGTTGAGTGATGGGAAGAGCTGTCGAATGAATAGTAGAGCGGAGTCTTGCGAACTAAAAAAAAAAAAAAAAAAAAAAAAAAAAAAAAAAAAAAAAAAGGAATGAGCTCGCCAAAGTGAATGGGCTTGAGTAGAGCTCATTCACATGTTGACCGAGGGAGAGCTCACGAGTGAATTGTTGAGCAGGGCTCGGCCCATGTTGAGTGATTGGAAGAGCTTGTCAGAATGAATAGTTTAATTATGGAGCCCCCGTCCATGCTTCGAGGGCCGGGAAGAGCCTGCCGTATCGAATATGAGTGCGGAGCTCGGCTCCATGTTGGAGTGAGGAAGAGCTCGCCGAACGAAGAGTTGGAGCAGGAGTCCCATGCTGAGTGATGGGAGTTCAGTCGTAATGAATAGCAGAGCGGAGCTCGCCCATGTTGGTGCGATCGGGAAGAGCCGCGCGAGCCGCGTGGGCTCGGCGCCGAGGCCGAGCGGCGATGTAAATGAGGCCGGGTCTCGACTCGGCGCGCCGCGGGGCCTCGCGGCGAGTGGTGTGCTCTGGCCAAAGTAAGCGCCGCGGCTCCGGGCGCCGAGGCCGAGTGGCGATGTAGCCCGAAGCTGGTCCGACTTCGAGGCAGCCGCGGCCTCGCGCGGCAGGTGAGCCTGTCGCGAGCGCCGTGGCTCCGGGCTCGCCAGGCCCCAGCACAGTCCCAGCCGGTCCGACCCCAAGGCCGCGGGCCCCGTGCGAGCAGGTGAGCTCGTCAAGGTGAGCACTGCGGCCCGGCCCCGAGGCCGAGTGGCGAAGGTACCGAGCTGGTCTCGACTCCCGAGTGCGCCGCGGGCCCGTGGCGGGAGTAGGCGTAGCTCGCCAGCGAGCAGCGTGGCTCGGCGCCGAGGCCGAGTGGCGATGTGTAGCTTGAGCTGGTCCGACTCTTGAGGCAACGGGCCTGTGCGAGTAGGTGAGCTCGGTCAAAGTGAGCAACAGGTGGGCTCCCGGGCGCCGAGGCCGAGTGGATGTAGCCCCGAGCCGGTCCGACCCCCGAGGCGCGTGGCCTCGTGTGGGAGTAGGTTAGCCTGGCCAGCGAGCGCCGTGGCTCCGGCGCCGAGGCGCAGTGGCGAGGAAGCCCGAGCCGGTCCGACCCCGAGGCGCCGTGGGTCCAGGCGGAGTAGGTGAGCTTGCTCAAAGTGAGCAAACAGGGCTCGGGGCGCCAGGCCGAGCGGCGATGTACTCGAAATGGGTCCGACTCGAGGCAATGCGGCCTGGCGGAGAAGGAAGCCTGTGGCTAAAGGAAAGATGGCTCCGGCACCGAGGTCGAGTGGCGATGTAGCTCGAAATGGTTCACCCGAGGCGCCGCGGCTCAGGCGAGGTGAGCCACAAAGTGAGCAGCTGCGGCTCGCGCCGAGGCCGAGCGGCGATGTAGCTCGAGCTGTCTCGATTTCAGGCAACAGGGCTCGTAAGTGAGTAGATGAGCTCGCCAAAGTGAGCGCTGCGGGCTCGGCGCCGAGGTCGGTGCGGCGGCGTGTACTCGAGCCGGGTTCGATCCCGAGGCAGCGTGGCTCAGGCGGGAGTAGGTGAGCTCGCTGGGTGAGTGCTGTGGCTCACTACGACTTGCTCGCTGGTTGCTCAGCCGTGGAGCATTCTGCGGCAGGTCGATACGCTTAAAACGCTTCAGATACGTTAATTTTCGACTGAAAGAGGCGAATGCTTAATGCGGATTCTATGGAGACTTGGAAACGATTGCCCGAGTTGTCGAAAGCCAAATTCTTATAAATTCGCGGTTTCATTGCTATGAGATTTGTTCCTTTCGTATTTTGCTTTCTCCGATGCAATAACTCCAAACTCATGGGAGATGAAAAGTCGAAGTTTGATCATCTTCACGAGATTCTTCAAGATTTGGGGCCACACGTTTCTACATGGAGTTGTGTTTTTCCCTAGTCTCCCATTCAGGAGTCATGTTATTCCCTAGCCAGGTTGCATCGCGTCCGAGAGAGCGGCGCATCTCGTACCGCTCTTCTCGTTTTCTTTTTATTCTTTTTTCTTCTCCTTTCTCCTTCTACTCCTCTCTTTTTCTCCCTTCTCCTTCTTCCTTTTCTTCCTTCTCCTCTTTTCCACTTTCTTTTCTTTTCTCCCTATCACACCTTTTTCTTCTTCTCCAGCTTTTCATTCTGTCTTTCTCCTTTGTCCCTTTCTTTTCGCTTTTTTCTATCACACCCCCTATTTTTTTTTCTTTTTTTTTTACGGTTTTGAGGAATTGCTTGTACCGACATTACTCAAGATGTACCGAGGACACCACCGATTGTAACCGAATGTAATTCAATTGTTAAAGAGGCACTTTTGTTTTTATGTCCGTGCACTTCTTTATTTTTGCCTTTTTCTATCTACATATATGAACTCGGCGATGTCTAACCAAATGACCAATGAACGTTCCATCTATCACGTGAGATTCGATAAGGCATTATTTAACATTACAAACTGACACTTACTGGTAGAAACGCTTAAGATGTTCTGCATTCCACGTATGTCGCAAGATTTTTCCCTCTTATGTTTTAAGTTCATAATTGCCTGGTCTGACGACTCGGGATATGATGTATGGGCCTTCCCAGTTGGGGCCTAGTTTCCCGTGCGCCGGGTTCTTCCTCGCTGGCAGGAGCTTTTTTAAGACTAAGTCGCCTGGCATGTAGCTTCTGGGGTTGACTTTGATTATAATACCATTGCTTCCTTGATACTCCGCACGCTGAAACCTGCTCGCGCTTTTCATCTAAGAGCTCTAAGTTTAAACGAAGGGCCTCGTCATTACGCTCCTCTGATGCTAACTCGACTCTTGGAGATTTTATTCCGACCTCAACAGGGGCTACTGCTTCTGTGCCAAAGGCTAGGGCAAATGGAGTTTCCCGGGTTGCTGACTTCTGTGTCGTCCTGTAAGCCCATAGTACCTCGGGGAGGTATTCTACCCAACTCCCTTTGAGATCTTCTAATTTGGTCTTCAAGGCTGCCTTGAGGGTTCTGATTGTTATCGCCTCGTCCATTTGATCATGATGTGCTGGGACGAGTAATAATTTTTAATCTTGAGCTCGGGCACGTAACCCTACCCCAGCGCCGCGAACCGGCTTCCGTCATTACTGCTCTTGAATGCCAAAGCGGTATATGATGGCTCGCCACACAAAATTGCGTATCTTTCTCGGCCCGTAATCGTGGCTAAAGGCTCTAAGCTCGCCACTTTGTGAAGTGATCCATCGCGACTATTATGAATTTGCAATCGACCTTTGCCAATGGGCGAGGCCCCAATATGTCCAAACCCCACCGTTGAAAGCGCTGGGACCGTGGATTGACATTATGCCTCTGATGAGGTGTGGCGATCTTGGCGTGCTCCCGCGCATCCCGCATTTCTGACTAGGTCGGCCGCATCCCGAGCATGGCTGGCCGCAAAGTATCCCTTTGCCTTAAAACTTTCCCCGCTAATGCTCGAATCACGATGATGGTTCCTCAGATACACCCTCGGTACCTCTCTTTAGCACGCACTGCGGTCTTCTCGATGCATTTTAGAAAGGTGAAGAATCCTCGCCAGAGGCTTCCCTTGTGATTGGTAAACCTGGACGACCTCACCCTTATCTTAGCCGCTTCTTTCTGCCGCCCGTAGGGTTCCGTTGTTAATATAATCCCAAAATGGGGTCCATCCAATCCTGGCTCTGACTCTATCGGGGCAACTGTCATGCTATAAGGATCGGCGAGGGCTCCGCCTACATTCAACGCGCCACCGCCGAGGTCTTCTTGCGAGGTTGTACACTCTCGCCAAGGCGTCCGTCTGAATCTCTCCGTTCGGGACATGTTTGACTTGAACAAACACAAATTTCTTTGATAGATCGCGGACCTTTTGGAGGTATAGGATCATCGTTTCACTTTTGGCTTCGTAGGTTTCTTCTATTTGCCTGACCACTAGCTGGGAGTCACTGTATACTTCTAACTGGTCGACCTCTAGTGAATGGGCGAGGTTGAGGCCTGCTATCACGGCCTCATACTCGGCCTCGTTGTTTGAAGTATGGAACCTAAATCTGAGTGCATATTCAATGTCTATTCCTTCTGGTGAGGTTAGAATTAGACTCGGCCCGTCTTTGTGCATTTGAGGCTCCATCTACGAGCTCAAATTGGGAGGTCAAGCCGCGGAGTGGCCTCGAGAGCAAGTTCCGTCGGAGGAATTCCATGACGAAGTCGGCAGACTCGTGCTTTATGGTCGCTTACCGCATCGATGTCGAACTCACTTGGCTCTATGGCCCATTTCATCAACCTCCCAGAGGCTTCTGGTTTGTGCAACACTTGTTTCACCTGGATATCTGGCCGACTTCTATGGTATGAGCCCGAAATAGGGACTGAGCTTCCGAGCCGTGGGTTACCAAAGATAGTATTAATTTCTCCATCCTCGAGTACTCCTTCCGCTCCCTCTCAGCCCAACCACAATAGCAGACCGGTGTCAGACGTCTTTGTCTCGACGAGCACCGCTACCGGGGCTGAGAAGTCGATCACGCCAAGACAGAGTGAGGAGTTCTCCTCGACTGCACTTACTAGAATGGCGGAGAACTCAGACACGTTTAATGCATTAAATGCTTCTCGCACTTCATATCCTAGTCATGCCTTTCTCAAGACCTTGAAGAAGGGTCGGCACTCACGCTTGCCCTCGGATAAACCTGGGCTTAGGGTCAGCATCCTTCCTCGTCGCCGACTTCCTTTATTCCTCGATGGCGACGGCATGTCGAGTACACTTTATTTTATCCGATTTGCCTCAATTCCCGCGGATTGACTATGAAGCCTAGAATTTTTCCTACCGACACGCCGGGCGCATTTGGTCAGGGTTCGGCCATGTTGTAGTTCCTAGATCCGAACGCTTCCAGAGGTGAGGGATGGGAGATCGGGCCGTAGTAGATTTTACCAAAGATGTCGCTTCACGATACCTCCATAGTCGCGCTTCATCTCGCAACATTCTACTTACTACAAATTCTCCGGTAGGTTGCTCCCGCGTTCTTGAGCCCGAACGGCATCACACGATAACAAGTCTTTGAGCCGTGGACGTAAAGAGAGCCCTTCGGTCATCCTGATCCATACCGACCGATTGTAGCCGGAAAATGCGCCCATAAAACTAAGAAGCTCGTGGCCCCGCAAAGGGCGTCCACGGCGAGGTCGATCCTTCGTAAAGGAAAGCCGCCCTTCGGGCATGCCTGTTTATGCTCGTTGAAGCCGATATAGAGTCGCCACTTGCCATTTTCTTGACGAAGGACAACATTAGCCAACCACTAGATATTCTACTCTCCCCGATTGCCTCGCCGGGGAGTAAGCTTGCCGATTCCTCTCATGGCTTTTCTCTTTCTCACGCTAAGCTCCCGCATTTTTGTTTGACCGATTTGAAGGATGGGTTGGTGTTCAATCCAGGAGTGATTATCGATCGATTCTCCCATGTCCGCCGTCTGGCGAAATGTCTTTATTCTTTCTTAAAACCGAGCGAGGAGGCCTTTGAGGCCTCCCGCTAAGGCCTGGAGCCGATATAGGCGAGATGTTCCGGCCGCCATCCAGCGATATCGTTCTAGTTCCTCCGAGGGCCTCTGGGTCGGGTGAGATCTCAAGGCGCATGTCGTTTACCACATTCACGTTGTCAACTCCGCCCCTTTGTTTCATGGAGGCGTGTAGCATTCCCCGCTGACTCGGGCCGACTTCCTGACCATTCCTACACCATGTGTGGTTGGGAATTTGATTATCATGTGATACGCGGAGGGGATGGCTTTTATTGTGTTGAGGGAGGGTCCGCCAAAGAATATGTTATGTCGACGGGCGTCTACTATAAGGAACCCGTTGTCGCTGCCGCTCGCAAGGGGGCTCTCCTGTGGTTGGGCACCACGGAATCGAGCCTAATGGTAATACTTTTTCTCCCGAAAACCCCCGCAGATGTGTGTTGACGATCTCCAGTTTTTCTCTCCCAATGCCCATTTTATCAAGGCCGAGCGCGAATATGATGTCACTAACTCCCGCTATATCAATTAAAACCCGTGAACTCGTGGTGTTACTGGCAATTGCGCCAACCACCAATGGGTCGCCATGACTGCATCCTCTCCAGACGGAGTCGAGAACGTGATGGTGTTAAGTCAGCGCAACTTAGATACTGGCTTGTATTTCTCCATTCCCGTTGATCCGATCTACTTGTGTGGGCCTGTATGGAACTAGATTCTCCTCCCCGCAACCTCCCGAGATCACATGGATTTCCCGAGGGGCCGGCGCGAGTCATGGCTCGTCGAGGCGGTCATTGGCTGAAGCCTGTGGCCTCGGTTCTCACTGGCCTCGACTCAGTCCGATTCGGTTTGGTTCCCTGGATATATGAAACGCCTGGAGGTATCTCGCGCTGTATTAAGCATTCTATCTCTTCGCTTGTATACAATTGTCCGTGCGATGCCCGTAATCCCTGTGGAACTCGCAATACTGTGTTGTCTTCGCGGCGTGTCCGATTTCATTTGGCTCGCCATCTTAGGAATTGCCTGCTTTGTACTTCATGTGACTCGGGACACTGAGGCCGCCGGGTGAAACGCTGAGTGAGTACCGCTGTCATCCGATCATGTAAAACCTGCACGATCCCCGAAGTTTCGCTTAGGGATCGCTCACGCCTTTCCTCGGGATTTCTCTCTCGTTCGCCCGTCCCCGGGCTCCGTCCCGCCGCTTGTTCAGCCGTGACTTTTCTCTTTAGCTGTGGAAGAACTCTTCTTTGATAAGGAGGGCCTTCCTCGCTTATATATTTCTCGCTTTCGCGAGTACCTTCGCTTATGCTTGCTTGCGGGTTCTTCGAGACGGAAAACACGGGTCTCTGATTGCACTCCTAATCCTACAATGAACGCCGTGATGGCTAATATCTCATCGAGTATGCTCCATTGTGTGGACTCGCTTGAACTCCTTTGCACGACGACTTCAGCTTCGCGAGCCCCGCTGACGGCCGACATGGTTACTGGCTTTCATACGCTTCCGCCCTACGGCTGGAGACGAACGCAATGGATAGTTCCCTGAATGACGAGATGGACGAAGGGGGAATTCTGTTGAACCAGGCCAAGGCTGGTCCTTTTGCCGCAGTGGCGACGCCCTACATCGCACCGGTCCCGATACACCCATGCAGCCCATCCGATTTTTGTAAGTACGAGGTGATCAACTGGCCTGACTTCATCGAATGCTTCTTATTTCGCATTCCAACCCGCCTAAGGGGGAAGCATAGCACCTTGGCTGTGAAGGGAGATTCGGTTTGTTGTACCAAGGTATCCATAGTGTCCGGGGTCCCTTAACCACCTCCTTCACACGGCTGAGCTCCTGTTGAAGACTCCGAAACCTCTGCTCCCATGTCTCGCTCCCGCTTCCCGGCCGGGAGCGATGTACTCGCTCGGGCGATACATGCCCCCAAGCATTGCTTCGTTTTCCTCCTCCGCTGGGGCCGATTGGGGTCCGTGGCCTCCCGGAGTTCTGGCCGATTCTCGCCGGCTTCGCCTCCTCGAATGTCGTGGTCAAGCAGCCGTGGGGAGGAAATGTCGTGGCCCCGGGTCTCGCTGCCTCCCGTGGATGCCGTGAATGCCCTGATGGTTGCGTTCCAATTCTTCCATCGACGCTGATCGGACGATATTTAAGTGTTTACTTCGCTTGTATTAGCTTGCATTGCCTCGTACCGGCCCTGTGGGGTTCGCGATCCGCATTGCCCGCGGATCTCGTGATCCGGCCGAATGCGTTACTCCCTGTGTTCCTTGTCGATACCATCGCGAATCGAGAAATCGCTATATTTATGCTGAACTATCGCTCCTACGCACGACGCCAACCGATGATGCCTTTTTCAACAGAACCGGGCCGAGCGTGTGGGGGTCGGGCCGGGCCCGATTGTTTGCGGGCTGGGATGCGTGCATCCGGATTGTCCGGGCCGAGATAGGTCGTGCGTTGGTGTTGAACCGCCGCCCGGACGCTGTTCTCCGCAAGAACAGAAATAATAAGGGGGTCGGCGAGGTCGCGGCCTGCGGGCCGGCTCCGATGCCAAGTCGCTTCCTAGAGAAAAGAGCACAAGCTGATGAAGCTACGTCGAACCGCGGTCTTCACCGGGCGGTATCCGGATTATAAAGAGCACCAACGTACATGGTGATTTTAGGTCCTTCCCATTGACGAGATATTTCTTATTTCCACTTTCTTATTTCACCGCATCGACTTGGCATGTGATATGTATGAGCCGTTTGTTTGAGATAATCCTCCTTCCTTATTGGGGATAGATCCAACTGGCGATGATCTGTTATTATTTTTCCTTCCTTATTGATAAGATTTGGTTGGATCGGCAGGATAATATATTGCTAGAGGTTATTCTATTTTCTGTATGAGCGATATACAATCTGATCTGCAGGATATGGGGCTTCCAATTCATTCAGGATCAGTCTGACCCCGCCCCCGCCTTCGGACTCAGCCACTCGAGGAGCCCGGGCATTGGGCGCTGGGCGCATCACCCTTTGGTCTTGACTGGGCCTACAGTTTATTTTTCAAACTCCTATCAATATATATATATATATATATATACATGTTTCCTTTGTTTTTAGAATAGAAATTGCTCTTTAAAACAAAGTGGAACTAACATGCCCCCAGCTTTTCAATTAATTCCATTATTTAACGAAACTTTAATACAAATTATTACAATTCAACAGAATTCTTAGTAAAACTATAGACACTTATCATTAATTAGATGAAGGAATTATGAACAAAAATAATATATATATATATATATATATATATAAGTATATATATGGTAGAATTTATCGCTCTTGATCCATCCCGACTCAAATAGAGAATAGTCTGAGTATGGTATTAATTAAAAGTGTCTTTCGTATATCCACAAGCCTGCAATAAAAGAGAAAGAAAAAGAAAAAGAAAAATAGAAAAGAACCAAAAGCCCAAAAGTCAATTCTTTTTCCTAATGCAATTCCTAAAGTTCCCTAATAATTTTTGCAATGCCTCCATTACACAGGTCCCGATTTATGTATTTTAATCATTTTTTTCTAAGAAAAAAACAAAATTTGAGCTATTTTCTTCTAAAATTTTGAGAATATGAAAAACACTTCTAAAAAATAAGCATAAAAAATGGATAAAAGATAATCTAGAGAATTCATTCTTGCTATGGAAATGACTAAATTATGTTGTTTATTATTATTATTTTAAACTCAGATATAAATATATTGTGAGAATTATAGAGAATTATTGGACTTTTTTAATGGAACCAACCAGTAACCATTGGATTTATCCTTTAACAACTGATACGCATACAATAAGCTCCACTTGCATGTCGAATATTCTTTTTATTCCTTCTATTCTACCCAATGTTTTAAAAATCAAATCTGACCGGTCGATTGGACCTTGAACCGGTAACAAAATTGGTTAGGTTCAAAAGTTAAAACCGTTTTTCTTTGAACCGACGATTGAATTGATCGAACAGGCGCTTGAACCAGTCGAACCGACGGTTGAACTTGTTGAACCGATGGTTGAATCGGTCGAACCTATCGAATCGACGGTTGAACCGGTCGAACTAGTCAAATCCATTTATAATTATTTTTATTTTTAATAATATATTAATTACCTATTTATGACGTCATCGGTTCAACCACGATTCAACCGTCAATTCATCCGTCGATTCAACCAGTGAGTTGTGAACCGATAACTTTTCTGGTTCGATAATCGGTTCGATTTTTAAATCATTAATTTCTATCTTTTTGCTCAAGAAATCAATCTCGCTCATGCATGCACTTCTTCATAAATTGCATGACAAACAACCCTCAATTGCTACGTGGTGTAGCCCTCCGCCCAATTCTTGTGTAGTTCTCCTGCTACGGGCGGGACTGCTCTCCCTCGAAAGAGGAACAGTCATCCACACCTAACCCTTTCATCCTTCCCCTCGAAACATGGTCCTTACATCGTTCTTCCTTTCCCCATTACTTCAACACCTCTAATGCATGGAGACTTCCATGTTCACGCCCTTATGAGACAAAGGTGATCTTTAATGAGGCGCTCTAGCGTAGATGGTGACCTTGAGGAAATGAAATGAATACTCCTCGCTCCTCGAACTCTACCACATGGGAACAAAGAAATGTTGAGCTCCCGCCTTGATGCGCGCCATGAGTAAGATCGTAAGAATAGCAAGATTGAAATGTGGGACTGCGGGTAGTGGTGTTAATTGGTCTGCTCGGCCAACACAACATGTTTCTGACGGGCCAGGCGCGCGGCCAACGCGGCCTGGGGCATGCCGATCTAGCCGGCGATTCGGGTCATGCCGCGCACCAAAAAAAGGCCCAACACGGCACATAAGCCCGTGGATTATTCGTGCTACATCGTGCCGTGCCAATGGGTCATGCTAATGGGCTATGATAGTGGGCTTATTTAGTATATTTCTAAGTAAATATATTTTATTTTCATTATATAGCATAGTTTTTTATTATTAAAGATATAAAATATAATATTTAATTTAGTATTTAAATTAAAATAAAAACAATTTAAAATATTGATTAAAAATAAAACAATAAAACTATTTTATTCAATATTTCAACAATTTCATATAAAAAAATAATGAGAACAAAAAGTGAGTATTGCATCACTATAGTTTGAGTACATTCAACTAGGTTGACACCTACCAAACTATTAATCCCATGCATTACTCACTTTTAAAAATAAATTACATATCATAAATCTAAAATAAACATATAACATAAAATTTTGAAAATTTGGTTTCATGCTAAAATTTATTCATCTTTAATTGTCATCATCAATCTCAAAATCAACTTGTTATGAGGGGTATTATAGACATTTGATATAAAATATATAAAAATCATTATTGAGTTACCTTTTTTACCCCTCAAATTAATCGTTATATAGTTGTTGGGAGGGGCATTTTAGAAATTTGATAAAAAAAGTAACAAAATTCAAATCATTTTTCAATGGGCTTGATGGGATGGTCATATGGGCTAACATGATGGGCTGGCACAATGGGCTAACACGATGTGTTAGCACGATGGGTTAGCATGATGGGCTTGCACAATAGGCTGGCACGATGGCGATCGACTAATGGCATGGCGTACAATTTCAAGGCACGACACGCCCATTCACTCATGTCAGGCTAGCCCAACCCTCTACAAAGAATTTGAGCCAAAGACAACACGACATTATAATAACAATCTGTTACTAAAATGGGAGGCACGGCCCATTGATACTCTAGATCATGTTGATACAAACCCTAATTTATAGGTGTTCACCTAAAATTAAAAAAAGAAAAAATTTTTCATCAGATTTGAAAATAAAAGAATTTTTAAGAACAAAAATGTCGACTCTTACCGCCTAACAAATAAATCGATATGTACATTAGCGATATCTCGGTATCATACCGAAAAATCGACAATATGGTCTATATATCGACGATATCTCGGGTACTCATGTCAAACAACTGGCACTTTTCCGATCCTCGGGGTCCGTTGACTACCACAACCCGCTGAATACAAGTGGACGCTCCAACACCCGACGTCACTTCAGAAAATCGGCGTGAGCCCCGGTACCGGAGCTCCCACCAAATACAACACCTGCATGAAACCTGTCCCAAGCAGTCTAATATAATCCCAACATGAGTAAAACGGCCACTTAGGCCCATAAACAATACTCATCACAATATACCAACTATGAATCCAACTATATCCAATAGTTCTAAGAGTTAGTAAATTACTCTTATACAACATATCAAAAATTAGAGAATTCTAATACATGTGGAAAAATCATCAAAGCCACCTAATTTCTTCACAAACCAAATTTCTCAGATCGAGCCGTCTCGTGCGCCCCGTACCGAAAAATAATATCCTCGACAGGTGAGCTAATGTCAGAGCGGAATCGCCCTGGCTGCAGACTACCACCTAAGCGCAAAGGTACGTTCTAAATTAAACACATTCAAGTAAATGCATGATCCTACTTGAATGTCTACGACTAACCTCGTGATCCCAGTCCTCGATCGACCACACTCTAAGCCTCGATGAGAATTTCTATTTTTGCTTAGTTTGTGACAACCCGATGTATATATATATCAATCGGGCCGCTCCGACGATCGATATATTATTTGTTCAGGATTCATTCTCCATGAATATCAATTGGGCCGTTCCGACGATTGATATTTTAATTTGACTACCCTCCGATAATTAATATTTTTAGACAACCCTCCGAACCATTTTCTCTAGACTCATCTCATGCACTCACTCCTATAGTCTTAGGGTGTTCCAGTGCATATGGAATACATGTATGCCAATTCCAATACAGTCTAATCACATGCAAATATGTAAACATGCACATATCCACATAATATCCAATCACACAATCATGTCGTGTAATTAATCAATTCATACATCAAAATTAGCTCACTTGGGGTAATGATCAAACACGAGCAATTTAGTTTAAATCATTCGACCAAACACATATTTTCACAAAAATATATTTTTTGAGAATGACCGTTTCGTGAACAGTGAAACCATCTAAGCATTATTCTCGAAAAATCACAAATCACCTGGCTCACTTAGTGAACCTGCCACGGCCACTTCCGGCCTCAATCCAATAAATACACGCATCAACACACAAATGCATAATTTTTCACCAAATCAGCCTGGAATGTACCCACACGCTTCCATTTTCTTTCAAAAAATTGATCACCCGTCCCAAGGTTTGGGACCGATCCAACGGCCTCTCACGGCCTCATTCAACTCAAACATTAGTAAAACACTTGATATGGGAGTAAAACTCGTTAGGGAGAAAACCCCTACCTCCTGAGTTTAGGAAATCTCCCTAAATCCTGGGCATCTACGCGAAGCTCCGCCGTAGAGCCAGCTTCTTCATTCCGAAGATCGCCGACTGGCCGGATCGTCGTATTTCTAGAGAGTAGTGCTCTCTCTCTCTAAATTTCTCTCAAAACTGCTGCTCTCTATATCTGCCCCCTGTTCTGCCCGTTTTTGCTTCTTTTATCATTTGGAGAAGAAGACCTCCATTGTTCACATGTCCTTTAATGCCATTTAATCCAATTAAATCAATTAATTCCCTTCTTTCTTCAGTTTATACATTCGGCACTATCTCGGTAGTCCATTTTCATCATTTCTCTACTCATACCACTTATGGTACATGAGTACTTGTTATATGTGACTTTCGGTCAGATCAAATCGCTTTACTTCAAGACCAAACACGATGCCTCAAAACATGTCAACTCCGATTGTCTCTGAATATTACGAAATTTTACGTGCTAACTAGATTTTCTATACGCATTCCAACAAATAAACTGCTTCATCCGAGATCTAGAGAATAAATTATGCATTTTTTTAGATTTAAATAACAATTTTGTAACGAATACATTTTGCCCTTTTTCCAAAATTTGGAATTTCTGGTCTTACAACAACTACAATAGTTTACTTTGAAAGTCCTCGCTTTTCCAAGGCATCCAAAAAATTCTAGAAATCAGAGAACAAAAAAAATTAGAATCAAACTCCTTCAATAACCCTACCCTGACATTAAAATCAACAAAACCCAAAATACATAGAAATCAAAATACATAATAATAAAAAAACCTGACCGATGACCTAATCTAAAAAGCATTTGCCTACTGGCTCAACGTTGAATGTATATCAACCGTGGTTGAACCAATAACGTCATAAATAAATAGTTAATATATTATTAAAAATTAAAATAATTATACATGAATTTGACCAGTTTGATTCAACCAGTTCAACCATCGGTTTCACTGGTTCAACCGCTGATTCGACCGGTTCAAAGAAAAATGATTTTAACATTTGAACCGTACGTGATTTTGTTATCGGTCCCAAGATAATTTTAAAACATTGATATTACATATCTTTGAAAAAAAGAAATGCTATTTTTACAAGAAAACAATGGCATTATTTTTTCAAAATAAGATAAAAATTAATAAAGATTAGTTTTTCAAATTTTAGTTTTGTAAGGTTTTTTCTTCTTATCAAATCACATTTATTATTATGATAAAAATAAAATAAATATTTGTATAACATATTAATATATTTACAAAAAATTAAAACGATAAATAATTTAATATTATCATTCTTACAAAAAATAATTATTTTATTTATTTATTTTTTATAATTAAAATATAATATATAAAATTAATAATTTAAAATTAATAGATTGATGAAAAACAAAATTAAATATATTATAAATGTTTTTAAAATATTTTGAAATATTTCTATGTAGATTTTAAAAGATTTTAAAATGTTTTTGTAGTGACTTTTAAACAAAATTAAAACATATTACAATTAATAGATTGATTTATTTCTTTTAAATCAATTTCTTTTGTAAGACATTAAATATAAATGAGAAAATATATATATATATATATATATATATTGTTTAATATGAGTTATACTTCAAGAGAAAACATGAGGAAGGATTGGATATTATTATTTGACGTTTTTTTTAAACCAAATATTTATTCTGTTTATCAAGGTTCTCTCTCTAGGAAGCCCTCTTCAAGGCCATTTGCTTCAACAGAAAAACTTCTTTTTAATTCTTCACCTGCTGAGAAAGAGACTCTTCTTCATACCATCCAATCAGAGATCAGAAATATCGATGAGGTTTTTACTTTTGTTTCTCTCTGTGTTGTTTTCTGTTTGAATAATTTTGTAACACCCCGTCCCGAGAGAGTGTACAGTACATGATATTGTAGGGGTGTATAAGATCACTAAATGTCACATAGTAGTATTTTGGAGATCAAAATAGGAAATTATACTATGGAACCTCAGAGATGGTGGTAAGGAGACAAGGGTATAATGGTCATTAAGCAAAAGGATATGGAAATCATAATCAAGTTAGAGATGGGCCACAATACAAATAAATAAGTTACAATTTCAAAATTAAAGTGTTGAGGGCTATTTGCAATTAAAGGAAATGTTAAAATATAATAATTGGAAAATAAAAGCCAAAATTCATTTGGTCTCAAAAGTTTGCCCTAGCAAACCCGTAGAGGAGAAGAAAGAGTCAAGAGGAGGAAGAAGAGGAAGAAGAAGGAGGAGGAGGAGATCAAAAATCAGGTATGGAATCCTTTATTTTTGGGCTTTTGATATGAATCCTAAGGTTTTTGGATGGAGATTAGTTTCTCCTTTGGTCTAGGGTTTGTGGAAAGGTCACATAAAACTTTAAATTGTCTGGCATGAGTTAAACCCAACGGATGTAAAGAGTGCCATGGAATCATCAAATTATGTGGTTTGATGAAGAATTGGTGGATCTAGGTTGAGTTCTTGGATTTCCACCTAAGGTTTTGAAGTTTGAAGTTCCATAGCACTAATTTATGTTTTTAGATGAATTCCATGTAAATTCTTGAGGTATATGAATTATAGAAGTGTATATGAACTATAGAGTTGAATTGGATGGAAACATATAAAATCAAGAAACACAAATTTCGAAAAATTTGAAGGGACTGCCTGCTCAGACAGAAATGCTATGTTTTCTCGTTTTCACCATTTGTCGTATTTTGACCATAATTTGCTCATTTCTGATCCGATTTGAGTGATTCAAGTTTTTGGTTAAAATAGACTTCAAGGAAAATCAAACATATAGAAATAGGCATCGTCAAATTCTGATTATAAGTGGCCTAAAAATTTACTCAAAGTAGGGCCATGTACAACGCTTAGTTCAGTTTTTGAACAGGATTAGTTTGCTATTGACTAATCAGTTTCATGTCTTTACTTGGCATCTCTAAATTTGGAGAACCCCTTTAAATAATTTTAGCTTTTTTAAAATAGTACAAAGAGATAGTCGTCAGCTATGGGGTTAAGACCTGGAAAATGAGTGTCACAAACTGTCCTTGTAGTGTAATCGGTAATGGACTAAGTTGCAGAAAAATGCCATAACTTTAGCTTGATAGATCCGATTGATTGATTTGCACCCAGCAAAATAGATCATAAAATGAATATAGAATTGATATGTATCATGCAATTACTAATGTGAATAGTTTAAAAAAGGTGAAAAGACTATCGAAGAACTGAACTAATAGCAAGTGGATTGAGTTTTAACCGTGAGAAATGATATTTAAAACTGAGTTTTTAAAAGAATATTTTAATGCAACTGAGTTAATAAATGCTTATGTAAACATATATGAAATGTTGATCTGCACTAATATGTTATATATTATATATATTAAATTAAAAGGCATATGTTAAAGTATTATGAAAAGTTTTAAAAAGAATGTATGTCCTAATTATTAAAGAAGGATTGAAATTATTATAAACTTATTAAAGAATAAATAATTATGTTCCAAACTTCTTATGATCATATATGATCTGATATTCGCTATAAAATTCTAAGCTTTGTAAGATTTATAAAATATAGTTTACTAACCCGAGGGAGGGAATTAGGGGAAGTTCAGAGTAATATCTTACACTGATATGTTAATAAGACTGAACTCATGGTGCCAATGAGCTTCTTCCCAATGTAGGGTTATGATCGAATGGGATCAGTCTCTCAATCAAGTACCCGAAAACTGCTCGTGTGTTTATTCCCCGGGTTCCATCGAAGAAAGAAATAAATAAAGAAAGAAAGCTGACGCACAAATGTTTAAGGCATAAATGGATTAAATGTATAAGTGTTTATTGAAAGAAAGTTTAAGGCATAAATGTTTAAAGCATAAATTGATTTTTAATGGTATAAGTATTTATCGAAAAGAAAGTTTAAGGCATAAATGTTTAAGGTATAAATGGATTTTAATCGTATAAGTATGTATTATTTTGGTATATACTGAAAAATGTTATTTTAATGAAAATGTACACTCACCGGGCCTTTAGCTCATTCTTTCCTCGTGTTTCAAAACATTTTCAGACCCGAGACAAAAATGATAGAGGACCCTCCCAGGCAAAGGAGTCGAGCCATTGAGGAGACGGCGACTGTGATTTCATTGTATATACATTTTGCATATTGTAAATATTGAATATTTCGTCATCTATATATATACATATGTATATGTTTTGAAAAGGAACTACGTACTTTGATCCTCAAAGGACGAGAGGCACGAGGCGGCCTGGGCTATAGTCCGGCTCGCTCAATCTTTGATAAAAACAAATGCATGGAATTGAAGAAGTTTGAAATGTTTTGATGATTGAAATGAATAAATGTATATATGTATATATTGTGTTTGATTGGGTGGGTGGACGAGAGTCCTTAAACTAAGTTGAGAAGTTGGAGGATTGGAAAGATTAGAAGTGTTTTTAAATGTTTTCGCAGGTTTTGTAAATTTGGGAAAGTCCGAAAAACAGAGGAAACTCTGGCCAATTTTTCTGAAAAATCCAAGTGTTTGAAAAGGAAAGAAAAAAAAAAATTTTACACTTCGCTTCCGCATTATTTTCTAAAGATATGTTAAGGACTGTAAAGGGGTTCGCTTCACGGATTTTAATTGATTGTTTTAAGGAAATGTTTCTATATCCGTTGGATTGCCGGGAGGTCCCCTTAGGTTCATGAGGTTAATCCGGGTCGGGATCCTTCAAATTTGAAGTTCAAGGAACTCGTTTTTAAATTTCCTAATTCAATGTGTGTGTGTAGAGAGATATATATATATATATATATATATATATATATATATATATATATATATATATTTAAAAATGATTTTTTAGAAAATAATTAATAATAATAATAACAATGGAAGGTTATAACCAGCGATATAACCTGCAGTTTTTTCTTCCTCATAGATGATGGAGCTTCCAGATTGACTTATTTTAATGGTTCCAAATGGTTTTGCTTTCGAAATTGAATATGACCATGAAAAGCAAACCATATTACTAGTAAGGGAGTATGAGAATGAAGTCATCCAAGTTAAAACTTACACCTTGTTATCGAGGGAGAGGAGAGGAGCTGAGATGACAAGGATAATGAAGATATGCTCGCTGATCGTTAGTGTTTCAAAGAAAAATGGAACCTCTCTAAACTTTCGTCGTCTACTTGTTATAAGATAGGATACAATTCACTCATATCATTGAAAAAAATTAAGAATCTAGTGAGGATGAAGGTACTAGCCCTTTTCAATTCATTTTATTATGTGTTAATGTTTGTATTATTGATCATTTTTATTGGAATATATATTCTAACGTGGGGTTTAATATTTCTTTCCACAAGGTTTTGGATGGCTGTACTTTCAATGAGAAACTTCAAAACTTTTTCACAAGTATTTGGAGATTAGAGGAATTAATCCCGCCTAACCATTTTCTTGTTTGGTTACTCTTCTCCGTACAGAGAAGAGAGAGAGGAAGAGAAGAGAATACTCATGCACTTGAAAATGTTAAAGCAAAGCTTTTTGAGGCTGCCACCACGATATATGGCCTAAACTTTTGGTTTATTTTCTTTCCCTTATAAAAAAATTAGTCCCTTAACATTGTGCCACCGCGACACTACGTGACTGCATAACTTTATTGCCAAGACACCGTCGCCCATATCCCAGCCGCCGCACCCAAACCGCCGCTTTAATTCTCAAGCAGGGTATGGGACCCACCTATTGTTATCCACCTAGTGGGCCCCACCTATTGTAATCCACCATACGACACTATAATACAAATTAACTTTTGCAAAACTATGGACAGTTAGTATTAATAAGATCTTCAAATTCATGCAAAATCAATAATAATAATAAATAAATAAAAAGCTCAGGTCCTTTAACTAAGCTTAAAAAAAAACCAATCAGTGCAAGAAGGTAGAAGAGAGAGAGAGCTAGATCACGTCGAAGATGAGTTCCGATATATTGCACGTGAATAATAAAAAAGTTCAAGTCCTTTAACTAAAGCGAAAAAAAGAAAAACAAACAAAGTCAAAAGTCTACGTCTATATCATATCCCGTTCCGTTACCCCGGTTACTGCCGTTGGTGCCGTTTTCACCACCGCCGTTATTGTCACCGCCATTGGCCCCGTTGGTTTTCCCATTGACCACCCCTCCGTTGGCTTCATGGCCTTCTATTCGCCTCTACTCAATGGCCTTTCCGCTTCTCTTCGGGCCGGGCGAGTGAGGAGGAGTAGGTCGCCACCAGCTCCCGTGATCTACATTTAAACGAGGGAAATAAAACCTAAAATAGGACCCGAATGTCGAGTTCCAGCCCTTCCTTCCCTCGGAAGAGGAAATAGTCCTCTCCTCTAAGAGGAAATTGTAATCATCCCCTTTCCCCTCCTCGGAAATATGGTCCTTCTCTACCTTCTCCCCTTTCCCCATTACTACTTCAACACCTGACATGGAGACCTCTACATCCTTTGAGACTATGATAGTCCCACCGCCTAAACAGACTTCATCTCACTGACTTGAATGAGCAATAATCACCACTTGATCTGAGCACTTGATCTCCCCCGCCTAATCAAACAACATTGAGCCCCCGCCCGACGGTGGCAGGGGCGTCGCCGCCGCCGATGTCATGAAGAGAAGCCTTCGAGACAAAGAGGGGGAGGGACGAGGATGTCAAGACCTAAACATTTTGTAAGAATGTAAGACCAGGAGATCGGCCGCTCTGACGGCAGAGGCCGCGCCGCCATGCAACAAGAGAAGCTCTTCGAGACAAAGAGGGGGAGGGGACAAGATGTCAAGAGATGAAACATTCTATGGGTGAGAATGTAAGAATTATGAGACTGGCCGCTCTTGACGGCGGCAGGGGTTGTCGATGTCGCAAGAGAAGCCGAGACAAAGAGGGGAGGGACGAGATGTCAAGAGACTAAACATTCGTCAACAGAATGTTAGAATTGTGAGACCGGAGTATGGAAATGTGGGGACTGTGGGGTGATACTTACGCTCCACGTTTTAAAAATCGACCAATGACTCCGAACCTAAAGCTGGCTTCGCTCACGGTTCATCGGGCCTGACCAAGTGGTCGAACCGCTAAGCAAACCTAAGACGTAATAAATATATTATTTATATTTTATTTAAATTTAAAATATATAATTAATAATATTTAAGATATTATTTATTACTTTTTATATAAATAAAGTATTTTAAAATATGTATAATGTTTATATATGAAAACATATTAAAAATGTAAGAAACTTATTTATATAAATATATACTTAATTACTAGTAATATATAATTTTGTTAATATCTAGAATAATCACAATGGCAGCATAATGGTAAAGTGGTTCCCTAGTAACTTTCCTTTCCCATATTCGAATCCATGAAGTCCGCATTATTTAATTAATTTTTTTAGTTACAAATTAACTATACTGTAAGGCTTGTCTTGCATAGCTTATTGGTTTTAGTAAAAGAATCAAAACGACGTCGTTTTAACTTGAAAAACAAAAAAAAATAAAAATTGTGGGAGTGAACCGGTCGGTTCGTTGAGAACCGGCCCAGGGAGCGCGCTCAGTTCATCAGGTTCCGCCCGTCCAGGCCGTCGATTCGAGAGCGGTTCAAAGCGGTTCAATAAATGCATCCGGGTTTATGGTGAAGCCGGACGGTTTAGCTCGATCGGCGGTCCAACTGATCGGTCCGGTCTGGTTTTTAAATCATGGCTTATAGGGGTTCAGGTACCGCAAATTTTTTTTTTTAAAAAAGAAATTATTTTCATTGCAAATAAAAGAATTTTTAAAAACGCCTAACAAAGAAATCGCCCAAAAATCGGTCTACACATAGGCGATATCCGAAAAAATAGACAATACGATCTACATATCGGCGATATCCGAAAAAATCGACAATATGATATACATATCGGTGATATCCGAAAAACCAATAACATAGTCTACATACTCGACGTATCGATACTATCACAGAAAACCCGGATTCTAAGGTATCCCAAAACCCAGAAATCAGAGAAAAAAAAAATTCAGAATCAACTCCATCGATAACCACTACCCTGATCTTTAAAATACCCAGAAATCAGAATCCATCCATAACCCTCATCTTTAAAAAAAAAACACAAATACAAAATGATGAAATAGAAAAAGATCATGGATCTTACCGGACGATGAAAAAATAGAAGATATTAAGAGATAGAAATTGAGAGACGACCCAGGCTTTGCCTCTGTGATCGAATGGTGCGGTGCGAGAAATAGAGATAGAAAGCAAGAAAGAAAAGAAGAAAGAAAAGAAAGCGTGAGAGAGAGAGTTGGGTGTGATGACGGCTGGGTGTGTGACCTAGGTCATTTTCGCTTCAAGCAAAGTAGTATTAGGTAATGTAGAAACTTGGATTAGACAGAACGACGTAGTTTTAATGAAGCCAAACACATTCCTAGTATTTTTTGCCCCCCTTTCTCTCCTCAACTTATAAATTGCACGGTTTTTTTTTTTTTTTAAATTATCCAAATTTTATCATTATCTTTTAATAAAAAATAAATTTAAATAAAAGGTTAGTCCGAGCATTGAGAGGAGGGTTGAGTAGATCAAGCTTGTAAAACCGAGAAAATTCAATTTTTAAGATGGTAAACGATAATTTCGGTTGAGAAGCGAAATTAGATAGATGCCGGATATTGAAACTGGATTGCCGTTAAATTCATCTCATGTATGAAATCTAGTGACCCGAAAGTTTCGTCAAGTCGAGATAGTCGAGATATTTTACGATTTTAAGGTGATAAGTCGTCCGTGACCCCCGGGGACGAAATTTGTACGAAAATCTCGAAAGTCAGGAAATGGCTTGGGCTAAGTTCATTTAAAATAAAGTGAACTGAAAAGAAATAAAATTTTTCGGGATAGAAACGGATCCGAATGAAACAATATGAATCAAGTATCCAAGATAATAATAATATGTATGTAATAATATGTATGTGTGTGTGTGTGTATTATAATAATAAATGAAAAATATATAAAAGCCAAAGTGGGAGGAGACCGGAGAGAAGGGGCGTGCGTACGGAGGGAGATTTTTTAGTTTTTTTAATTATTTTTTCTCTTTGTTTCTTTCTTAGATCTATGAAAATCGGACCGCAGGTTTTCGTCGGGACTGAAGGCAAAGTTGATCTACGCGATGAAAGTGACACCAAAAAGTTAGAGTTTCGACAAACTCCGTGAGATAGGGGTTTTATCCTACTTGAAGTTACACTTTGTTTAAGTGTTTTGTAATATTTCGGTTGGTTTGAGGCTATAAGCAGTAGTTTGATGTCCCAAAACTTGGGACCGAGTGATGGAAATTTTAGACGTTTGGGCCGGTCCGTGAATATGTAGGAGCTATTTGGGGTGTTTGTTTCATAATTTATGAAATAAATTGTGTGTTGGTGTGTATGAGGCCGGAAATGGCCATGGATTTCGGGTTCACAAAGTGGAACCGATGTTGGATGATTGGCCGTGAACAGTAACCCGAGGGGGTTACTGTTCACTTGAATAGTGACACATGAATAGTAACATGAATAGTGTTCTCAAAATATTTTTGTGAGATAATGTGTTTGGGTGAGTGATTCAAATTGAATTGCTCATGTTCGTTAATTAGCCCATAGCGAGCTAATTTTTTGTGTAATGGATTGAGAAAATTGAGAATGGCTTGAGTTGGTGGATCGAGGAATAGATAGGTTAATACATGATTTTTAATGTGTTAACATAAGGACATAATTATATGGAATATAATTGTGTGTGTAAACCGTGGAGATGATATTGTAAATTTCTCAAGTGAGCAAATTTGGGTGATGGTTGATCCTTATTGAGCGACATGTGTTGTGGTGCAATTGAGAATGTTGCATATTGATATATTTGATATATTGTATAAATGGTTTGGAAATGACATAATGCATTTTCGTATGCATTGGAGTAGCACAGAGATTAGGTGTTAGGCGTAGAGTGATTTTCGAAAAGCAGACATGGTTGCGAAGAATTTCACATGATGATTTTCCGGAGAATTGGGTTGGGAGATGGGCCAACAGATCATTTTGGATAAGGACCATGACTATTTCGGAAAGCTCACCAACCAATTTTCCTTAGAGGGTAGTCCCATATTTTTACCGACACTTCGGTAGTATATTTTCAAGAACAACAAGTTTTGTTTTGAAAATGATTATTTTCTCATACATGGCAGGCAGAGTGTGAGTGAGTCGGTGAGAACTCGAGACATGGGAACGGGCATGTAGACATTCAAGTAGAATCACACATTTACTTGAGTGTGTGTTTATTTTGGAGCATTGCATATGCACTTAGGTGGAGAGTAACCCATTTAGGGTGATTCCACTACTGGGCGATAGCTCACCTGTCGAGGAATTTCTTTCGAATTACGAGGAGCGGCGTTCAAGAAGATGGCTCATGTGAGGCCGATTTTCAGAAAGTCGAGTTTGTGGCTTTTGATGCTTTTGGATAACATGTATTAGAATGTTAGATTTTAATATGTGTTTATTATAGAGTGTAATCAACTCTTGGATTATGTTGATATAATTGGTAATGGTTGGATGAGTATTGGTTTTATGAGCCCAAGAGGCATTTTTACTCATGTCGTCTCACGATGCGAGGCGTATAGCTTTTCCCGCCCGGGTTGTGGGTGAGTCGACGGACCCCCGGGTTTTGGGGCGTCACAGCTTGGTATCAGAGCTTAGGTATACGATTACCTGTAGCGTGTTGGGCATGGGCCTAGGATATGCAATTGTAGTGTAGTGCCTGGTTAGGATTACCTGGCGCTTGATATCTGATACCAGCTTCACAGCTTGGTATCAGAGCTTAGGTAAACGATTACCTAGAGAGCTCGGGTTTGGGTATCCATAAGTTTAGTCCTGATACCAGCTTCACAGCTTGGTATCAGAGCATAGGTATACAACTACCTAGGGCTTGAGGGACATGGGCTTAGACCATTGCTATTGCGGTGAAATTGATACTAGCGTCATAGCTTGGTATCGAGTTTAGGTACCACGAATACACAGGAGTTCATGGGATGGGTTTAGACCCACTTTACCATTGTGTGTTTCGTGTTGTGTTCGGATATGTGTTCCATGTTTGTGATTGTGTGATTACGTGGTTATTGCGCGGGAAAATTATATGCATGGCATAATGTATATAGGAAGAAGTGGAATGCTAAGGTTAGGAACTATAACCTTAGGGTTCGGAGAAAATGAAATAAACACGAAAGTGTTGAATTTTAGTGAAATAAATAAAAGGAGTGGTTGGCAAGTAGCACCACTTGGCGTGACAGGATCAGTTCATGGTTGTTAAGTCTATTAGTATTGGCATGTGCATTACTACTAGTTCGGGCAAAATGAGATTAAATAAAGTTTGTTGCCATTCGACATGTGTGTAGATGGCAAGTGAAGATCGAGGACATAGAATTAGATCCATGAGGTGTTAATGACACCACCCGGTATTTGACCAGCCAGGCCTTTGAGGCTATTGGGGTTGCGGCTGCTACCATTGCAGGCTAGTGCGGCTGGTAGTCAGGAGGTCAGAATTAACCTCCGAGATTTAAGTCATCATCAGCCGACATTTACGGGGAGGAATAGATGGTGGCGAGACCATTGGTTCGGCGATTGAGAAATGTATTGGAGGCTATGGATATTACCTCCGATGCAGCCAAGATCAGGCTAGCTGCGTTCCAGCTAGAGGGTGAGTCCCAAGTGTGGGGGACAGGTTCCCAAGACCTCCTAGGGATTTAGGGCAATGACTTGAAGCGAGTTCCATGGGCTCTTTATAAGCAAGTATTTTAGGCCAACGCTAGACATGCCAAGGCCCAAGTTCCTAGAAGTTGGCGGGGAACGATGACAATGATGGAGTACATGGCTAGATTCTTGAGTTGGCATGTTTTGGTGATGACTATGTGGCCACAGATATGGCCAAGGTCGGAGATTTGAGAAAATTGGTGAGGATTGTCCATTCGGGGCAAGATTGTGGGCCTCCGCTTACAAGACATGGACTCTATGGTCGGGATAGCTCTGGCCATAGAGAGAGAGATGGATGATGCACAAGGCATTTGAGATGCGAGTGCCGGTGGGAAGAGAAAGGAGGACCAGCCTTCTTCGAGTTTGGTCTTAGAGGTTAAGGCCTTTGGGAAAAGCCATTGTATGGGAAAATTCTCCTCTAGGATCTAGGGTGAGAGTTGGTCAGATATGGTAGCCATATCGAGTTTTGATGTCATTCTTGACATGGATGAGTTGACAGCCCATCAGGTTGTCAGTAATTGAGACCTGAGGCGGGTTATCATACCCGACACGGTCTTGGAGTTGTAGAAGGTAGCACATGCATGTGAATGATGAGTATGTGCGTGAATTTCGGGGATGAAATTCTGTTAAGGGGGGGAGAATGTAAAACCCGAGAAAAATTCAATTTTTCTGAAAAAGTGTAAAATGGTAATTTTGGTTGAAAATCGAAAATTCTCTAAATCTCGGATGACGAAACGGATTGCGCCGTTAAATTCGTCTCGCGAAATCTAGTGACCCAGAAAAGTTTCGTCAAATTCTGAGATAGTTGGAATATTTTACGATTTTCTGGGTGATAAGTCGTCAGTGACTTTAGGGACGAAATTTGTACGAAAATCTCGAAAGTCAGGAAATGGCTTGGGCTAAGTTCATTTAAAATAAAGTGAACTGAAAAGAAATAAAAAATTTACAGACGAGAAGCAGTTCGAATGAAACAATATGAATCAAGTATCCAAGATAATAATAATAATAATAATAATAATATTATTATTATTATTATTATTATTATTATTATAATAATAAAATGAAAAAAAATCAATCAAAAAAAAATATAAAAGCCAAAGTGGGAGGAGACGGAGAGAAAGAGGGCGTATGTACAGAGGAGATTTTTTAAGTTTTTTTTATTATTTCTTTTTCTTTGTTTCTTTTGGATCTACAATCGGATGACACGGGTTTTAAAGTCGGGGCCCCGAAAGCAAATTGATCTAGCGATGAGAGCTGCAGCGTGGACACAAGTTGGAGTTTCGACAAACTCCGGGTGAGATAGTGGTTTTATCCCCTGCCCCGAAGTTACACTTTGTTTAAGTGTTTTGTAATGTTTCGGTTGGTTTGAGCCCTTGAACGGTAGTTTGATTGGTCCCAAAACTTGGGACCGAATTGTTAAAATTTTTAGAGAATTTTTGGAGCTCATTTGGACAGTCCGTGACTGTGTAGGGGCTGTTTGGCTTGTTTGTTTCATAATTTATGAAATAAATTGTGTGTTGGTGTGTATGAGGCCGGAAATGGCTATGGATTTCGGGTTCACAAAGTGGAACCGATGTTGGATGATTGGCCGTGAACAGTAACCCGAGGGGGTACTGTTCACTTGAATAGTGACACATGAATAGTAACATTAATAGTGATGTCAATAGTGACACGTGAATAGTAACATGAATAGTGTTCTCAAAATATTTTTGTGAGAGAATGTGTTTGGGTGGGTGATTCAAATTGAATTGCTCATGTTCGTTAATTAGCCCACGCGAGCTAATTTTTGTGTAATGGATTGAGAAATTAGAGAATGGCTTGAGTTGGTGGATCAAAGGTCAGACAGTTAATACATGATTTTAATGTGTTAACACAAGGACATAGTATATAGAATATAATTGTGTGTGTAGGCCATTGGAGATGATATTGTAAATTGCTCAAGTGAGCAAATTTGGGTGATGGTTGATCACTATTGAATGACATGTGTTGTGAGTGCAAATTTGAGAATGTTGCATATTGATATATTTGATATATTGTATAAATAGTTTTGGAAATGACATAATGCATTTTCATATGCATTGGGTAACCTAGAGATTAGGTGTTAGAGCATGAAATGAATTTTCTGAAAAACGAACATGGTTGCGAAAGGAATTTCACATGATGATTTTCGGAGAATTGGGTTGGGAGATGGGCCAACAGATCATTTCGGATGAGGACCATGACTGTTTCGGAAAGCTCACCAACCAATTTGCCTTAGAGGGTAGTCCCATATTTTTACCGACACTTTGGTAGTATATTTTCAAGAACAACAAGTTTTGTTTTGAAAATGATTATTTTCTCATACATGGCTTAGGCAAGTGTGAGTGAGTCGGTGAGAACTCGAGACATGAGAACGGACATGTAGACATTCAAGTAGAATCACGCATTTACTTGAGTGTGTGTTCTTTGGAACATTGCATATGCACTTAGGTGAAGTAACCCATTTAGGGTGATTCCACTACTAAATGCATGATAAGCTCACCAGTCGAGGAATTTCTTTTACAGTCTTTGGAGCATTCAAGAAGATGGCTCATGTGAGGCCGATTTTCAAGCCGGATTGTGGCTGATGCTTTTGGATATAACATGTATTAGAATGTTAGATTTTTAATATGTGTTTGTATAAGAGTGTAATCAACTCTTGAATTATGGTGATATAATTGGTAATGGTTTTGGATGGTATTGGTTTATGAGCCCAAGAGGCATTTTACTCATGTATCGTCTCATGATGCGAGGCGGTATAGCACTCCGCGGAGTTGACGGGTAGTCCAACGGACCCTCGGGTTTTGGGCGTCTGCAGCTACAAGCGAATAACTGTAAGTTAAATCATAATCTTTCAAGTACTTTGTATCCACACGCATTTATCTCATATCGAGGTCGGATTGTATGAAAATGTACTTGGACTTTTATGGTGCAGAAAGCACCTCCAAATTGCTCTGTATAGATAGTGGCGTGAAGTGCTGAAGTAAAAACAATGGTCGTCAGCTCCATATCATGAGTGGGGTAACTCTGCTAGTGGTTCTTCAACTGCCGAGAGCCATAAGCCACAACCCTCCAGAACTACATTAAAACACATCACAATCCGTCCTTAGAGGCATCGCAATACACCGTGTACCTCTGTCCCTTTTCCGGGACTATCAGAATAGGAGCTGAAGTAAGCCTCCTTTTCAATTCCTGGAATGCCCTCTCACACAAGTCATTCCATTCCAACCTGACCTCCTTCCAAGTCAATCTTGTCATAGGTGCAGCCAGTCGGGAGAAGTCCTCAATGAACCTCCTGTAGTAGCCTGTCAATCCCAAGAAATTGTGTATCTAAAGGAAGTGGCCCGGTCTCTCGACTCAAGCGCCTCAACCTTCTCCGGGTCCACGGATACCCCCGAAGCCGATACCACGTGCCTCAAGAATCTCACCTTAGTAGAAATTCACACTTGCGGGTGGCATCTGACGATGTTTCTCGAGGTGCAGGCTTGATCACTCGAGTGACCCTCATAGTCCCCCTTAGACAGAGTATATCAAGATGTCGTCTTGAAAAACCACAACGAATTGATGTAGGTAGGGCTGGAACACCTTATGCATAAGATCCATGAATACCGCTGGAGCATTCGTCAATCCTAATGACATCACTGTGAACTCGAAATGCTCATTCCATTTTTCTTGAATGTTGTCTTAGGGATGTTTGCCTCCCTAACTCTCAATTGATGATAACCGGTGCGGAGATCTATCTTGGAGTAGACTCGCGCCCCTCTCAGTTGATCAAACAAATCATCAATCCTCCCGCCCCTCTCAGTTGATCAAACAAATCATCAATCCTCGGAAAAGAGTACCTATTCTTGACAGTAACCCTGTTCAATTCTATACAAAGCCGAAGGGTCTTGTCCTTCTTGGCAAATAGTACCGAAGCGGCACAAGGTGAAGTGTTTGGTCTAATAAAACCCCTGTCCAACAATTCTTGCAATTGGACCTTGAGTTCCTACAACTCAGTAGGCGTCATTCTATGCGGAGTCATAGAAATAGGCGATGTACCAGGGTGTAACTTGATGGTGAAGTCTATATCCTATCTGAAGAGTAATCGGTAGTTCCATCAGGAAAACGTCCTCATACTCACAAATTGCCCAAGGTAGACCCAACTTCTGTCTCGCCTCATCCTCTAGAGTAAAGCTTGCTAGCCAACCCATCAACTGCCCGTGCTACCTAGAGTCGTACATGGCTTGAGGTAAAACATCGTGCTTATCCCCCTGACACGTAAAACAAGTACCGTCGGATGCATAGGCGGTAACTCTCTTACAATCACAATTAATGACGACTCGGTGTGCCGTCAACCAGTCCATTATAAGGATGACATCAAACTCCGACATGTCTATGACCCTCAGGTCCACAGTGAGTAGAATCCACACATTATCTACAACTCACAATCCCGACATAACTGATCAACACTCACCCTAGTTCCTAGGGGAGAACTCACACGCAGTGGCTTTTCCAAGGTTTCAACCTCTAAACCCAAATCTTTCACACATCTTTAACACTCGCCTCTCGAATATTCCGTGCGTTGTCCACCTCCCTCTCAATGGCAATTGCTGTAATGACCATCAAGTCCATGTCTTATGGAGAAGTCCTGATTTTACCTTAAATGGGCAATTTCAAACCATCCTCAAACTTTCTCACTTTGGCAATATCTATGGCCACATAATATTCCACGACACGGGTTAACTTAGTGAACTTAGCCACGCATTCGAGCACTGTCATTGTTCCTTGTTTTAACTCTAGGAACTCCCGATGCTTTTGCATGTCGAGCAGATGCCGAGAAATACTTGCCCATGAAGAGCTTAAGAAATTCATCCCATGTCATTGCCTCCAAGTTCCTTGAGGCTTTGACCCAATCCCACCTTTCCGTTCATTTATCATAAATTGTTTAAACTTTTTATTTTTTTGATTGTGTTGTTAGCTTGTTAATTTGTTGTCTAACGCTTTTGAATGTTCAACTCCACCTAACCGGTTGACGGGAGGATGAAGGAGTGAGTGAGGATCTAAAATCTAAGTTTTAAGGTTTCCTTCTGGCTATTTTCTATTTAAGAAAGGGAATTCTTTTTGTCTTTATCAGGTAGATGATGATGGCTAGTTTATAAATTTTTGAAATGCCTGTTTGGGTAATTTGAAAAGGCGAGCTCCGAGAACAAGTGTCTCGACCCCAAGAAGACTAATGTTGTTGTCTCTCGATTCCTGAGTCTCCTGATCGCTCCCGGGCATGAACCTGGCAACAAGGACCTGCAAAAACAAACAATGCATCGGCGGTGGTGTGTCGACCGCCTCTTCGATGCTTAAGTTAGAATAGAGAGTGTAAAGATCTTCTGTTTTTCAGTAGAGTATCTTCACATACCTTTCTGTGGTGATTCCTTCCTTATTTATGAAGGAGGAGAATGATCCACTTTTTATGGAAAGTGGTATCGGGTTTCTCAAATGGAAGGGAGGAGGAAGCGCTTTCATTTATGCTGCTAATCATTTTTCCTTTCGATAGCCTAGTTAATCGACCTTCACCTCAACGATCGCTTGATCATCCCAAGGGCTGCTATTCCGTGGTGGATTCCTTCCTTATTTATAGGGGCTGGGATAGAATGATCCACTTTTTATGGAAAGTGGTGATTAGTTTCTAAATGTGGTAAGGAGGAGGGCGCCTATTTGGCGCTGCTAATTCATTTTTCCTTTGGATAAATTTAGTCATCTCGAATCTTCACCTCAACGATCGCTTGATCATCCTAAAGGGCTAAGCATTTACGTGGTTCGTGGAAGGGATGCTGAAAGGTCATGAGTCACTGGAAATTATTGGTTGGCCATCTTCTTAGAGACGACAACCGGCTAGGAGAGGATGTGCTCGGGCAATAAATCCTGCAAGCCTCCGCTTTGATCGGATAGTCCACGCCAGATCTGGCCGTGGTTTGATCCGTGTTGTGAGGATACTCTGACCCGGCCTGTAGGGCAAGGGTACTTTGGCCCAAAGTCTGACCTAGCCCGTGGGCTTTAATCGCTCGCCTTAATGGAAGTCGGGCCAAAAGCCATGATACCCACAATGCCCCCATTTGTTCTACTGAAGACTGCCTTCCCGCTGGAAATACCGTATTCTTGACCCGTTTTCTGTCTTTGGGATCGGGGACGGTTAATGTTTGTGTGTTCCAACGCAATGCTTCGAGGGCTTCCTATTTTTGCTAACACATTTAATATGGCCTTTGGGGTTTCCCACAAGTTTGTAAACCCTTATAAAAGGTCATGAAGGGTGATGGAATCTTTGTGCTAATGGTCAGGTTTTGAGTTTCGTTGGATGTGTATGGCCGCACGTTGTCGCATCGTCATCAGACTCCATTTTTCTCGATTGCTCCCGAGCCGAATGTGATGTTGATGTGGGTCGGCTTGAGGCTGCGGCGAACGTGGTCAGAGCCCCGCTTAATGGTTTTGAAAAGTCCCCGTGGGTGGTTCGAAAACTCGAATGGAATCCTCTGCAACCAAGAACACCCCTTCCAAATCAATATATCCATGTTCAGCGATAAGCCCCCTTGTATGCCCCATCGCTTTGGCATCATTGAAAGGCGCTGTAATCACATTGCCAGACGCGGCCAAGGCTTTTTCTTTTTTCATATCTTCTTCTTGTTCCTTCAAACTCTTCCTCTTCTTACTCCTTTCAATCTTTCTAGCCTTTTCTTCCACTTCTTCTTCTTTCTTAGGCTTTTTCTTCGACTTTTTCTTCTTTCTTAGGCTTAGTTTTCAGCCTTGCTGGGTTATGTAATTGTTGAAGTATGGTCGCTTGGTTGTAAGCGTTGTGTGTGTAATTATGATCGCCTTTTGGTGTAATTAATGAAATTGTGTTTTTGAATTTTTGCATCTTTTCTTCACCATAGTTTTCGTGCTCTACAACCTACAACAATGTGTAATTAACTCCTTAGACAAGTGGTTAAGTGGGTTTGATGAATTCTAGAATGGGTCGGCCCTTACGATTCCTGACTGAACTTAGCTTGGTTGCTTGGCCCAAGCTTGTCTATTGGGGAGGCACAAAGGCCCTAGCCTAGGGGCCCACGAACCTGGCCCACACTCGTTTACTGTGCCCTAGTAAGTGAAGTGTCGCCAGGGTTCAAATATTTTGGAGAGGCGATGAGTCAACGGTGCATTTAATGCACCTGCAGACGCTAGACACCTAATACATAGGGAGTCATAATTGGATTTCACCCGTTTCCATCGTGTCTACACCATTTTCTTGTTTCCCTTCCGCTCAAGAGCTTCGCTGATATTCCGCTGTAGGGGTTGCGTGTTTTGCGGCTTGTCTTTCCAAGTGTTTGTTTTCCTCTATCTTCTAGGTAAGCCTTGTTTTTGCTCTAGGTACGTTTGATTCTAGCTGCTGCATGTTTCGATTTAATGTGATCGAGGAAGATGTTTTCAAGACAAGCTGTAATTAGGGGTTTCGGGTTTGGTAGATTCATGTCTGCTTCTCGCCTTTTACCAGCTGGGTATTATAGCATGGAACTGATTCCCCTTTCTCCGCTCTCATGTCGTTTTCTCTACGCATGGGAGAGGTCAAGAAGAGACTTCCACTAGTCAGGCTGGGCGCAGAAGAGGGCCTAGCCAGGATACACCTTCTGCAAGCAGCATCATCTCCTCTCTGTCCATGGAGGAGTTGAGGTCTTATTGTCAAATTCCTAACAATATCGATTTTGAGTTGTCGGATGGTCCGACCGAACCACCTATCGACGAGGAAGAAAGTGTAGTGTATTTCACCCAAGAATAGCTCGCAGCCGAGCTCCGCTTCCCTTTTTCATCTCTGGTAAAGCAGTTCCTGCACTTCTCTAGAGCTCCTTTTGCTCTTATTCATTCAAATGTCATTCGGACCCTGACCAGATGCAACGTGCTGAACCTCCTTTACCAACTAGACATTTCACAGAAGTCCTGCCATTTACACCTTGAAATCGGGACAAAAGGTCAAGCATCCATGTCCCGTCGTGAGCCCCCACGTAATTGGTTACAAGACTCTCCGACTTTCCTAAGACCGAAGCGAAGGGCGTGATCTTGGTTAGAGGACCTTGATATCAGACCCCGGGCTCCCCTGACCTCTCGTTTTTTTTGAACCAATCAATGTCATTCCCAGGTGTGTTCAAGTTGTGGGATTTATATGTCAGTGCATTTCTATACGTCTATCCTTTACATTCACGTATCTTATTAATAAATATTTTTTGTGCAAGGAAAAGTCGGAGGGGTCGATTGGTAAACTGGGAGGAGAAAGCCAGCTTCAAGAAAATTCATAAGTTGCTAGAGATTTCTGAGCGGGAACGGCATCATGAAATTCTCTTAACTGCGAGGAATCTTCGTGAGTTGAGTCACATCCCATCTCCTTACATTATTCCAGTTATTCCATGCCCTCTTCGCATAGAAATAGTGGAGGGAGAACATTACGTTATTGCTGATCTCCTGAATTTAGCCCCAAGCAGCTCGTCTCCAAAGAAGACTTCAGATCGAGGCGGTTGGCTCGGGAACCTGTGACGCATCCTACCAACAACCTTCTTTCTGGGTCGTAGAGGATTTCGCCCCGTCCCCAAGCATCTCAGAGGACGATAGGGTAGCCGTTTGGAGCGTTTCCTTGCGAAAAGGGTTTCGCCCCACCCCAAGCATCTAAGAAGGGCGCAGGACTGTACACAAGAGGGTGATCCCGGACCAACAAAATTTGTATCCTAATTTTCTCCTACCGTCAGAAGCCAAGCTACCGCAGATAAAGGGTTCGTGGTCGAACTCAGGGATGGGTTTTCTTCATGCAAATGACTAATAGTGAAGTGCTTAAACTGGTGAATTTAATTTGGATTTTAGGGTTTTGATAAAAACAAGGGGTGTAATGGTTGGCAAACTGAAATTTAAACAAAATAAAATGTAAAAGAAGTCTTCTTAAAGTGTCAGGCTACTGGATTTAGGTTCTAAAGGTCACTGAGAGGTTCTCGGGTCCATTTCCTCGTGTTGGGGAGGATGACATATAGTCATCTCCCGAATCGGATCTTCATTTAGCTATTAAACCTAACCCGAAATATTTATCCATTTGAAAAATGGCATCTATTGCCCATCAGTGGTCACCGACAGTGAAGAATGAGTCTCCTGGACTCCCCTTTCAATGGGTCATAGAGGGTAACTAATGAATATCAGTGGATCTAACAATAAGCATCCACTGAACCCTAAAAGCTTACCAAATAATAGCCATTAAAGGAGATTCGAAGGGATAAAAACCTACAGTTAGAAAGGGAACACAAGATATTGCTGATACCACAGAAGAAATGTGGACCTCCGCAGCTTAGATCTTGCACCCACAGCCTCTTCCTCGTCAAGGAGGGAAGGGTTTTAGTTGAACCATCCTCCGAGTTGTCATCCTCTGAGGGTGTTTGCTGCCTTAAAATAGGAAAAGAAAGGGAAAAGAAAATGAACAGAAGAAGCTGAACTGAGAGCCGAAGATTCTCCAAAAATTTATCAAGTGATTGATTGGTTACAAACCTCGATTCTGCTTATATACGGCTCAGAGCAAGGGAAATTACAAAACAAACCAAAACAAAACTATTACAAGGGTAGAAAGGAGAAAACAAAACGGAGTCGTTTGGATCAAAAAAATATGCATAATTTTCGTTATGCATGCGATTTTCGCTATGATAGTTAAGTGATTGCCATGATAAATAAATTTCGCTATCATAGCGAAATTCGCCATATTAAATTGAAAATTTCTCGCTTATACGCAATTTTCGCTATGATAGCGAAAATTCCAGCGTAGCGAAATTTTGGCACTGTTCATCACTGTTCCATTGCTTCCCCGCGGCTACTATTCCCACCGCCATTCCATTTCTTCTGGGCTTTGATATTCTTCTATTCCCGCTTGTCGAAATTGATAGAAACCATGAAATTGATGGAAATCAACCCGACTTTGTTATGATTGGATTGACACAACGATTTGGCTTCCAATTCCTGCAAAAACTACAAAAACAGCCTCTGAATGCGATCAGAAGAATAGTAGGGACCCGAACATGTCAATTGGGTTAATTATAACAATTAGTATACAAAAAGCGCTCAAAACCTATTAAAAATAGGATTCAAAATAGCACTTTTTAGGCACTAATCGCACCCCCCAACCTACACATTGCTAGTCCCTTAGCAATGCAAGAAGAAAATAATGAATAATAAAAAAACATATAAAACTATAACAAAATTATGTTACAAGGTTGTAGTTCAAAAAGGTTGTGAAGAAGTAATGCCTAACCCTAAGTAAAAATCATCAAAGCCTTGTCCAATAACTATCTTAAGAGAATGAATGCCATACAAAATTGAGTATCAAAAGAGTTTCCTTCTCGATGAATCAACCAAAAACTTCCACCAAAATCTAAGTGTTTTGTTTGATCACCAACAATAAACCGTCAACCAAGACTCTCCCAACCCATTTACTACCACGACTCCAAAGATGCTAACCAACCTAAATAGATTAGAACCCACATCTTATTCCACAATTTTTTTGTGTTGTAGGGGTGCAATACTGAGGAATGGACTTCACCAAAGTCCATGTAACGGGGATCTACCGATGACTCCCAACCAATTAAGGCTTAGGGCACCAAGTCATAAGGATCTTTCGACCACAAACTCTTCAAAGTTTCACCCCTGACCAATGATTTCAGACCCAAAGACCTACAACTTGCTAAACTCCACCCATCCACCCGTATAGTGAACACTAAGTCGGCGACTCCCAACCAATGAAGGTTTAGGGCACCAGGCTTTAAAGGCTTTCGCCATAAACCCCTCGGACCGTGTTCGGGTTTCAAGGCAAAGCGTTTCTTCTTTTTCTTTTTCTTTTCTTTTTCCCTTTTTCACTTCTTTTTATTTCTTTTTTTTGGAAGACGCATTGGCTTTCTTTCCACAGGGGTCCTTAACCTATTAAAGGCAGTCAACAATACTAGGATAGGTTATTGCAAGGCTTAGGAGGTTGCGCAGTTTTTCAGCCTATCATTGAAACCTAATGTGCTCTGTGGTTAGATGTAGGTGGAAGAAAAAATGGCCTAAAGCAACAAGAGTTCAACTGATTATCCAATTAACTAGGCATGGAACCAATCTAACATCAATAGAATTGACAAAGTTTCAATTTTTCAAAACCATGTGTTAGGCAAAACACAAAAAAAAATGGGTGCAAAATGGGTTGAAAAGTAAGTTGTATAGTATGACAATTTCATAAAAAGGGAAAACCAAAGAAGCCACCTAACATCACAAAATGGGCTTCGCTTCAAAATAGTAACAAAACAGCAGTAGTAAAAGCCACTTCCTTTGCTAACTCTCCCCCCCAACCAAATATCTCATTGTCCGCAATGGGGCTCGGATTGCAAATTTAGGGAAGAAAGTGTTACCTCCTTGATGAGATGTGATCGTTGTTGGATAGGAGACTGTGCAAACTTTCCATCGACACCTTATTCACTCCGTTTGGGCTTCAAAATGAACAAGTTAAGAAGAAAAGAGAAAAAAAAAGTGATCATATATTTTGAAATTTTCACTTATAAAAATTTCAAAAGTATTCTTCTGGTTAGATTTAGATTCTACACTCTAAGTTTCCAATCCAGTACTCAAAACTAAACCAGTTCTATGAAAAAGCAGGAGCTTAAAAAACAATATCAGGAGGCAAAATTGTGGGTGGTAGCGAAAATTTTCTTTTTTTTCTGTTTTTTTTTTAAAACAAAAAATAAAATATATTTTTTTTATTTTTATTATTATTATTTTTTTAGACGATTTTTTTTTTTTTTTTTACACTTCACTGTTACCTATTTTGTCCTTTAGCTGGGGGACATCCGTACCAAATTTTTGCTACATAGTGAAATTTCGCTATGTAGCGAAAATTTGGATTTTCGCTACAATTGCGAAAATTTCGCTAGTATTGCAAAATTTTCTGCTGCTCCTCCTCCTATCCTCCTGCTTGCTGCTCTTCATTTTGCTTCAAAATTTTCACTAGAACTGCAAAAATTAATACAATAAAAATTAAGAAAAATTGCAGAAAAGTGAAAAACAAGCTAGAACAAAGATTAACTTAAAAATTAGGGAAAATCTAAGAGAAAACTTATAGAAATCCAAATAAAATAAAATAAAATAAAACAAAACAGGAAAAATTAAAACAAAAAGTGGGGGAGACTGTGCTCCCCCCAAACCAATTCTTTAAGCCTTTGGGGGCTGCTGGAACTGGCGGAGCTTGCAGGAATGTCGAGGTTCAGGTGCTCCAAACCTGAACCCGCACCCGAACCATCCACTATGCCATGCAACATAAGCAACTGCCAAAGTTTTTGATGTAATGGCAAAATTTGATGCTGGCCACTAATCTCAGTTTTGCATGGCAAGCGCGGACGGGTCGGACTTAGCTTTGGGAGCAGGTGCTTCAGGGGTTTTGGGTTGGGATTGTGATGCGGGTGAGGGCAGGATATAGATTAAATCAGTAAGGGGCAGGGGTAAATTATTCTCTTTGTGTTCTTCCACTGCTTCCTCAGTCAACAACAAGGGGATTGCTTCCTTCTTCTCCCATAAGCAGACAACAACACCAATGTCTGAGGATTCAAAATTTTCTGCTAGGCCTTCTTGTAGCTGCTGTAGACACTGCTCCTCCACCATAGCGTCACTCAGGCAAACTTCCTCTAGATTCTCTTCCTCTTGATAAACAAGCTGATTGGTGAGCTTTGAGATGGATTCCTGCAGAATGTCATATTTTTGACCAATTTCGCTTTGGAACCCATCCAATTCCTTGTTCAAGGAGCTCTCTACTGTGTCAGTTTCCTGATTGGCCTGGACAGTCACTGCCCTTTGCTCCTCTATGAAATTATCCACTAGTTTGCTCAAGTTCAGGATGGCTTGTTCAACAGGGGATGGGGTTGGTGGTTGCTGCTGCTGAGAAGTGGGGGCATAATATGGAGGTTCAGGAGGTGCATATGTGGAGGTCTTGGTTCCCATGAGGAATTTGCAGGTGGACTCCTCCAACTATGGTCAGAAGCACTACCATATGGTGAACTCATCCATTGGTTTCTATAGTCCTCATGGACCTATATTCATTTAGATTCCTCCACGGGTTGCTGATTTTACATGGCCAGGTTTCCTCAGAATCCCTCATGGACATGTAAGCTCTAAGGTTCTCTCAACAGAATTCACTATACTGTTTCTCCCTTAGGTGTTCCATTTGGATTCTAGTTCAAGCCTCACTGAACATGGATTCCTACAAAGAAAAACAAAATACAAGACAACATAAAACAATCCCAAGAAGAACTTTTTTTTTTTAATGAAATTAAAAGAAAATGATAGTTAAATATAAAAGAAATTCACCAGTACTTATGATGAGGATCACAAGTGTTCCACAGCTCGTCAAATGCACTTAGGCACCATCCCCGTCAACGACGCCATATGATTCGTGCCACAGTTGGGTGATCCGGAATCAACAAAATTTATATCCTAAGTTCCTCCTACTACCATAGCAAAGCTACTGTAGTATAGTGGTCTAGGGTCGAACACAGAGATGGGTTTTCTTCATGCAAATGACTAATAGTGAAGTGCTTAAACTGGTGAATTTAATTTGGATTTTGGGGTTTTGATAAAACAAGGTGTAAATAATGCAACCGAAATTTAAATAAAATAAAATGTAAAAGAAGTCTCCTTAAAGTGTCAGGCTACTGGATTTAGGTTCTAAAGGTCACTGAGAGGTTCTCAGGTCCATTTCCTCGCGTTGGGGAGGATGACATATAGTCATCTCCCGAACCGGATCTTCATTTAGCTATTAAACCTAACCCGAAATATTTATCCTTTTGAAAAATGACATCTACTGCCCATCGTGTCAAATGGCTTTCATGGAAGAATGAGTCTCTTGACTCCCTTTCAATGGGCTTCATAGAGGGTAACCAATGAATATCGTTGATCTAAATAATAAGATCCATTGAACCCTAAAAGCTTACAAAATAATAGCCATTAAAGGAGATTCGAAGGGATAAAAACCCGCAAGTGAAAGGAACACAAAGGACGGCCAAGTGATACCGCGTGAAGAACAGGGGACCTCCAGTAGCTTAGATCCTACACCCAAGAAATCTTTCCGTCTAAGGAGGGAAGGGGTTTTAGCTGTAATCCATCCTCCGAGTTGTCATCCCTGAGGGTGTTTGGTTTCCCAAAAATAGAAAAGAAAGGGAAAGAAAATGAAACAGAGAAGAAGCGGGAACGGAGAGCTGAAAGCTTCTCCAAAAATTTATTGCCGAAGTGATTGATTGTTACAAACCTTGACTCTAGCTTATATACGGCTCAGAGCAAGGGAAATTACAAAAACAAACCAAAACAAAAGCTATTACAAGGGTAGAAAGGAGAAAAACAAAATGGAAGCCTGGATCAAAACAGGAGCGCATAATTTTTCGCTATGCATAGTGATTTTCGCTATGACAGTGATTTTCGCTATGATAATAAATTTCGCTTATCATAGCGAAAAATTCAATCATAGCGGTACTGAAAATTTCGCTATGCCGCATTTTCTACGATAATAAAATTCCAACGAATAAATTTCTCGCACTGCTCATCATCGCTCCATTGCTTCCGCGGCTACTATTCCCACTCAAGCCTATTCTTACTTCCTTCTAGCTTTGATATTCTTCATTCCTACTTGTCAATAAATTGATAGAAAACCATATGAAATTGATGGAAATCAACCCGACTTTGTTATGATTGGATTGACATGACGATTTGGCTTCCAATTCCTGCAAAAACTACAAAAACAGCCCTGGAATGCGATCAAAAGAATAGTAGGGACCCGAACATGTCAAGTGGGTTAATTATAACACTAGTTTACAAAGCGCCAAACCTATTAAAAATAGGATTCAAAATAGCACTTCTTGGCACTAATCACGGTGTCCGAATCCGCTAAAGACACCCGGGCTGGTGGAAGATTTTGTCCCTCGTTCCCCCATCTAACACTTCTACTAGGAAGAGAGAAGAAGAGGGAGGACGAGATGGCTGATCTTGTTCATAACTTCTACAAGCACGAAAGCGAAACCAGGTGCTAGCTTTTAAGGTGAGACTCCATGCTACTCCCTAGGTGGCTGCGGGCGACCTCAACATCCAGAATCCGACGAGACCTGATGTGCAAGCAGGTCGCTTTCGACTCACCTAAGATGGGGCTTCCATGGCCACTGGCTTCGGAGACCGCTCTTCTTGGTGGATTTAGAGAGGTCTCCTAGTCTACCTGAGGTCCAGAGGACATTCCCTGAGCGCATCATACTACCGTGACAAGTGCGCTACACCCACCCCGGTCGATGTAGCAGCCGTTGCTTCCCTACCGGCTGCTGTTTAATTCTTACATTCCTCCACAGGGCTAGGGCTCCCTATGGAGTGAAGTATCGGCTTCGCCGAGGTGCCTAAGATAATCACCGCCGGGAAGCCGTTTAATCTGGCGATCCTACGCCCATATGCACCAACTATATCAGACACTACTTTGGATGCCTATAGCTGTGCGGGCCGAGGGGAAGGGTGAATAATATGTCATCTCAGTCCCTGCCTATGCTTATAAGGACGAACTCACTCAGGTGGTTGAAGACTATGCTTGATGTGAATCCGCAACTTTGTCTAGTCGATCGAAATGTATGTTTACAATCGCTTATGCACCTGCTCTAGTATATCTTCCAAGTTATCGCTTACCAATGCGCCTCACTACTGCACTGTCCAAAGAGCACTTACCAAAGACGAGAGCTCCAAATTTCGGCCGAGGATATGAAGAGGTCAGAGCTCTACGCCTCAATCCCGCCGCTTTCAACATTGCGGCGCTAAGTGCTTCTTTAGCCGGGGCGGTGCCCACCCCCACTGGAGAAGAAGGCCAAAGAAGGCGTTTGAGAAGGTGGCCTGAGCATAGCGTAGAGAGTTGCCGCCGCCATGAAGCCCGATGGCCCGCGATGGATGCCGATGCGCGGCGGAGTGCAATGCGAAGGTGGAGTTCGCCGGGCTGTGGTCCAAAACGCCCCGACTCTGCCAGTGTAGGGAGGCTAGCGGAAGGCGGAAGATCAAGACGAGGTTAGCCGTCTGTCGCTGAGCAGTCTCTCGTCTGGGAGCTCGGGACTAGTAGCATGGTGTTCGCTGTGCATGTGCCCTTAAAGAGAAAAAGTCCCGGAGGAGGTACGGTGAGGGGAGTGGATTCGAATGGATTTTCACTATGAGCAGTGGTTGTGCTTTCGCACATAATATTTGTGGAAGTCAACCCGTGGTTACTGCACTTGATGCCGCATATAAACCGCCATTACCCCTAAAGTTCTTTATCAACCTCACGCCCTTTGCGCCGTTTCCCGCCGGCTACCACCAAAGTGATGTTCGCCTCGGTGAAGGATGATTACTCCAGACAAGGCCCCGGGCCGCGTCCTTAGGATAGATATTGAAGCAGCGAGCGAGCAATCCCCTCCACACCGAGGCTGGGCTAGTAAATGAGCCTGATTTTTCCGCTTAGAGTAACCAAGGAGGAGTACAGCCGTGATGTCTCTCGCAGGGCTAAGGGTTGTATTTTTCCATTCCTCGTCGAGCCTTGTTCCTTCCCAATGTTATACCTCGCATTTTTGTTACTCAGAATCGAGTTCCATAATTAAACATGTGTTGTTTGAATCTCGATAAGTTACTTTCCCTTTGTCTAATCACGCAATTCAAATTACTACGATAGGCAAGGATATGGTCTTCAGAGATACGATCAAAGTTCTATTGAACACATCGGTAGACAAGGTTCACTTTAAGTCCCTCTTATAAACCCGAGAAAAATCTGTTCTTAAAATGGTAAATGGTAATTTCGTTGAAAATCGAAATTCTTAGATCCTGATGACCTAAACTGGACCGCTGCTTAAATTCGCCCTCGCTAAATCTAGTGACCCGTGTAAAAGTTTCGGCCGACTAGATAGTCGGAATATTTTACGATTTTTTTGGTGATAAAACCCCGCCGTTGATCTTCGTGGACGAGATTTTATGAAAATCTCGGGAAGTCGTGAAATGGCTTAAGCAAGTTCATTTTAAAATAAAGTGAATTGAAAAGAAATAAATTGTTTCGAGGTAGAGGCAAAACCGAATGAAGTAATATGCACTATATATCCAAAAATATAATAAGAATAATAATAAAATAAATAATAATAATAGTAATAATAATAATAATAATAAAAACGAAAATAAAATGAAAGTCAAAAAGAGGAGAAGGGATTGGTTCAGACAGAGGGAGAGCGTGGAGAGAGGGCGAATTTTAATTTTTTTATTTCTTTCTTCGTTTCTTTCTTAGATCTAGGAAAATCGGACCGTAGATTTTCATCGGGGCTGAAGGCAAAGTTGATATACGCAACGAGCTACGCAGTGGACAATTGTAAATCTTGGAGCTTTCCCCAAACCCATGAGGTAGGGAATCTTTCCTACTTGTGTTATTTTCTAGCCTAAACGGTATTTAATGGTTCGAATTGGCTTAGAGGCCATGAAAGGTTGTAAATTCTAACTCAAATTTCTTTGACCGAGTGTAGGAATTTAGGAATTTTCGGACTATTTTTTGACAATGGTCACTTCCTCAAAGGACTGCTTTCTGACATTTCTGGTTGCATTTTTGAGACTGTTTTGTGACAATCATGATGCACTGACTGCCAGGCAGTCCCTGACCGTGGTTACCGAGGTTTGGTTTTGCTCCCGGGACTGATGTCTTCGGGTTTTGTGGTGTGTTTTGGTATTACAATATTCGGTGATGAACCGTGAAGGGATCAAGAGGTGCCCTGTTTTATATGGGTCCGAGATTTTGACCATTTTGTGTGTTATTACTAGAAAATGAATAACGTGAATAGTAACATGAATAGTAATGTGAATAGTACATGAATAGTGACACGAAATTATTTTTTTTTTGTGTGAAATGTATGGTCAGGGAAAGGGATTCAAAATGAATTGTTTGTGTTTGTTAATTAGGCCCATGTGAGCTAATTTTGTGTAATTGATTGTGAATTTGCATAACATGTTTTATGTGATTTAATTATGTTAATATATATGCATGTGAATATATTAGCATGAATGTGCTGGAATTGGCATAATGTATCTCTATATGCAATCGGCAACTCTAGAAATTAGGTGTGAGTGCATAGTTGAGATCGACACCGTGTTAGTTGTTTGATGGTGTGTCGAGTACACCTGGCCAGGAATCAACATCGGAAATGGATCGCTGAGCTTCGACTTCAATAAGACAACGTCCAAATGAGTCGCACTCAAGTTAAGATAATGGAAATGGTCATTGTACTTCATATGCAATCGGGGCACCCTAGAACAATAGAAGAAAAGGAGAGGTTTCTTGAGAGAATTATCTCGTAGAGGGGTTGACCAACAACAGTGACGATCGGAGTGTGTCCACTAGATCGTGAGGGTCAGCCCATATAATATAAATCGTCGAAATCTGCCCATTTGATATACATCGGAGGGTTGTCCACAAAATAGATTATTAGAGTTTGTCCACTATTTATATCAGAGGGTTGTCCACGGTTAAAAACAAATACCTTTCTTTGGAAATGGTTTTCATTCATGGTAAAATGCATGTTTGAGGGAGCCGCAGAACTTCGAGGCGCATGGGTAAGACCCGCGAATATCATAGTTCCGTATGGGTGTAAGAGACCCGCGGTATCACCCGAAAATTTGTTGCCCAAAGAAGACACATTGGGCCATGTTTATCACATAGACTTCGCTATATGGATAGAGTCGATTTGATCTAGATTTGTTGCCCATCGACACTTGTATCAAAATGGAGCCTGGTGAGGGCTCGATATCAGGGTCATTGGTAATACAATGACATTGTCACAAGCCAAGGAGGCATGTGAGACGAAGCCTAAGTGAGTGACTCAGGATATATTACTCAATGACATATTGAGTGATGGAGCCGGCGAGAGCTCGGTACATGGGGCATGGTGAGTCGAGTCTCATTTATGGCATGTAGACATTCAGGTAGACATGTGTATGTTACACTTGGATGTGTGTTTAATTATGCGACCAATGCATGTGCACTTAGGTGGGGAGTAGCCCTTATAAGAGATTATCACTACTGGGCTTTGCTCACCCCGTCGTGGGACTCCCCTTTCAGTAATGTGTCAGTAATGCATCATCGACCCTCATTCGGACCGCACACATGAAGAAAGCAGGATTTGCGGGGCTTTAATACAGGCTTGTAAACATATATGGGTTGTATTTATTTGTATAAGAGTGATGTAATTTAAACTCTTATGGACTATGGTTTCATAGTCATGTGCTTATATGTTTGAGAATTGATTTGTAAATTCATGGCCATTATTTTACTTTATATAGATCCTATGTGGTCATTGTTGATTATCGGGACAAGTTGCACCTCGGTAGAGCTCCCGTACAAAAGGAGACTCCTCGCCCGATTTTGAGTGGTGCCTGCAACCCGACATCCACGATAATTCCGCGGGTTGACGGGTTGTCAACGGGACCCCGGGATAAGGGTGTCATAGCATGGTATCAGAGCATAGGTGTACGAATACTTAGGGCTTGAGGGACATGGGCTTAGGCCATGGCTATAGCGGTGAAATTGATACCAGCGTCATAGCTTGGTATCGGAGTTTAGGTACAAATGGTCTAGGAGTTCATGGGACTCAAGCCAGAATCACTCCGCATGCATGGTGGTGTGTTTCGTTGTGTTCGGGATGCTCCATGTTTGTGATTATGTGATTGTGTGTTGCACATTGTGTGGAAAATTCTATACACGATATGATGTATATGGGAAATGTGATTACAAGTGTTATCAATGAAAATTATATGCATGGTATAATGTATAGGAAAGTGGAATTGCTAAAGTTAGGAACTATAACCTTAGGGGTTTGGAAAATGAAATAAACCTAAAAGTGTTGAATTTTATTGAAATAAATAAAAGGGGAGGGTTGTAAGTAACACCACTCAGGGGCGATGAACGGTCGGGCTTCATGGTTGTTAAGTCTATTAGTAATTGGTATGTGCATTACTATTCGACCGAAATGAGATTAAATAAAGTTTATCGCATTCGACATGTGTAGATGGAAAGTCGAGGCGAGGATCGAGAGTTGTCCATAAGGTGTTAGCCAAGCACCACCAGTATTTGACCAGCAGGCCTTTACCGAGGGGTGTCGGGGTTGCGCTTGTCGCCATCAGATAAAGCAAGGTACCGGTAGTCGGGAGGTCCGAGTAACCTCCAAATATTTAAGTCACATCACCCTCCGACGTTTATAGGGGGAGGGGATCCGATGGTGGCAGACCATTGGTTCCAGCAGATTGAGAATGTATTGAAGGCTATGGATATTACCCAATGTAGCCAAGATCAAGCTTAGACGCTGCCCAGCCAGAGGGTGAGTCCCAAGGTAAGGACTAGGTTAAGACCCCAGATTTGTGAGGCAATGACTTCATAAAGTTCCATGGGCTCTTTATGAGCAAGTATTTTTCGGCCACTGCTAGACATGCCAAGGCCCAAGAGTTCCTAGAGCTGAGGCAGGGAACGATGACAGTGATGGACTACATGGCCAGATTCACTAAGTTGACACGTTTTGGTGATGACTATGTGGCCAATGATATGGCCAAGGTCAGGAGATTTGAGAATGGACTGAAGTTGTCCATTCGGGGCAAGATTGTGGGCCTCCGCCTACAAGACATGGACTCTATGGTCGGGACAGCTCTGGCCATAGAGAGAAAGATGGAGGACGCACAAGGCATTCGAGATGCAAGTGCCGGTGGGAAGAGGAAGGAGGATCAGCCTTCTTCGAGTTTGGCCTTAGAGGTTAAGGCCCCTGGGAAAAGCCATTGTATGAAAAAAAAACTCTCCCATAGGATCTAAGGTGAGAGTCGGGTCGATATGGCAGACATATCTGCCGATGTCATTCTTGACATGGGATGAGTTGACAACCAATCGGGTTATCAGCGATCGTGACCTAAGGCTGTTATCACAATTCGACACCTGCCTTGAGTCAGAAGGTAGCACATGCATGTGAGTGATGCATATGTGTGTGAATTTCGGGGACGAAATTATGTTAAGGGGGAGAACAAACCCAGAAAAATTCAATTTTCCTAAAAAGGGTAACCCGTAATTTTCGATTGAAAACCTGAAATTCTTGCATCTCTGATGACGAAACTGACCGCCTAAATTGCCTCGCCAAATCTAGTGACCTTAAAAGTTTCATTGAATTCGAGATAGTTGGAATATTTTACGATTGGTGATAAACCGTCGCTGATTCTTTAGTGGACAAGATTTTTACGAAAATCTCTAAGTCTGAAATATCACTAAGTTCATTTAAAATAAAGTGAACTGAAAAGAAATAAATTGTTTCGAGGTAGAGACAAAACCGAATGAAGCAATATGTACTATATATCCAAAAATATAATAAGAATAATAATAAAATAAATAAATAAATAATAATAATAATAATAAAAACGAAAATAAAATGAAAGTCAAAAAGAGGAGAAGGGATTGGTTCGGCAGGGAGAGGGAGAGCGTGGAGAGAGGGCTTAATTTTAATTTTATTTCTTTCTTCGTTTCTTTCTCAAATCTAGGAAAATTGGACCATAGATTTTCGTCGGGGCTGAAGGCAAAGTTGATCTACGCGACGAGAGCCACTGTGGATTATTCAAAATCTTGGAGTTTTCATTAAACCCACGAGGTAATGCACTTTCCTACTTGTGTTATTTCAGCCTAAAGGCTATTTAATGGGTTTGAATTGGCGAGGTCAGGAAAGGTGTGACGCCTCAACCCGGGGTCCGCTGCATTCACCCGCCAACTCCGGGAGGAATACAAGTGATGCCGTTACCCGACGCCACTGAAAATCTGGGTATCTCCTTGTACGGAGCTCTACCCAAATAAGACATCACCCGCATAAACCTCGTCCTAAGCAAATTCAATATAATCACAACATGAGTAAACGAATTTCACTGGGCCCAATAACTATACTAATCATGATACCACAACTATATCCAATAGTTTCAAGAGAGGTAATCAATTCTCCTTTATACAACACATATTAAAATTCTAACATTCTAATATATGTATACACCACAAATCCAAAGCCACAATCCGGCTTTTCTTCTAAACTCAGCCTCTAGGACGAGCCGTCTCCTCGCACGCTCCCTGTACCTGTAAAAAAGGGGGTCCCACGACTATGAACTAATGCTCAGTAGGAGAATCGCCCTAAGTGGGCTACTCACCACCTAAGTGCAGTGCAATGTTCCAAATTAAACACACATTCAAGTAAATGCATGATCCTACTTGAATGTCTACATGCCATCCCCATGTCTCGAGTCCTCACCGACTCCCTCACACTTGCCTAAGCCATGTATGAGTAAATAATCATTTTCAAAACAAAACCCATTTGTTCTTGAAAATATACTACCGAAATATTCATTAAAAATGTGGGACTACCCTTCGAAGCGAATTGGTTGGTGAGCTTTCCGAGACAGTCATGGTCCTCATCCGAAATGATCTGTTAGCCCATCTCCCAACCCAATTCTCTGGAATATCATCCTGTGAAATTCCTTTCAAAAACGTTTTCATTTTTCTTTCAGTTTTTCCATGTCATACACTCACCTAATTTCTAGGCTACCCCAGTGCATATGAAATGCATTATGATGCCATTTCAATAACTCCATATAATACATGCAAATATATCACAATGCATATATTCACATAATGCCCAATCACACAATCATGTCATGTAATTAATCAATTCATACATCAAAATTAGCTCACTTGGGCTAATTATCAAACACGAGTAATTCAACCTAAATCACTCGACCAAACCCATTTTCACACAAAAATAGATTTTCGTGTCACTATTCCTAGGAACAGTAAAACCCTAGGTTTTACGGTTCAACACACATCCATTCATCGGTTCACTTTGTGAACCCGCATTTCACGGCCATTTCCGGCCTCATCCAAATCAATCCATGATTTAGTGCTACACTTAAGTTAAACCCAAACAGCCCTCACGGTTACTTGCCGCCTACATTAATTCATTAAATCAATCAATTCTGGCCCCAAGCTTGGACTGATCGTTCACTGCTCAAGGCCTCAATCACTCAAACATTTGCAAAGTATTTAAAAAAGGGAATAAAACGCAAGTATGGAGAAAACCTTACCTCTCGGAGTTTGAGTAAACTCCCTAAGTCCGGTACCCACGCGAAGCCCTCTCCGCGTAGAGCAGTTCTCCCTCTTGTGCCGAAGACTACCGATGGTCAAATCGCGTACAAATCTAGAGAGAAGTGTTCTCTCTCTCTAAAACCTCTCAAAAGGAAAGCTACTAGATCTCAAAATGCCTCCCACGTTTTTTTTTTCTTTTGGCCTAATGAAGGAGAAGAAGAACTATTCACTATCTTGTCCTTTAGTGACTTAAATCCAACCCAAAATGACCATTATGTCCCTCTTTACTGTAATTGATATTCAAGACTATCTCGCTCGTCCATTTTCATCTTTCACTCATACCAGTCATGCACATGAGTACGTGTTATATATGACTTTTTTGGTCACATCAAAATCGTTTACTAAGACTCGGAACGCGATGCCTCGTGAAACGCTAACTCCGACCGCTCCTACAATTTTACAAAATTTCACGTAAGAAGTTAGGATTTGTGAGACGATTCCAACGGGTGCAATCCGCGCTTTGTCATCCGAGATCTAGAGAATAAATTACGATTTTTAATCTAAATAACAATTTTGTAATCGAAATTACGATTTTTTCCTTTTCCGTAAATTGAATTTCGTCTTACAAAAGGTCTTAAATTTCACTCTCAAATTTTTGACTTAGTGTGGGAATTTTTAGGAATTTTCGACTATTTTTGGACAACTCTGACCGAATTTCGATCAAGTTTCTGACAAATGTCAATTTTCGAGACCCTTTGACAATCATGATGCACTTTCTGCCTATTTAATAAATTCCGACTATGTTGAGGTTTGGTTTTGCTCCCGGGACTGATATCTTCGGGTTTTGTGGTGTGTTTTGGTATTACAATATTCGGTGATGAACCGTGGAGGGACCAAGAAGTGCCCTGTTTATACGGGTCCGAGATTCGGGGCTATTTGTGTGTTATTACTAGAAAATGAATAACGGAATAGTAAATTACGAATAGTAATGTGAATAGTACATGAATAGAGACACAAAATTAGCTATTTTCAGGTGAAATGTATGGTCAGAAAGGATTCAAAATGAATTGTTGTGTTTGTTAATTAGTCATGAGCTAATTTTGGTAATTGATTGTGAATTTGCATAACATGTTTTATGTGATTTAATTATGTTAATATATATGCATGTTAATATATTAGTACGAATGTGTTGGAATTGGCATCATGCATTCCATATGCACCTGGTAACCTAGAAATTAGGTGAGGCATAGTTGAGATCGATTAATCGTGTTAGGTATTTGATGGTGTGTCGTGAGTACACAGTTGTGGATCAACATCGCGTAGGGTGTTGATTAGTGGGCTTGACTAATAAGACAACGTCCAAATGAGTCGCACGGGTTAAGAAAATGGAAATGGCTCATTGCATTTCATATGCACTGGGGCACCCTAGAATAATAGGAGGAGTGATGAGGAGGTTTCGAGAGAATTATCTGAGGGTTGACCAACAATATTATTTATCTGAGTAAAACCACCACAACATCTGGGAGGGTCATTCATATAATATCAATCGGCTCTGAGTCTGCCCAATTGATATACATTGGAAGGTTGTCCACAAAATAGATTATTGGAGTCTGTCCACTATTTATATCGGAGGGTTGTCCACGGTTAAAAACAAATACCTTGTTTGAAATGGTTTTCATTCATGGCAAAATGCATACTCGAGGGAGTCAGTGAGAACTCGAGGTGTATGGGTGTAAGAGACCCGCAATATCATAGTTCTGTATGGGTGTAAGAGACCTGCGGTATCACCCGAAAAGTTATGTTGCCCAAAGAAGACACACGGTCATGTTTATCACATAGACTTCGGGTTATATGATAGGAGTCGGGATTGACTTGTGATTTGTTGCCCATTGACACTTGCATTGCGTAATGGAGCTTCTGAGGGCTCGATACTTGGGTCATTGGTAATACCAATGATAGTTGTCACAGTTGGCATATGCATGTGAGACGAGTCGGTGAGTGACTCGGTATATATTACTCAATGACATATTGAGTGATGGAGCCGGCGAGAGCTCGGTACATGGGGCATGGAGTCTCATTCATGGCATGTAGACATTCAAGTAGACCTGTGTATGTTGCACTTGGATGTGTGTTTGATTATGCGACCATTGCATGTGCACTTAGGTGGGGAGTAGCCCTTGTAGGAGATTATCACTACTGGGCTTTATATGACCCGTCGTGGGACCCCTTTGAGGTAATGTGTCAGGTGCAACCACACTCGCATTCGGACCGCACATATGAAGAAAGCCGGATTGTGGCTTTAATATTTGTAAATATATATGGGTTGTATTTATTTGTATAAGAGTGATGTAATTTAAACTCTTATGGACTATGGTTTCATAGTCATGTGCTTATATGTTTGAGTATTGATGCAGGGGCCCAAGTGGCCATTATTTTACTTGCATATAGACCCTGTGTGGTTTTTGTTGATTATTGGGACAAGTTGTACCTTGGGTAGAGCTCCCCGTATAAAGGAGACTCTGCCCATTTTCGCGGAGGGTGTCGGTAACCCAACATCCACGTACCGCTGGGTTGATTCGTTGTCAACTGACTCCCGGATAGGGGTGTCACACTCTTTTAACATCTCTTTACCCTGCCGAGATGCCCCATCTACATTATATCCACTGCTCAAGCCGCCCTGTGCTCACTCCTCGATTGGGATCTCTGCTAGAAAATATGCCAGAACCTGTCATTTTTTAGCCAATCTTAGCTTATACTGAAAATCGAATTTGCTCAATTCAACTGCCCACCGAGCCATCCTCCCGGATAAGTCAGGCTTATGAATGGTGCTTCAAAGAGGGAGGTCAGTTAGCACAACAATGGGGTGTGCTTGGAAGTATGGGCGGAGCTTCTTAGTTGCTACAGAGGTAATGCCACTGCTGAGGTGGTATATCAGGATTTCATTCGGTAGGACTTCTTGACAAAAAATGATGGCCTCTTGCTTTCTGTTCTCATCTTCCTTGAATAGGGCGGCACTCAGAGGACATGCGCAGAGCGCAAGTATACGAAGAGGAGTGTTTTCCATGGGCTTTAAGGCTAGCAAGGGACTAGAGGTTTGACGAATCTTTGTTTGATCGCTATGGGGGCTTTATCACATTCCTCCATTCCATCCCAGGCTGGTTGGCCTTTTCCCAGGTAGCAAGAATGGCTTTAGACGGTTTATAGCTGAGACATGAACCGCCCGGGCGTAGCCGGCAGGTTAGGCTGTTGTACCCCGCTTTTCTAGGCGTGGTCGGGGACTCCCGAAATAGCTTTAAGGCGAGGCGAGTTGGCCTCTATCCTACGAGTCTATGAAACCAGAACCAGCACATGCGACTACGAAGGTGCACTTAGAGGATTAAGCTTCATATTGTGCTCTTGGGAGTTGAAAGCCTTTTGCAGAAGTGTTCAGCATGGTCAGGGCGTTCCTTGGATTTTGCCAACATATCATCGATATGCAAGCCTCTATGGACCGGTAAGCGGCCTCGCTCTTGGTCACTAACCTCACGATCGTTGCCTCGGCATTCTTTAAAGCGGCATCATTGTGAGCGACCCAGGTGTGGGGTGATGAATGTTGTTTTCTCCGCGTCTGGCAGATGCATGGGTATTTGGTGATATCCTGAGAAGGCATCCAGGAACGACAACATCCCATGCTCGGCTAACGCATCAACAATCTAATCTATCCGAGGTAGTGGGAAGTTGTCTTTCGGGCACGCCTCATAAAGATTTGTGTAGTCCACACACCCTCTCCATTTACCGCCTTTTTTCGAGACTACTACCACATTGGCCAGCCATTCCAGGTACTTTATTTCCCTGATGAATCCTACTTTTAAAATATTCTCCACTTTTTCCTGAATAACGACGGTAGGTGAAACACCTCACTTTTGTCCTGTCGGCTGTTGAAGGATGACATTCGGTTTGTGAGGAGTGTGTGTACAAGATTAATGCTAGCCATGTCACAGTGAGTCAGTGAATACATCCATATTCTGATAGAACCTATTGTATTTTGATCGGATGAATTATGTGCATTAATTAAAATTCTTGTTTTTTATGGCTGGTGCATGATTCCGTTCATATTCACTAATATTCGCTAATCCTCCATAGTATAATGTTTTTTATAGGACACGACGATGAGAGTCAAAATGGAGAATTAAATAAATAGAAGAAAAGGCAGAAGCAAGAATATGATGAAATACGGTGAGCTGGAGTGCGCGACTCCCGAGGCACTCCATATTCAACGTGGCAACGTGATGGAAGCTCTGTTGCGGCGAACCCATTTACCGGAGTGCGTCTTTCGTAGCCTCCAGCCCATTCTTGATATGTGAGGTCTTCTTTTTCGGGCGGAGGATTAAAACTCTAAAATTAAAGACGATAGTGGGCTCGCATCTCAAGGTATAAAGGGAGCTTAATTTCGAGGCAAGGAGGAGGATTGGGAGGAAGATTGAAGACAAGAACGGAAGGATAGGTCGCGGAGCGGGTTAGAGGTCAATCGAGCTGACACTTGGTCAATCGGAAAATAGAGATACACGTTCCAAGTGTAGCACTAGGGTTTGTTATGCATCTCGAAGTCAAGATTGACTTAAAGATTCACAATACACCCCTCTATGACGAGATAAGGCGACTATATCTGAGAATATATTGTAGGCATAATCAATCACTAATAAATCATATGAAGTATTAAATAAGGCATTATCTGGGTTAAAATCCATCGGGTGTGGTGGCGAGCCGCCTAGTTTTCTCATCATGATTTTAAATCAAAATTTAATATTAGGCTTTCCTTAAATCAATTGAATTTAGTCATAATTAAGCTATAGAGTGGATCGAATATTGATACTAGATCACTAGCTCGTGTCATAAAGCGTCTTTCGTGGGAGCGACAACTGGACTAACCGCTACACTACGTGAACTCCTTTGCATTATGCTTGCGACGCACGGGTGCATTTTTACCAGCACACACCTCAAAGCTGGCCAGTCAAGTTTTTGGCGTCGTTGTCGGGGAGAGGTTTAGTGTTTATATTGACAACAGTGCTATAGATTGTACTTTGGATCTATTTTATTTTATTTTTATTTTAGTTCTTTTTGCCATTAATCATTTTATTATTCTTTGTTTTAAGGTATTTTCCTCATTTCATCGTATTTGTGACTTGTTATCGACTTCATACTTGTGATTTCAAGAAAGCAATTAGTGTGCATCTGAACAGATGGGTCGGAATTACTTCCATTTGATTCTTGCCAGCGGACATCCATTGATTCTGAAGAAGACCCTAGCAACCCAAATTAAAATCATGCAGAATCAAGAGGATGAAGGATACCAAGAAAGGAATGAACCACAAGTGGATCAAAATGGACAAAATCATAGAGAATCGGGCCACGTCGTTTTATCTGACGATAATCCGCATATGCAACTTGAGGAGTTCGCCTTACCACCTACAGTTGTTCAGTCAGCCATACGACGACCACCCATTCAAGTGAACAACTTTGAGCTTAAAGGAGTAAATCTGCAAATGCTCCACAATATACAGTTTCATGGGTTGCCTAGTGAAAATCCGAATGCACATTTAACAAGTTTTATTGAAGTGTGACCACGATGTACAATGGATAACAGAAAAGCTCTTAGATTGATCTATTCCCTTGTCTTAATGGTGAGTTAAGCATTGGTTGACTAATAACCACCAGATTCCATTACCTCATAGAATGACTTAGTGCGAAATTTCTTACCAAATTTTCCGCTCACGCAAAGATTACTGGCCCAGTGCAGTTAACACGATGCAGACGATTCGAGGGGAGAACTTGGCGAGGCACGGGAGAGATTTCATGAGGCTATTGAGAGATGCCCACATCACGGGTTAAATAGGCTGGATGCGGATGCACACGTTCTGCTTGGTTTTAGCCAGCTAGGCCAATCATTGATGCCTGCCTTAGTAGGAGGTGCGATGAAAAAGACTACGGATGACTTATGAGATATTGGAGAGGAATCTGTTATCTTGTGTGGGAGTGGCCTCGAGATATAGATCAGCACTACAGGAGTCCCTTAGCGGGAGGCTTGATTTTTACAAAAGTTCTCGAATGCTGGTAAACCATGTCGGCCTTGATTAACTTCATGACTACAAAAGTAGCAAAGGTACGGTGAATATGGGATAGGAATAATCCTTGGGAGATGCCGATTCTTTGCGAAGAACTGACAATTATTAATAGTGTCGGTCAAGGGGCATATAATAAAGTAAGAACTGAAGCAATTATGTGAATCATCAAAGAATCAACAACAATGGAGGGAGTGTTCACCACTCAGAACATACTCACACCATCTTGATAGATGACTCGTCAAACCAGATGAACAACTTGAAAATAACTCGGCTTAATCTTTCTTGTTGAGAGTGAGCTACGTGTGCTTTCTGCTTCAGAAGCTTATGGCTTTGCCATGAAAGTAGTTTGAAAGCCTTGGCTCTCTTGATGACTTTTTCCATAGCATTTTGCTGGAGGCTGGGCTGACCTTCCAGTCAGAGCCTGCATCAACACAAACAGTGTCACGAAGCTATAGGAATCTGAGATGACTCCAGCCCCAGAGAGCAGACTGGTGTACTGGCTTACATTGACTGGCCGAGCGTGTGCCATGAATCTTTGCATGTGTGGAGCCGGGACAGAGAGGAGTGGCTGGACTGTGAAGAGAGAAAGCCTCCAGCCTGTTGGGGAGTGAGCAGGGTGTAGAAAGACTGTTGGAGTATGGGTGGGCAGGAGTGAGCTTTGTGGAGCTGGGTCTGGTTGGATAGGGCTGACAAGATAGAAAGGAAGCTTGACCTCGGGGAGAAAAGAGCATGTGGAAGAAGAATGAGTTTAAGATTGGGCCAACCACAGTGAACCCAGCCCATTATAATTCTAAATTGCCTCAGCATTTGAAGGAAGGAATAAATTGGACAATAAAAGTTGCAAAGTTTGTGATGTGGCGCATATAAACATTCCATTTTGCTGTTGTCTGCGCGTTAGAAACGGTCTGCCAGTTCTTAATCAAAAATTCATGAAGAATATACTATCAAATAAAAGAAGACTGTCGGACTTCGAGACAGTGAATCTTACCGAGGAATGTAGTGCCATCTTACGGGGAGGAGCTACACCACAAAAGCTAAAAAGACCCAAGCGTTTTACCATTTCCTTTTTCGCCGAGGGCTCCATCTTTGAGAGGAAGCGTGTGTGACTGGAGCTAGTGGCCTCACTGGGTGTCATATTGGGCGACTGATTAGGTGAAGCCGGCCTAACTATAGTCACACTCCAGTTAGTAGACAGGTCACTAAAACATCCTAGAGAGGGGGGGTGATAGAAGACGTTCTGGTGAAGGTAGACAAGTTCATCTTCCCAGCTGATTTCATCGTTACGGACATGGGGAAGAGAATAAAGAAACTACCATAATAATAATGGGTAGACCATTTCTACCATGGCGGTAAGGCAATGATTGATGTGGGGAGAGTTGAAATTGAGGAGTCTTGGGATGATTGAGATTAAAGTTCAATGTGTTTGAAATTTGCGAGACACGGTGAGAAATTTGTTACATGCTTCATGATAGAAACCATAGAGCTATAGTGTCTTAGCCAAATGATGGTAAACCCTTACAAGGAGGCTTAGTGATGAAGGTGCAAAACTCATCCATGTTATGAGTTCATTTGCATGCTCATTTTAGCATTTTTATATCCATATTCATATGAACTGAATTTCTCCTAAACTCGGTTTTGTGGGATTATTGATGAAAAGCAAGTGATTTGGCAGAAATGAGCAATATATTTCAAAAAGAAGAGAGTCAGCAGGAAGGAATCTCGTGAAAAGCCTAGGAAAGATAAATTTTTATGCTTGTCATCTGGAACATCAAATGGTTCAAATTCCATCATGGTTGCATTCTACGTTCTAAACCACGCGACACCTTACACGCCCAAATCGAGTCAAAGGGAGCGGAAGTTATGACCTGAGCAAGTTGGAGAAGAAAAGCAGCGGATGTCAGAGGCGTGTCGCGACCAAATGAGCGTGGCGACGGAAGCTGGCGTGCGACGGCTGTGTGTCGCGTGACCAATAAGCATCAATACGGAGCCAAAACTGCTTGAAAAAAAGGCAAATTGATATTTTGGCTATTTTCAAACCCATTCACCACGAATTATATATATGCTGATTATTTAGGTAAAGAGGGCCTTGAAGATTAGGAAACCTCTCATGGGTTTCTCTCTCTAAATTGCCCATTTTTTTAATTTTCTGCATATTTTGATTTTTTTGTAGATCTTAGAGTAATTTTTGATATTTGGCCTATTTTCAAGAAGCCTATTTCACCCTAGGACCATATACTCTTTTTACACAGGTAAAGGGCAACATGGGTTTCTCTCTCTAAGCGCAAAATTTTCCGAGTTTTTACGTAGATTTTGATTTTTTAGTAGATCTTAGAGTAATTTTGGAGTAGATTTTCTTTGTATTGAAGAGATTTTGGTGTTGTACATCAAAGATTCAGATTTCATTACTATTCGACAAAGAATGAAGCTAAAATCTGGATTTTTTTTCTCTCACTCCTTGTCTCTTGATTTCTTTCTTCATTTTCTTACTTTTTGTTGATTGGTGATTATTGGAATTCAGTAATGGAATATTAAACACCCTCTAGGGGTGGGGATTAATTGTTGAACATTCAGATTTACAATTTCTCAATTATTTTGTAGGTTTGAATACTGAATTTATATAATTGGTATTGTTCATTTAATGAACTATTCGGAATATTAGTAGCTTATACCCAGAAAATAGCTATATCTTTGCTCTGATATCCAGTAGGCTCTCTAAGTGACACAAAGATGGAGATACCTGAGAGTAAAGAGCGATAACTTAGGGGTATGTTAGACTAATATCTTGAAACTAAACAGACTTACGAAAAATTACTTTTGATAATCCACTAATTTGCACCATGGTGTGAGGGATTAATTAGATGATGTATCAATTTTAGTTGATTAAGAGGTTTCTCTTAGTCGATCAGAAGGTTCTTAATCTGTATTAGCAAAGATCCTAATCAAGGAGATATGAAAATTTTATTAGATTTAAAGGACGAGGATGCAATTATATTACGGAGAGAGCTTGCATTTTTCTGTCTGTGAGGCAAAATTCTTCAGTCCCAAAAATGATTGTAAGGTATTGAAAAAAAACAATCAAAACTTAAAGAATTTAGGTTTTACAAGTAGCTATTTTATACCCCCATTTGTCACATGAAAATGAATATGGTGTGTATATAGTGAAATGTGTAGTGTCGAGGAGAAATCGAGCTATACTACGTATTCTCTTAGACAAATCCATTCAACTCACAAATGTTGCAAACTTACAAGGAAATCTGGCTGTTTGTAAATAATTATCCTCGTACTGATATATATTTCATGCACTTTTAGAAATTAGTAGTTTGTTTGGTGTTGGTACCAGGATTAGTTTTAAATCAGTTTTATTTCAATTAAATTGATTTTATTCACATCTATTTGGTCGCCTAATAGTGAAAGAGCCACGTGTCGGGGTGATGGGGGCCCAGTGAGAGAACATCCGATCCTCGTGGATGCGATGTCAGAACTTTTAGAGTCCTTTATTACTTGTATGGCGGGTGCACTTGCGAAAGGGTTAGTGTTGGCAATACTTTTCATTTAGGTTTTGGAAGCTAAGCTTACTTTTGTTTCGAAATGAGTTTTGAGTATTTCACAATTCACTCCCTTGGCCATATTTTTCATATATAGCAAGTGGTCTTTACAACTAGCACGATGGAGTAAATCGAGAAGAAATGGGAGAAGAGGTCGAAAAGAGTAGCCATGACTGGATGGACTCAGCCTGGAAATAATAAAATATTATGAGCCCTGGCGAGAAGTACTCAAACGTCGATTTGATCATAGCCCAAAACAACCCACCCCAAGATGGAACAAAAGCCACTACCCAACCATTTGAGGTATGCTTATCTTAGAGAGACCTCTTACCGTGATTATTTGATCCCTGGGGATCGCGAAAGGAATCTTAGTGATCTCACGGTGGGTTTAAAGGGGACTCGTCCTTACATGTGTATGCATCAGTGCCTTCAAGATTGCTCATGAAGCCACCGGTGGAAGCCTGGAGGGAGACTGAATCGAAGCCATAGTGATACCTGTAGAGAAGTCTTTAGGAAGTGGGTGTTGAGTGTAGGAGTCATTCCATCCCATTTACGGCCGATTGCATGGTGATGGGTGCGGAGTTGTACACAAAAGGGAGGAAGCAACAGATAAAGACGAGAGAGCATATATTGCTACCTTCTAAAACAGTCACAGGTTGGAAAATTTGCATTGACTATCGGAAATTGAATAAGGCTACCCGGAAAGACCATTTTCCACTACCATTTCTGGATCAGATGTTAGATAAATTTTGGCGAGCATATCTTCACTGTTTTCTTGGATGAGTATTCTATTCTGATCGGGTAACTATAGCCTAGAGGATCAAGATAAGACGACATTCACTTGCCTATATGGTACATTCGCGTTTAAGAGGTGCCCTTTGGGCGTACAATGCAGGGGCACATTCGATACTGTGAGTAATATTCTGAGATATGGTTGAAAAGACATTTGAGGTGTTCATGGGCGACTTTTCGGTATTGGAACTCCTTTGACAATTGTCTAGAAAACACGGTCGGTGCTGGCTGGATCAGATGTGAAGAAGCGTCAGCATCTTTGAATTGGGAGAAGTGCTATGGGTACGAAGACATAGTACTTGGGCAGGTTTTATGCGAAGGAATAAGTCGACAAAGCAAAGATTGAGGCAATAGGAAAACCACCTCTGCCAATATCCAATATGGGGGCATAGAAGATTTCCACCTAGGACACGTGAGGGTTCTATGGCGGTTCATAAAGATTTTTCTCGGATTGCCGAGCCTTGTCAGTTTGCTAGTTAGGACCTGTTTTGATTTATTAGAATTTATTGTCCAGTGGCTTTTTTAATCTGAAGATAGATTGGTATCGGCCCCATGGACAGCACCAGATTGAGACCTCCCGTTTGATACAATGTGTGGCGCCGAGTGCGGCGCTATGCGATCGGAGTAGTCTTTGAGACAGCAAAAAAGAAAGGATATTTTAGGTTTATCCATATCTTCAGCAGGGAACTTCAAATGATGCCCTGGCTATGAACTGTACCAACGAGAAGAGTATTGGCCATTTCGAACATATGATGAAATTTAATTTTACTTGATGATTGGCAACAAGGTAATAGTGCATGACCACTCGGCCATTATTACCTAATGACTAAAGGATGTGGCTGGGACTAACATATCAGGTGGTGCTCCTATTGCTGAGAATTTGACTGCTCATCAGGCAAGGAGCAGAACCTAGTATTTGGACCATCTTGTCATGGTTCGAAGGCACTAAAGGCAGGAGTACAAATTCTTAAATGAGTTTACAAATGAGCGGCTCTTAGTAATTGAAGCACAAAGCCAGTTCCATGGTTTCTGAACCGTAATTACTTAGTGGCCGAGTTCATCCCCCTCGTTTTTTATTTGCCAACAGGAAGGAAGAGGTTCTTGCATTTTGAGCTTCCTCTTTGGGAGAAGAACCTCATTTCATACAAACACATTATTATTAATGGATGTTGACCCAGGGTGATGTAATGCCGGGAGATGCAATGGGTGTGTTAATTCAATCACTACTGCACATATCATCTTGGGGGGACACTTTGGAGGACGAGAGGACAGCGATGAGTCTTGATAAGGTTTCCTGCAGCTTTGGCTTGTTCGGGGATGTGCACACCGGTTGTATCTGCATTGCAGTGCCAAGGATGGGCAACATTTCCAAAAAAGATGAACCACCCATACGCACAATTCTAGAGATTGAGCTATTTGATTTGTGAGGGATGGACTTTATGGGTCCATTCCCCTCTTCATTCAGTAACTTATATATTCTCCTTGTAGTAGACTAAGATCTCCCGAATGGAGTAGAAGCAATATCGGGCCGCACAATGATGCGATTAATGGTAGTCAGTTCCTTGACCACATGTTTTACCGCGATTCGGCACTCACGAGCATTAATCACGGATGGTGGTACTCATTGCTTAATTTGGCAGTTGATAAGGTCTTGCGCCAAATATGGTGTGCGGCATCGCGCCCAGCAACACCACCGAAGCGAATGGGCGGGCGAGGTGTGGATTAGGAGATAAAGTCGCTCTGGAGAAAACAATCAATAGTTGAGAAGAGCGGTCGAGACCTGATGATGCACTTTGGGCATATATTGAAGCATTTAAAACCCCATTGGTATATCGCCGTTCAAGTGGTTGTAAGGGAAAGCATGCCATTTACCCAGTAGATTAGAACATAGAGCATACTAGGCAACTGGTACCACGAACATGGATAGTAAGGTATGGGAGAAGTGGATGCTACAAACTTAGTGAATTAGATGAATTCGCAATGGGGCTTATGAGAATGCTCGAATCTATAAGGAAAAGAAGAGCCTTTGAAATCTTGGCATAATAGACATATTGTAAGGAAGAGTTTGAGGCGGGATTGGTAAGTCTTATTGTTGAATTACAAAGGGTGAAACTCTTCCGCGACAAGTTAGTCAGAAATGGTCGAGGTCAATTCACGAGTGGTTCAGTATTTTCCCAGCATAAGAAGTTGAAGTATTGCATCTGAAGGGGGACGGTTCCTAAAGTGATGCTAATATTGAGCCCATATTTTGGGGAGGAATTTCACTCCACAGGAAGAAAGGACACTTCTTAGAGACAGCAGCCGGCTAGGAGAGGATGTGCCCAGGCAATAAATCCTGCAGGCCTCCTCTGTGATCGGGACAGTTCACGGGGCCGGGGATTCGAGATAGTTGATCGAGTGATAGCGGACCTAGCCTTTAAGCGAGGGTACGCTAGGCACAAAGCTTGGACCACAACCTTATGGAGCTTGCATCTACGGGCCTTTTGAATTGGGGTCTTGGGCCAAAGCCATGGTACCTGCTAGAGCTAGGCTGTGTAGCTCGGACGGCATCAGATCCATCGAGCATAGGTTATTAATTTGCAGGCGGTTGATTGGACCAACCCTCCTCTGAATGCTCAATCGTCCATATGAGACCCCGGAAAATCTAGATTTCCTAAGGAAGGATAAAACGGTAATTTCGGTCAAAATCCGGAATTTTTCTAGATCTCGGATGATGAAACGGACTTCCGCGTTGGAATGGGTCTCGGCGAAATCTAGCTACCGCGTGGCCCCCGTCAGTTCAGGGAGCAGGCGAAATTTCCGTTTTCGAGCGCGGCAGGATGCATGGCGCGGCACGTTTGGTTGGCCAGGCGCCACGTGTCAGTGCGAGATGCGATCAAACATTGAGCTCAAGTGGGGCTCACAAGAGACACATGGCATCATGCCGTGAGTGGGAATCCGAGGTTGATGGATGAGTGGATAGGAAATCCCCAAGGTGTCAGTGAAATGGACACTTGGCATGAAGGACAGGTCATATCTTGACCAGTCTCTCCCCAGCAGTTTGGGAGGGAGGAAGAGAGGAGAGCAACCGAGAAAGAGAAGGAAAATGTGGGATTTTTAGAGAGAGAAGCTCTACCTTCTCTCTAAAATTCCCGGCGATCGGACCGTGAAGCCAGGCGAGCAGGAGCAAAGTTGCTCCTGACAGACTGCGTGGGTACCGGGTTTTGGGAGTTTAAACAAAACTACGGGAAGGTGAGGCTTTTCTCCTACTTGCTTTACCACTTTTTGTAAGGGTCTCATGTAATGGATGGGGTTGTTGAAGCTGGATGTTGGCGTGACTTAGGTTCAAAGTTTGGACCCGAGTAGATAAAAATCATGAAGTAATGGTTGAGACAGATCCACGGACTGTTTGTGATTATGAAGCTATGTGTTGCAGCGGGGTGATAACATGTTGATTGTGAGAATTGTGGGCTGTTTTCGACGAACCGCGGATTGTGCATAGCCCATGTGAGGCTAAGTTTATGTTATTATTATAAAGCTGGGCCACTGATGCTTGTGGGATTTAAATTTGTTAATATATGCATGAAATTGATATATTAGCATGTGTTGTGTTTGATGTTGCCATTTGCATTGCATAGGTGGGGGTAACCTAAGTAAGGGAGATTCCACTCTTGGGCTTTGCTCACTTACAGTCGTGGGACCCCCTTTTTCAGGTACTGAAGAATCATTGGGGATGGGAAGCATCCGGTTTTTGAAAACGAAAAGCTGACCGGGGATGGCCCTCACACGACCAGTTTGTATAAATTGTGTCCGAGAACAATTGTAAATAACTCCCTTTTTGTATAAAATTTATGATTTGGGTTGTATGGATGTGCAGGCCTGTTGGGCCGTACACACATGTGTCAGCCTGTGACGTGAGGCAGCGTAGATTTCATGAGTTGACGGGTAGTCAGCGGACTTTTGGGTTTGGGCGATCTGGTCAAACTCAAGGGCTGGACCATCCTTTATTTAAAATTATTTTATTAAGATAATGATAAATTTTGGATAATTTTATAAAAACAAAAAAAAAAGAAAAGTTTAAGGGCCGCTAAAAATAAGTTGAGGAAGGGGACTAAAAATGCTGATGCCCAATCGAGGGTCAGTTGACTACCAAATCAACCGCGGAAACACTTTCTTGAATGTCGGGCGACCTAGACATCTCTCATGAAAATCGAGGGCGAAGTCTCCTTTGTATAGGGAGCTACCCCGAATACAAACATGCCAAACAATCTGTCTCTTGATGTAAAGGTGAGAAAGCGGCCGCCAGACCTGAGCCAATACTCGTCAAACAAATCCCGACTATATACAATAGTTTTGATGAGTAATAAAATTATCCTTATACATCATATATCAAGGCTTAGAGAGTTCTAATACATGTGTACACTTAACAAAGTAAAAGCCCATGACCAGGCTTTCTTTACAAAAGCGGCCTCTAGGATGAGCCGTCTCCTCGACCGCTCCCTGTACTGAAAATAATATCCCTCGACAAGGTGAGCTGCTCGCGGGTAATGGAATCACCCTAAATGGAGTTACACACCCCACCTAAGTGCATATCTGATGCTCAAGTAAACACACATTCAAGCGAGTCGTGATCCTACTTGAATCTCTGAAATGACAGGCCGTCAGGGGTCATACCGACTCCCTCGTACTTGCTAAGCCATGTATGAGAAAACATCTTTCAAAACAATTCTTGTTGTTTTCGAAACTATACTCTGAAGTATCGGTCAGAAATATGGGACTGACCCTCGGGGCGAATGTGTTGGAGAACCTTAGGAAGCTTGATCCTTGATCCTCATCAAGGGAAATGATCTATTGGGCCGGAGTCTCCCGACCCGCTCTTCGAAATTCATCTGTGAGGTGGCACAAAAGCGTTTTTCGTTTTTCTTTAAATTTTCATGTCATGCACTCACACAATTTACAAGGCTACCCAGTGCATACTTGGATGCATTATGCCATTTCACACAGCTATATACAACACATGCAAATATACCATCATGCATATATTTTAATTTACAATTACACCACATGTAATTGACAATATCAACCATCTCCCAAATTAGCTCACTTGAGCTAAACACGATCTCATCTCCAGTGGCGCCCATACACACGAATTATATTCCATATAATTGTGACATCATATTAATACAAGAAGTTCATGCATTAACTATCCATTTCCACACTAATCAAATACATTCATATTTCAACACAATTTTATGCCAATATACCCGATATGCGTATATTCTCGATTCTACAGTGCCACATGTAATTCGACAATATCAACCATACGCCCAAATTAGCTCATGGTAAATCACAATCATCTCGATGGCCCTACACCACAATTATATTCCATATAATTGTGACATCGACTAACACCTTAAGCATTAACCTATTAATTTCTTCAGTCAGCCAACTCAAGCCTGCTCCCATCAGTCAGTTCCCATGCCGGCTGTGGACATTTATGGTCCATTTCATAATAGGCTGTTTTATAGTCCCAACGAGCAAGTGGGCTGTCACGGGCGGCCAGTCCTCCTCCCATCGGTTCCTGCGGGTGGGGCCCAGAATTCCTACCATTTAGGTCTCTACTCACGAAACAGAATTTAATTCATAAATTCCAACATAAGCGACAGTGTCAGTTTAAGACGTTCCACGGACTGTCCAAAATGTCTAAAAAAATTTCCACACTTCGGTTCCAAGATTTGGGACCGATCAAACCGTCACTCACGGCCTCAACCCAACACAAGCATCAACAAAGCATTTAAATAATGGTTAAAACAAGTAGGATGAAACCCCTACCTCACGGAGTTTGAAAACTCCCAACGAGAGAGCTTCTGGCGTGAGCCTCGTCGCGTAAACAACTTCATCTTTGTCTCGGCCAATTCGAAGCGATCGGATCTCCTGAAAATCTAGAGAGAAGGAGGTCCTTCTCTCTACTAAAATCAGATCTTTCGCCCAGCCATTACCGCATCCCTTTTTATTTTTCCGATTTGAAGGAAACGACATCATGGTACATGCTATTAATTTAGAAATCGAAAAAGCCATCCATGTCCCCTTTTTGGTTCGACCGCGTGACACGATCTCGGCCATCCATTTATCGTTTCTCTACTAAATGCGACTTATGTCGCTGTGGTACATGTTATAGGTGACTTTTGTCACGTCAAATATCTTTACACGGCACGACTGCACCGGTGCGCAAAACATGAAATTCAGGCGTCTCGGAATTCTGAAATTCGTGGTAGCTAGATTTCACGAGGCGATTTAGCGGTGAAATCGGTTTCGATCATCGGAGATCGGAGAATAAATTTTGGATTTTTGACCGAAGTACGATTTTGTCATTTTGAGAAAAGTGGTTTTCTCGGGTCTTGAAATCTCCCTCCTTAAGCAGTTTCGTCACGAAGTGCGAGCCCCGATTACGAATCACTCACATGCATATGCCTTTCGTGCCTTACACCATACATGTAAACTCGTCATTTAAATATTAAGCGACTAAACCGCCATGCCTTCATCCTAAACAAGAGGGGATAGGTGGCCCGCATCGTGTACTCATTTCTCTATGTTGACTCTCGCTCCAGCCAGTGCCGCCCGCGCCCTGGCTAGCCTCACGATTCTTGCGTCGCAAGGCACGATCACGGTTATCAAAATGCACCTTTGGTCCCTCCTCGAAGGTCGAAGTCGGTGTCGACTCGATATCTCCCCACGATCCCAGCTACATGGTGGATCCTGGAGTATACTTCGAGCATGGAGCGCGTGAAATACCTCGTGGACACGACATGCTCGGCGATGCGCGCCCAGCCGATGCCGCTTGAGTGCCTACCTCCTCGAGTATCTCGAAGGCCCAATGAACCTCGGCGATAACTTCCTAAGCTTCTTTGAACCACGACCACTCCTCTCTTAGGCATCACTTTGAGAAGACGTGATCTGACCTGAGACTCTAAGGGTCGGCGTCGTACATCGACTATAAGCTCTGTAGGCTACGATAGTGAAGGCTTATTTGTAAAGTATTCAAAGCTCACCTTCTTGAAGGTGTCTCTAATCGAATCAGGGACCAGTAATTGGGCTCTCTCCCTTTGTCAACATAACGGTGATACATGGCTCAGTACAGTACCTCTTGTGATGCCATTTGTATACTCGCACGATATTATTCTTTGTGGTGTAGATTCCACCTAGGGAAATTGCTCACTCCCGGCTACCCTTATGATCCCGGGACGCATGCTCGTGGCCTGTCTTCTAACACTTATATATAATCGCACCCTGACATGTGTAACCTGCAGCATTTTGGTGTGTAGTGATATCGAGGTGCAATGACAATCAATGGGCCGGAAATCGGCTTTAGTCCATGTCCTGAATTACATCCATATACTGAGCCCTTTACTTATTCGACAACACTTAATGCACAATTTCCAAAGGTGTATCCAAATCTCGAGTCACTCCATACTCTATCACTCAACTCACAAGTGCGTATTAACCATGACCGTGTGTTTTTCATCTCGAGTCATTCCACGACTCCACATCATATAAACTCAAGTCTATGCTTGATAACTTAGCAGTGTTTTCTGTCTCGAGGCAACATAACTCTTGACTGTCGCCCGAGCCCTCTTACCATCCATCTGAGAAATTTCGGATATCTCCGGGTCTCTTGCCCACGAAATTTGGATTTCTCACGGGTCTCTTACCCGCCACGAGGCCCGGGGATAAGCTGGGTCTGCTACGCCCCTCGCGAAATTTGGGACCAGCTCCCCAGGGTCTGCAGACACACCCTCACGAGAGAAATTTGGGACTGGAGCCTCCCCGGGTCTGCCCACACGAATTTAGGGCGAATCTCCCCGGGTCTCTTACACCCATGTCTGAGGTCGGGATACCTGCCTCCGGGTCTGCTACCCACCTGAAAATTCAGGATACCTCCCTGGGTCTCTTACACCCACACAGAAATTCGAGATATCTCCCCGGGTCTCTTACACCCACACAGAAATTCGGGACATCTCCCGGGTCTCTTACACCCTAACTCCAGGCTAATCACCTTAGGGGATTAAAGGCCCCCTTCTTGCTTTACACTTTATCCTACTTGGGTTTTACACTTTATTTAAGTGTTTTATAATGTTCAGATTTGGATTCGAGGCCTTGAGCGGTAGTTTGATCGAGTCCCAGGCTTGGGACGGGTGACTGAGTATGGAACCCGAATTTCTGATGTATTTGCTCACGGTTCGCGGGTGGCTAATGAATTGTATTGTGCCATGGTTGTCGCGCGATATGCGCCAAGGTAGAATGGCGTGGATTTCGGGTTCCTGAGTGCCGGAACCGGCGATTAAGAAGAGCGGGCAATGACGATAACCCAGGGTTTTCTGTTCTACATGAATATTCTGAAAATAAATTTTTATTAATGGCATTGTTTGGTCGTGTAATTTAAAGTTGAAGATTCTTCCGTGTTTAAATCATTAACTGCATGAGGCTAATTTTTATGTAATGGATTGTGGTACATGACATGTTTGTGTGATTAAATTATGTGAATGTATATCATGTTATATATTTGCGTGTGTTATATGGTGTCTTTGGAATTGGCATCATGCATTCCGTATGCCTTTGGGGTACACAGAACGATAGGAGTGAGTGCATTAGGGGTTCATTGAGAGGGGAGTGGTTTAGAGGGTTGACTAATAATAATAATTATCGGGTGTGTCCATTCTGATATCGGAGAGTAGTCCATGCCCAAAATATCGTCGTCGGTCGTTGATTGATATACATCGAGTTGTCCACTAATTAGATTACGCGGTCGATCCGCTTTCTTACATGAGGAGGGTTGTCCATAATTAAAACAAAATATCTTTGTTTTGAAAATAATGTTCAATACGTGGCTTAGGCGAGTGTGAAGAGTCGTAAGGACTCGGGGTATGGAGTTGGTCGGGTAGACATTCAAGTAGGATCACACATTTACATAAATGCATATGTTTTTCATTGGAACATTGCATATACTTAGGTGGAGAGTAACCCATTTAGGATGATTCCACTACTGGGCGATAGCTCACCCTGTCGAGGATATTATTTTAGTCGTGGAGCGTTCGAGGAGACGGCTCATCCTAGAGGCCGTTTTAGAAGAAAGTCGGGTTGTGGCTTTGGTTTTGTTATGTACACATGTATTAGAACTCTATAAGTTTGGTATATGATGTACGAGGATAATTTTATTACCTCTTTGAACTATTGTATATAGTTGGGATTTATTTGGATGAGTGTTGGTTGTGGGCCCAAGTGGCCGTTTTACTCTATATGTCATATTGGATTGTTTGGGACAGGTTTGTATTTGGTAAAACTCCGTGCAAAGGAGACTACGCCCGATTTTGATGGTTCCGTGTGCCGAACCGGATGACCATTCTGGCTGTTCGCGGGTTGACGGAGTTGTCATGGATTTTATTGACTGAAATACGAAGACTCTGATATCGTTGTTCCGGAAAAATAATAAGGAAAAAAAAAAATGTTCTTGAAATAATTTTATTACGTTTTGATTTGTCTCATAAAGGAATTAAAATATGTTCATTAAAGAATATTTCCAAAATAGAGATATTATTCATAATATAATATTAAACCTCTTTTTTTGTTATGCGGTGTCGGATCCGTGTACAAACAGAAGGGACTTTTAAATCATACCACACTCAAGACACCTCATTTTATAAATATAAATATAAATTATAGAAAATATATTTCATTCTCATTTTATAATCTTATAATAAGGTTACGTATTTGCACATGCTCGCTTTCGGGACACCTCCTTGATCGCAAAATAAAAAGGTTACGCTTAATATTGAAATCATCAATAAATGTGGCTACCATCATTTCTTACTATATAATTATTCAATACGATTTCTTAGAAAATAATCGTATTTCATGTATAGTAATACTTAGTTACTATATTAATATACTATAAATACTACCTTGACACTGCTTATTATAATAGTGCCTAGGACATTAAGGTAGTATACATCTTATACCATGCACGTCGAGGTCACGACCAGATTCCATTACTATTCGGGCTTGTTTTTGGATTCAGCCCAGAGCAGCCACTATGCAGGCGGAGTGGACCAAAACAGGCCAAAATGGACTTGACATTAAAACATTAAAAATAATAAATAAATAAAGATTTTACAAGTACATATTTTGTAACACTAATTTTTGAAAGTAACATAGTTTATTCTTATATTATGCTTATATTTTTTTTTGAAACCATGATAAAAAAATTAAAAATAAAGTAAAGCTTCATTATATACTGAAAACATTTATCATTTAAATATAATCTCTAATAAAAAATAGCTAATGAACCATTCGATCATCTTTATTTTTTGTTTAAGTATCTTCAGAGATTATAAGCTAGATATTATTACAAAATCAATTGAATTCTTGCAAAGCGTGAGGCACTATCATTAATTAGATGAAAGAATTCATGCAAAATGAGTATGATTACTAAACTATATTTCAAAATATTCCTATTTATTTACTATTTTTGTATTCTAAAAAATATTTAAAAGGTTAAAGAAAATGTTTTCTGATACTTATAAACAAAGTTTTCATGAATAAGTCATTGAATTGGAAAATGTTCATGATTGAGAAGTCGATGATGCAACAAATATAATATTTATATATTATTAAAATTAAATATTATATATATATATATATATAATATTTATCTTTTATCTTTAATATTATTAAAAATGAGTGCAGATACTTAATATTAGAAAATTATAAAATCTAATAAATCTATATTTAAACATGAAGTCAAGGATTTAATTATTTTAATTTTAAATAATATTAAATATACCTTTATTTGGCACGTAATGTTGTTGTAAGGATGTCGACTAGGCAGGATGATTGCAAGCTTGGTGAAGTGCGGCCGCGCATCTCAGCCCAATAATTTGATTGGGGGCACTGAGTGAATTGGGGTACACGGTGGGATGGGGCGAATGAGCCCTCCTGTTTGAGCAGTTTGATTTCGGTAAGATGCGGTTCAGATTCGATGATCGGTTCGAGTGCGGTTACGGTAACTCATTCTACTCCTTTATTACTTAGTTCAGGTCTCACCCATGGCTATATATATATATATATATATATATATATATATATATATATATATATATATATATATATATATATATATATATATATAATATATATATATATATATATATATATATATATATATATTAGATTTAAAAAAGAAAAGAAAAGAAAAATCTATATCTATCTATCTATCTATATCTATACTAATATAAAAACGTATGGTGTTTCGTGTTTATCAAAATATTCATCAAAGAATATTTTCGAAACATAGGCATATTATCCAGTAATATAATATTAAAGCTCTAACAATATAATATCCTATATTAAATTTAATATCGAATTCGATATTAAAGCACTAATTTTATCCCTAATAAACTTTTAGAATTTTATATTAAATTTGACGTTTTATTAAAAGTAAAAAAGATTTTTTTTACCCTTATCAAACTTTTAAAATTTATGAAAAATATAGGATATTACAATTTAAAAGTTTACAATCCTGAAAATAATAAGAAATAAAAATAGGATAAAAGTTTATGGAAAATTTTATCCTTAACGAAAATAATATTCTTTTTTATCCTTAGTGATAATTAAATTTTAAATTTTTATATTAAATTTGACATTTTTTATTTTTTTTATTTATAATAAAATATTAAAATTAATGAAAAATATAGGATACTACAATTTAAAAGTTTACAATTTTTAAAAAGACATAAAAATAGGAAAAAAGTTTATGAAACATTTTAATCGGCAAAGAATGTTCTTTTTATCCTTATACTTTTAAAATTTTATATTAAATTTGATTTTTATTATTGTATTTTATGAAATTGAGTTCCATAAAACCTATATCTATACTAATATAGAAACACCTTTATAATAAAGGAGTTGTTGAGCTTATAAAATCACAATCTCAGTCATCCAAGAATAAGGGTTCGAGCTTCGCTTTTGGATCGAGTCGGTATAATTGAAGCTCGAGGAAACTATAAATATACATTATGTCTATGATAATGAAATCTTATACTTTAAAAAAAATTAAAGCTAAATATTTATTTTTAAATTATAAATTATAGTTATTTTATTTTGTTAAAGATTTATTAAATTCTATTTGTAGAAGGAGCAGCTTTACTAATATCATCTTAGTCTTTCAAAAAAAAAAAAAAAAAAATATATATATATATATATATATATACTCCCTTATATATATATATATATATATATATATATATATATCATCTTAGTTAATAGTTAGGGGAGGCTTTCAAAGCCTCTAGGAAGAAAGTGTAAGAAGTTTTAAAACAAAAGTTTTAAAGTGTCATATTGATGGGGTCTCAGAAACTAGCTTTGGTTTTGTGAGACTGCTTGATCTGTTCAATTCAATTCCATGCGTAGGAAGGTTGGCCAGGGTGGAGTCGACCCAGGCACAAGGTGGTGTTGCCAAATCTTCACACCTTACATTTAGAAATTTCAAAGCCAGAATTGATTCCCTCGTCTTTTCTGTCTCTCTCTGGCTCTCCCTCTCGCTCTCCTCTAAGCTTTCCCACTCTTCCTCATTTTAGATCTCCCAAACATTTTTTTCTAACATTTTTTCTCGTCTTTCGTAATAGCAAATGTCAATGAAAACAACTGATTCTTTCCGTCATACCAATAGCAATCAATAACGTGTCTTTATACTTCCCATATAAATGTGTGCGCCCGTCACGATTGGTGTGCCTAATTCTATTTCCCCTGGCGTGCAGGAATTATGGTCGTCTAGCATTGTATCTTTGTGGAAATCCACGAGGTCATCTCCCACGAGGGAAGCGGGTCTTACTTTGTTGATCGATAGGAGCTATTCCCATTTAAAAGTATGATTTGAGAGAATTGTGATGATGTGTTGTTTGATTGAATGGTTGATTGTTTTGAATGTTTTAACCTAGAAAGACAATTCTTTGGGATTTTTAGGGTTCCACTACCTTATGATCGGGTAAGTCCAGCCTCTCATTTTATAAAACTCATCTAGGAACCATTGATAAATGGTCTTGATGGAGGATTTATCTTTAAATGCTTTTGGAAAATAAAGATGATCGAGTAATACTAAACTTATTCTCAATTAAAAGCAGACCCTTAGTTGGCATTATGATCCAAGCACAGCGTGTGCGGAATATCTCGTTAACACGTTGTCGAGAATTTGCAACTAAAGATTTAAAACCTTTCTACACAAGTGATCAATATTGCACACAATCCATTGAAAATCAAGAGAGGAATTGAGGGGACTTTACCTTGATCGAGGTGAGTTTCCCAAGTATGATCCAGCAGTAGGGGTTAGAACTCCCATAAAACTTGTATGAACAATTAAAGATGAAGAAACGATTAAACAAAAGCGATTACCTTGCGGAATCGAATTGACTTGTAAAGCGGGAATAGAAAATATGGAATGCTAAGATTTAAAGCGAGAATAAATATTGATCTTTGAAAGATTACAAACTCTTGAATGAAACTACAAAAGAATGGAAATCTGAAATCTGGATCTACAAGGTACCACTAAAAAATGGAGAAAAACTCTTATTCTATCAAAACCTAAACCCTAGAAGTGAAAAGCCTAAAAAAACACAAGAGAGACCCATATTACTTGTGTCCTCATCCTTTTATAGCCCCCCCTCCAATGTGATTTTCCCATTTTGGTTTGTTGACGAGAGTGCCCTCGCGTACGGATTGAATTCTTGGACAATTCCCTTGAAGTTCCATAAAAGTTCTCTGGGTGGGAACTTAAAAATTTCTATCGGTAGAAGGTGCTCCCTTGCACTTTTCCGACCAAGTTCCTAGGTGGGACTTAAAGTTCTAGTGAAGATGTTGCTTGCCAATTTTCGGTAAGTTCTCTGCAGATTAGGACTTGAAGTTCTACCGGTAGAAAGATGTCAGCAGTGCTTTCTAGCTTTGTTGGGGTTCCACGAGACCTCGTCAATTGCTGCTTATCCACATTGCTTCATATTGGCTTCACAGAGCTTACATCCTTGTGCACTTACGTTTTTAAACCTGAAAGACACCTGGTGAAAACCTGAGAAGAAATTAGAAGTACCTGTTCTTATGCCAAATGTGGGTAAATTGTGAGTTAAATGTGCTAGATTCCATTATAATTATCACTCAAATGTGTATTCATCATGTACCATCAATATTCAGTAAGGGACGACAATGTTCAAACCCTTCAATAGATGGCTTGAATGACCAAAACACACGTTGGAATATCTCAATGTTTGGCATCTTAATATCAAATGTTTTCCAAATTACAACACATCCAGGATTTGCTTGCTCTATGGCCAAGAACGTGGCAGCTCTGTATATGATTGAGAAAAGTCACCAAATAACTGTCTAAGTGCTTTATGCTTTCCATCCAACGTCTTTTTATATGATATTTCATATCCCTATTTCTCCATAACAGTTGTTTGAATAGCAGTCGTAGTCAATGGCAGATGGCCTTTGGTAAGCCCAACGCTTTATATGACGTGACGAGTTTAGTGGTGATGATGGTCGGGTCCAATGATGATTGATGTCTGAAGTATGCGGTCGGCTTTATATTTATTGATAATAAATAAGCAAGTATCTTTCAAAACCATGACCACGAAACTTAGTAGACATTGACATTCATCGGCCTTGCACACATCTTAAAGCGATCAATTTTTTGAGAATGCAATAGCGACAAACTCTTGGTGTGCGTAGTGGAGTAAATCTTTGCGGCTTCTTACCCAAATCGAATTTAAATTAAAAACTTTCCAACTACATATTCTCCATTGAGAATGGAGGCTTGATTGTGATGAGATTTGGAGAGGCTGTTAGTGATGGGTGGAATCTCTGCTTCTTCATGGGCTCCCTTGGTGAGCCTTATATAATATATTAATAAATCAAATGATGGATCATGGGCTTTGAAATAAAAATATATTTTATTTTTTGTTTTTGTTTTATGAAATGTTGTATCTTGTAGTGAAAAGTTGCAACATAATGTTGCAATTGTTGAAAACGTTTTTTGAAATGGTGCATCTTTATGAAATGTTGCAAACTTTTAGAAAGATTGCATACTAATTTATAAATATTTATTTCGGGATTCTTTTATAAAAGGTTGAATTAATATATAAAAGCGTGCATTCACTTATTGGAGGAAAAATAGTTAAAGGGTTCAACTTGAAGTTGAAGTTTCATGCTGCAAAATACTTCCCAACTTGATAAATGGACAGTTCATTATGTGGTCGATCACTCCCAGTTTCCTTATCTACATCTTCTCTTCTTCTTCTATTGTTACCGTTCTTTATCTATTAGTGTAAGACCCGAGAAATTCCAATTTCTGGAAAAATGGCAAAATCGTAATTTCGATTACAAAATTGTTAATTTCGGTTAAAAATCCGTAATTTATTCTCTAGATCTTGGATGTGAAGCAGTTACCGCAGTTAGGTCATCTCGCGAGAAATCTAGCAGCATGCTTAAAATTTAAATCAATTAGAGGCTCGGAAGTACACGTTCCAGTATTATAGTTCGGGTCTTAGTAAAACAATTTCGATGAGCTAATCATATAACATACTCATGTTCCATAAATTAGTATGAGTAGAGAAATGATGAAATGGAATGGCGAGATAGTGCAGGAATATGCTTGGGAAAAGGAGGACATGCGTCATTTTGGAAAAGTTTTAAGTCACTAGTTGACAAAATTGTAAATAGTTCTCTTCCCTAATGTTAAAGGAGAGAAAAAACGTGAAAAAGAAGGAACCAGTAGCCAAACGGGTTGATTTTAGAGGAGAGAAGATCGAACTTCTCTCTAAAATGATGGCGTCAGGCCAGGTCGGCGGTCTTCGGGAATGAGGGAGCGCTGCGCGGAGAGGGCTTGCGTGGGTGCAGTTTAAGGATTTTAGACAAACTCGCGAGGTAGGGGTTTCTCCATACTTGGGTTTTATTCTCACATTTTAAGTGTTTTACGAATGTTTCGGTTGAATGAGGCCGTGAGGGGCCGTTTGATCGGTCCCAAACCTTGGGACCGAATTGATACAAATTTTTGAAAATTAAATGGAGCAGCCGTGGCTGCTCCACGGCTGATTTTGGTATAAAAATTGTGTGTTTTTGGTGTTAATCATGTATTGATTGAAATTGGGTCGAAAATGGCCGTGAAACTCGGGTTCACAAAGTGAACCGATGATTTGTGATTTTTAGAGATAATGTAGGGGTTTCACTATTCCGGCGATTCTCATAATATATTTTTGTGAAAATATGTGTTTGGTCGGCGATTTAAATTAAATTGCTCGTGTTTAGAATCATTAGCCAAGTGAGCTAATTTTGATGTATGAATTAATTAATTTACATGACATGATTGTGTGAATTAAATTTTGTAAATATATGCATGTTTGCTTATATTTACATGAATGAAGCTGTATTGGAATTGCTTGCCATTTCCATATACCTTTGGATCATCCTAGGATTATAAGGGTTGAATGCGTGAGACGAGTCTGAAAATGGTTCGAAGGGTTGTGCAAAAATATTAATTATCGGAGGGTAGTCTAAATTAAAAATATCAATCGTCGGAGCGGCGATTATTCGTCGGAGGGTAGTCCTGAGCAAATAATATCAATCGTCGGAGCGGCCCGGTGATATATCTGGCGTAGGAGGGTTGTTCACGAGCAAGCAAATAATATATCCCAGTCGTCGAGCGGCTTGATTGATATATACATCGGAGGTTGTCCATTTAACAAAATAAAAATTTTTAAATGCGAGGGCAGGCGAGTGTGATGGAAATCGTGAGGACTCGGAATGCGAGTTAGTCATGTAGACATTCAAGTAGGATCATCGTTGCTTGAATGTATGTTTGTTACGGAACGTGCGCACTTGGGTGGAGAGTAGCCCACTTGAGGCGTTCCACTGCGAGAGCATTATCTCGCCTGTCGAGGGATGTGTTTTTGCAGTACGGGGGGAGCGTGCGGGCCCGGCCAGTCAGGCCAGAGAGGATTAGAAGAAAGTTTGTGGCTTTGATGTATATACATGTATTAGAACTTTTAAGTTTAATGTATGTATTGTATAAGAGTAAAGCTCATATTAACTCTTGTAACTATTGGGTATATGGTTGGATTCATAGTTGGCATGTATATTGAGTATAGTTTATGGGCCCAAGTGGCCGTTTTAAATCATAAAGCGTATATTGGACTATTTGGGACGGTATATACGAGGTTTTGTAGTGGGTAGAGCTCCCAGGTACAAGAAAGGAGACTCTGCAGATTTTGTGAAAATATCGGGTCACGGAGCATTCACGAGTGTTTAGCGGGTTGTGGGTAGTCGACGGACCCGGTGGGGCGTCGAAGCGGTATCAGAGCGTAGGTATACGAATACCTAGGGAGCTCGGGTTTGGGTATCCATCACCACTTGGTGTGGTACAATATAAGTTTAGGTATGAGATTACCTAGGAAGGCACGGGAGAAAATTAGAGCAGCTGCGTAATGTTTTGATTCTTGATCATGTGGTTGTTTGATAATTGACATACCATGTTGTGTGTGTTGTGAGTGATTGGGTGCTTAATAATTAGCACATAGATGTGTTAGAAAATGGTGGAGTTTTTACAGTGTGTAAATTTGGAAGAAAAGAAATGAACCCAGAATTTTAATAAATTTAGTTAGTTTGATGGATAATGTCAATTTTAATAAATTTGAGGTTGAGCAGTAGGGTTAGTGTTGGATCGAGGAGGATTTGAGAAAATTGGTGTTGGACAACATGGTCCAAAATAAAAAAGAAAAATAAATTTTTATAAGTTTACTTGGTTTAGGGTAAAGAAGAAAATAATTTTTAAGGTTTTACGATTGTGTGTAAGAAATGAAGAAAGAATGATTAAAATAAATTAAAAGAAATTATTTGAGTATTCTGGAAAATGAAAAAAAAAATAGGTATATATATATTTTTTGTATCTTCCAATAGCTGGAAGAAATGGAAAAAAAAAAAAAAAAAAGAAAATGGTTTTCAAATATTTTACAGTGTAAAATTGAAGAAAAAGTGAAGAAAATAAATTTTTATAAGTTTATTTTTTGGTATCTTTGGAGAATGAAAAAAATCAAATAAATAAACTTTACTAAGTTTATTTGATGTGATGGAGAATAATGAAAAAAAAAAAAACATGGATATGTTTTTGGGTGTTTCCAATAGCTGGAAAAAAAACGAACTTTTTTTTTAAAAATATTTAATTAAATCAAATAAAATTAGACAAAATTGTCGAAAAATAAAATTTTCAAAAATAAAATTTTTGTTGAAAACAATATTTTAAATGCAAAATGGATTGCCTTGCATTCTGTGTAAATGCGAGGACAATGTGTGCTCTGCGATTTATGTGTATGATTAGTGTCTCGAGTACGTGTTTATGCCTTAGAATCTGTATTGGGTATCCTAGCGCCATGTTGGTGTGGCAGATGGGCAGTGGGGGACGAGGATGTAGAGAACGTCCGCACGGGGGCGGTCGAGGCACCACGAGCATTTGACCGGTACGCCCGTGTTGTTCAGTAAGCCTTTCTTGAGAATTTGTGGAAACTATTACAACAAATGCTATCGCATAGAGGCAGAAATAGTAATTAATCCCGGGGAGGTCTAGTAACCTCGAGTTTAGGCGTATCATCCCTCCGACATTCACGGGGAGGAGATCCGATGGTGGTAGACCATTGGTTCATGCAGATCCGAAAGTGTTAAAGGCCTGGAATTACCTGGCGCGACCCGGATTAGACTAATTTGCGTTCGGCTAGAGGCGAGGAACCCAGTATGGTGAAAATGGGCGAGGACCTCTAGAAACCTAAGAAGCGATGACATGGAGCGAGAATTTAATTTGTTCGTAGATTACGTACTTTCCAGAGACTGCGAAGGCTTATGAGTTCTTAGATTTGAGCGAGGGGAGTGGCTGTGATGGATTATGTGACTAGGTTCCGCAGGCTAGCCCGATTTGTTGATGATTGTGTGGCCTGAAGCTTGGCGAGGTTAGGAGATTCGAATGGGCTGAAGTTGTCCATTCAAGGCAGAATTGTAGGCCTTCGTCTATGGGATATGGATTCCATGGTTGGGACGGCGCGACCATAGAAGATGGATTGGGCTTAGAGGTTGAGACAGGAAGGAGCAACTGTACGTGAGTTCCTCCTAGGGATTAGAGGGCGAATAGGGATGATATGTCGTGGTTGCGAGTTGGAGATATCGGGACTACACTTTCGTGGTGGACTCGAGGATCATGGGCGTGTCCCGAGTTGATCATAAATCACCCAGGGATGGATTGGTGACCGGCACTACGGGATCGTTATCGTTGTGAGCGTAGGAGGGTTGCACACGCGAGGACGGTGCACTCGTGTGGTATTTCGGGGATAAAACGCGATGTTTTGAGACGGTATACGAGGAGTCCAGTGTCGAAGGGCGATTGAGCGGGTTGGCTAGCGAGCCTTACCCCCCCAGAAGAGACGAAGGAGACTAGACTTAGATCTACCTCGGGTAGTGTGCAAGTATGAGGATGTCTTTCCAGGCCAGCTGCACCGGACTACCTCCGCGAGAGGGTTGTAGATTCCCGTTGTCAGTTACACCACACAGTACTTTACCCATCTCTATGACTCATAGGATGGCACGATTGAAGTTACGGGAACTGGTCGATTCTGAGGAGTTATTGGGCCAAGGGTTCATTAGGCAGAAACGCGCGCACTTCACCATAGGGCGCTCAGGTTACGTTTTACGAAGAAGGACAAGATCGCCGTACGCGATTATCGGCGATTGAACGAGGGTTACGATCAAGAATGCGTGCCCCATTCTAGGATTGACGATTTGTTTGATCGGTTGAGGGCCTTGGAGTCTACTCCAGGAATGAACGCCATGCGCGGTTACCATCGTAGAGGTTAGGGATCACAGTATCCCTAAAGCCGGCGTTTAGGGCGCGTTATGGGCATATTGAGTTTACGGTGATGCCCTTTGAAGTTTTGACTTAATACGCCCGAAGCGACATTCATGGACTCATGCGTAAGGATATTCTGACCCTATTTAGATGGAGTTTGCCGTAGTCTTCGTGGATGACATTTTGATGCACTCCCGGTCGAGTGGGAGCATGGTATCACTTGAGGATCGTTTCTGGGTTGTTGAGAGACCATCGAATTTGTGCGCGAGGATTCGGTAAGTGCGGTTAAACTGCGGGTGGGATTTTAAGACACGTGGTGTCGGCATCGGGGAAGTGTCGGTCGACACAGAAAGGGTTGAGGTATGTGATATGAGTTGGGGAGGTCGAGTGAGTATTTGAGATCGTGGTTTCTTGGGATTAGGTGGGTGTGTGGGGAGATTCATTGAGGATTTCCTCGGGGATAAGCGGCACCTATGACTAGGTTAACGGAAGGTCGGTTGGGTGGGATGACCGATGCGAGGGCATTCCGGGAGTTGAAGGGGGCACCCCATGACTCCCGTCTTATTGGTCCGGGACGAGGGACAGGGGTACACAGTGTATTGTGATACCTCGAGGGCAGGATTGGGATGTGTTTGATGATCGGGAGGTAGTAGCTTATGGTTCTTGTCGGTTGAAGAATCACGGCCCGGGGAATTACCCCACACACGACATGGGTTGCGGCCGTGATCTTGGCCTTGAAGGTGGCGCCACTACTTATCTGGCGAGGAGTTCGAGGTGTACTCGGACCGTAAAAGTCGAAGTATATTTTCACACCACAATGGGACCTCAATGAACCTTGATGGATGGAGTTCCTAGAGGATTATGACTTCACTTTGCATTACCACCCGATAAGGCAAATGTGGTGGTGACACACTCGATCGGAAGTCGAGGGCGTTGGCTAGTATAGCTTCAGGGAGTGCGGATGCTTCGAGGCGTGGGATATAGTTTGGACTACGATCTGTGAGCAGTTTCGGGGTACCTTGGGGGTTTAGTGGCTAGTCTCTACGGTGGCGGAGAGTGATTGAGTCCCCGATGGCGGGACGCGGAGATATTGAGTGTCCATGTCGGGGGCGAGTCTGATCGGGTGCGGGTGACGGCTGGACCGTTCACGCAGATGGTAGTCTTCGATATAGGGGACGGGTAGTGGTTCCCTAGTTGATCGATTTGAGAGAGGATATTCTCAGGGAGTTTCACTGCTCTCGATTTCGCGGAGTACGCAGTGGCACGAAGATGTACCAAGATGTCGTCGCCAGTCGCATTGGAGTGGGATGAGGCACGTAGGGGACTTTGTTCGACGATGTCTCACGTGTCGACGGGTTAAAGGGTGAGCACGAGGAAGCGGCATTTGCCGGCCCGTTGGAGGTAGGTGAGTGGAAGTGGGAGCACGTCACTATGGACTTTATGACCCACTTGCCACGGGCCTTAACAAAAGCATGGCAGCGGTATGGTTGATAGTGGATGGCTCCGCGAGTTGGCAACACGTTTTCTAGGCGGAGTGCGGTGATTCTCAGCGGAGAGATGCGTCGGTTGTACATTTGTGGGAATGGTCGGCTACATGGGTACCCCATTATCCATAATGTCGGATAGGGACAGAGGTTCTGAGCGCACTTTTGGAAAGAGTTCCGTGTAAATGTATGGCCCGACTATGGTCTGACGTTACCCTCAAAGCAGATGATCGTCTGAGAGGACTATCTACGGTGTTAGAGGACATGCTCAAACATGCGTCTGGATCATAAGGGTAGATGGGAGAAACCTTTGCCTTGAGTGGAGTGCTCTGACAACGATTACCGAGGGCGAGTATCGGATGGCACCCGGCGCGGGCATTGTATGGGAGGCCATGTAGATCAGATTTGTTTGGGCCAGAAGTGGGAGAGAGCTCCATATTTGGTCTGATGATTAGGGCACCTCAGGAAGGTGAAGCGTCGACGGTGTCTTCTCACCGGCTTAGAATCGACGAGAAGACCTATGCGGATTGTGCGGCGTCGACCGCAGAGTTCGAGGTTGGGGATCACGTCTTCTTGAAGGTGATGCCTAAGAGGGGAGTGGTCAGGTTCGGAAAGCGTGGGAGGCTATCGCCGAGGTTCTTTGGACCTTTCGAGATATTCGAGAGGGTAGGAACCATTGCGTACCGGTCGCGTTACCGCGACATGTCGGTGTCCGCGAGGTGTTTGGCGTCTCCAGAGTACCGGAGTATCGCCGGATCGGCTCATGTGGTGGATTGGGGACAGATTGAGGTTGACATGGATGGGACCTTCGAGGAGGGACCAGTGTGCATTGTTGATAGCCGTGATCAGGTTTTGCGACGCAAGACCGTGAGGCTAGTGAGAGTACTATGGAGGCACTATGGAGTGGAGGAGTCAACGTGGGGCGCGGAGGACCGCGATGCGGGCTACCTATCCCTTCTTGTTCAGGGATGAAGGTACATGGTTTAGTCGTTTAAGATTTAAATGACTGTTTACATGCATGGTAGAGTGCACGTTGCATATGCATGTGAGTGATTGTGATTGTCCTGAATTTCGGGATGAAATTCCTTTTAAGGAGGGGATAATGTAAGGCGAAATTGAAGGAATTTACGGAAAAATGGCAAATAAGTAATTTCGATTCTAAAAATTATTAATTCGATTTAAAAAATCAAGTAATTTTATTCTCTATATCTTGGATGACGAAGCGGATTACCCAGCATTGGAATGGAATGCCATGAAATCTAGGTAGCACGTAAAATTTCGTCGAATTCCGAGACATTCGGAAATTACACGTTTTTCGAAGCATCGCGGTTCGGATCTTGGGTAAGGCAATTACCGATGCGATGAAAATCACATATAACATGTACTCATGTGCCATAAGTGGTATGAGTAGAGAAATGATGAAAATGGACGGCCGAGATAGTGTCGAATATCAAAACTGGGAAAAGAGGGACATAACGGTCATTTTTGGAAAAGTTTTTAAGTCACTAGTTGACAAAATTGTAAATAGTTCTCTTCCCCAAATGTTAAAGGAGAGAAAAAACGTAGAGAAAAGAGGAATAGCAGCGAACAAAAAATTGATTTTAGAAGAAAGATCGAACTTCTCTCTAAAATATTGAGGCGATCGGCCAGTCGGTGCTTGAGGTGAGAAGGAGAAGCTGCTCGTGGAGACTTAGCGTGGAGTGCGGATTTAAGGAGTTTGAACAAACTCCGCAGGGTGGGGGTTTCTCCCTACTTGGGTTTTAAATTCTCATTTAAGTGTTTTTGAATGTTTAGGTTGGAGGGATAGGCGTGAGGGGGCACGTTTGATCCAGGAGCATGGGACCAGGGTGTTCAAATTTTGAAAATTAAATGGAGCAGCCGTGGCTGCTCCGCATGACCACAGGTATAAAAATTGTGTATTTTGGTGGTGATCATGTATTAGTGAAATTGGACGAGAAATGGCGGAGTGGCCAGAAGGGGTTTCACTATTCCCAAAACAGTGTTCTCAAAATATATTTTTGGCCAAAGAAAATATGTGTTTGGTCGACGATTTAAATTAAATTGCTTCGTGTTTGATCGTTAGCCCAGTGAGCTAATTTTGATGTATGAATTAATTAATTTACATGACATGATTGTGTGAATTAAATTTTTGTAAATATATGCATGTTTATATATTTACATGTGAATTAGACTGTATTGGAATTGGCATACATGCATTCCATATGCACTGGATCATCCTAGGATTATAGGAGTTAGTGCATGAGGCGAGTCTAGAGAAAATGGATTCGGAGGGTTGTCTAAAATATTAATTATCGGAGGGTAGTCTAAATTAAAAATATCAATCGTCGGAGCGCTCAATTGATATTCATTGGAGGAATGATCCACAAACAAATAATATATCAATCTTGGACTGACGCGATTGATATATCTGCATGAAGGGTTGTCATGAAGCAAACGAATAATACTCTTAAAATCGTCGGGCAGGCGAATTGATATATATATACACATTGGAGGGTTGTCCACTAACAAAATAAATATTTTCATACGAGGCTTAGGCGGGGTGGCGGAGTGGAGTCGATGGGACTGGGATGCGATTAGTCATGTAGACATTCAAGTATGATCATGCATTTGCTTAAATGTATGTTTATTTTGGGGCTGTGCACTGCACTTGGGTGGAGAGTAGCGCTTAGGGCGGTCGACCTGCGAGCATTAGCTCGCCTTTGTCGGGGATATTATTTTTATAGGTACGGGAGCGTGCGAGGGACGGCTCGTCCTGAGACCGAGGTTAGAGAAAGCCGGGTTTGGCTGGCTGTATACATGTATTAGAACTTTTTAAGTTTAATGTATGTATTGTATAAGAGTAAAAACATATTAACTCTTGTAACTATTGGGTATATGGTTGGATTCATAGTTGGCATGTATATTGAGTATAGTTTATGGGCCCAAGTGGCCGTTTTAAATCATAAACTGTTATATTGGACTGTTTGGGACAGGTATATGCAGGTTTTGTAATTGGGTAGAGCTCCCCGTACAAAGGAGACTGCCCAGTTTTTCGTGAAATGTGGGTCCCAGAGCATTCACGAGTGTTCATGAGGTTGACGGGTGATCAGCCAGGACCCCCGGGTTTGGGGCGTCACAATTAGAAAGGACTAGGCAATGAAAAAGACATGATAAAATCTCATCTTAGTTAATAATTAGGCAGGTTGTGAGGCCAAGATCGAATCTGCCTCACAATTGTTAAGGATAATAAAAACAAAATTGTTTCAAAATCGCAATTTTATTAATACAAATTTTTTCATACATTTATTAATTAATTAAAATCTTTTTTTAAATATTTTATAATCATATGAATAATTATTTTAGGTTTTTATTAATAAAATTTTTTATGTATGTTTATTCAATAGTTTAAATCTTTTTATAAATATTGTAATCATAGAAATAATTATTGTAGGTTTTTATTAATACAAATATTTTAAATTTTTTTTATAATCATAAAAATAGTTTATCTAGGTTTTATTAATATAAATTTTTATATGTATTTATATACTTTTATAATAATTTTTTATTTATTTATTATGATATCCTATTTTTTTAATTAAATATTATATGTCATTTTTTGTAATTTTAATGATATAAAAGCGTTTTTACATGTTACAAAAAACTTTTATTGAATCACTTTTTCGGATTCCTATAAAAACTTTTATTAGAAAAGTCATGTCACAGAAAACTTTTTGGCTAAAAGCTTTCAATAAAACTGTTAGATTATTATATATGGCTAGTTAGATTATTATATATGACAATTGTATATTTTTCATTTTTAAGTTTGTATAGCTTAGCTTATATAAGGCCTCATCTTGTACATATAATATTTAGTTTTTGATATACAAAGATTCAAGTCTTTCTTCATGG